>LPNX010890948.1:3898-30898 GCA_001517045.1 Pseudotsuga menziesii | reverse complement strand
ATTCCTGAGAAAAAAACCTTTATTCATCGAATAACATGAACTGCTCAGAAGAGCTTACAGTATTGCATTGCTCGGAGAGCTTACAACATTGCTCAGCCTGTTCGGATTTACTGTGCAATTCTTTAGAACAAAAATGTTCGACATACATATTTAAAAATAGAAATATTAATGCATGAACGTTCTATTCGAATCCTCTATTTACAGTCATCCTTTATTTTCCTTGTGTCGCACAGATGTGTCATCTTGCATCCTTAGGCCACCTACTATGCTTATCAAAACAAAGCTTTGCATTTTGCTTATCTCTATGCATTCACCATTTAAGCCCGCATGACCACATCATTTGAACCGTGAACCATAGGGCCTATTAAAGGAGTAAAACGCCATTGGTTTCACCTTCTACGATGACCTCTCCTTCAATGATCCCTGGCTGTATGGCTAATGCCTGCTTTGGCAGGGTGTCTACTTCTGTATTATGCTCTATGTAGATGTGATTGAAAAGGACAGATTCAAAGGTTGGGTGTAGTGCACGTATTGCCTTTAGCAAGTTGTGCAGATGTGGAGATCTTATGTTATTCTTCCATGTTTCCCAATCTATTACAGATTTTGAGTCTCCATAGATATGCAATCTTGATATCTCTTTGTCCTTTGCAATATTCATAGTTGCCCAAAGTGATGAGAGCTTCGATTTTCTATTTGTAGCCCTTCCTAGTCCAAGTTTGAAAACTATTTTGTTTGTCTCATTTAGAAAAATCACACCTCCATCACCACATATGGGTGGGTCACCCTGAGTGGCACCATCAAAGAACTCCCAAGGGTAACTTCTATCAAACTCTGGTGTCGTGACAGCTCTTGTTTTTCCACTTTTAGGGGAGGATCTGTGTTCTTGGACCTTCTGCACCAGCAGAGCTGATGTGATATCAATAGGGGTCCAAAGCTTCTTAAAAATCGCTCTATTGTGCGCCTCCCATATGTTGTAGACAAAGAGTACAGAGAAGGCAACAAAATTGCATATCGTTGCATTGTTCCACCATGCTTGAGTTCTCTGCTCCCAAGTCCCTTCCTTGTTGTTCATCCATACTTGGTTAATGACCCTTGATGCACTGGTCCATACCTAACCTGCATAGGGACACGAACCAAAGAGATGTGAGGTAAGTTCTTCCCCTAATTTGCACAAAATGCAAATACCTGGATCTTGAAATCCCCTTTTCCTCAAGTTTTTCCAAGTCAAGAGTTTTTTATTTATTGCCAACCAGAAGATGAGAATGGATTTTAGAGGGCTATTGGAGGCCCACAAACCCCCCCACCACCAAGATTTTTCTCCTTCGAACTGTTCCATGATTGCCACTTCATAACCCTTTTTAGCTGTGTAGTCTCCATCTATAGCATTCCTGGTCCAAATCAATTTATCCTGTTCATCTTCTTCAAGGTAAACAAATTTTATCTCCAACAAATTTACATAATTGTTCCATCTCTCGGCATCATCTCCCTCCATTCGCAGCTCTAGATCATCTTTCCATCTTGATCTGCCTAGCTGAATAGGTTGTTTCATTTGCACATCCGCGAGCTTGAAACATATTTTCTCTCTTAGCTTGGTTATGAAAGAGATGGGTAGCTTATTGTACTCCCCTGCCCCTGCCCATGGATCTTGTCCTTTCCTAACACTCCTCCCATTTCCTATTTTTAGGTTGTCCAATTACCAATGAGTGGGAAGGCCAATACCATAGCTTTCCATCCCAAAGACCCATTTTTGAAAGACTTGTTAGGGTTTCTGAACCAGTCAATCAAGGTAATGTCTGGGAAATATTTAGAGCATAAGACCCTTCCCCACAGGGTGTCTGTATTTTGAACAAGTCTCCATAAATATTTGGATGCCAAAGTTCTACAAAAGAGCGTTGGGTTCTTGATTCCTCATCCTCCATGTTCCTTTGGTAGAGCAATGGTTGTCTATTTTTCCAAGGGGATTCCCTCATTTTGCTTGCTTGTTGTCCATAAGAAGGCAAAGCACTTTTTCCTTATTTTGTTAATATTCCCTTGGGTATGTATGCTATGGATTCCCAGTAGACTGGGATGCTCTGAAGAAATGCCTTTATTAGGACCAATATTTCCCCTCTAAACATGAACCGGTTTTCCCAAGCTGAGACTCGTGCTTCTACCTTTTGATAAATCCACACCCAATCTTGAAAAGCATAACTATTGGGTTTAAGAAAAAATCCAAGATACTTAAATCCTGAAGAAATCAGATTTGTAGGATATGATAGTATCTCTTTGGACTGTTGAACTAGTTCTTTTGAGAATTCGTTGTGAGCCAACAAAGATTTTTCTATGTTTATCAACATCCCTGTGGCCTTCTTATACTTCTCTATCAAGGAGGCATATTCCTTCAGATTATCCTCTGCTCCTATCCCGAATGACAATACATCATCCACAAACAAAGTGTGTGTAATTTTTTCTAATCTTGACACCTAGAATCCTTCAATTTTTCCTTCCCTTCTTGCTTTCAGGATTAGCCTGCTCAGTGCATCGACCACAAGAAGAAAAATAAAGGGACAGAGGAAATCCCTATCGTATTCCCCTAGTAGGTCTAAAGAAACTAGAGGGTGAACCATTAACAAGGAATGCAAATGAAGTGGATTGGATGCACCCCATTATCCACTCTACCATTTCCATGTTCATCCCTAACTGAATAAGGATCATTCTAACAAATGTCCAGCTTACTCTATCATAAGCCTTGGACAAGCCTAGTTTCAAGGCATAGGCACTTTGCTTCTCCTTCTTGATGGAATGTATTGCTTTCTGAGCCAAAGAGACCGCATCAAGAATTTTCCTGTTATGCAGGAAGTCGAATTGTTCTTCTGAAATTACCTTGCTCATGATTGGTTTAATTCTTTGTGCAATCACCTTCGCTATCACTTTATATATATACTCCGTGCAATGAGAAATTTTAGGGGCAACATTTAACCCATGGGCGAATTTTTTAACTGATGTTCAACTCTTCCCTCTATTTGAAGCCCCCTTCCATTCAATACAATACAATTTGTTTGGGGTAGTCCTAAGTAGGATGATAAGTGAGGTAGGTAGTAAATATCCGTGGGTAAATAGGTAGTTAAGAGGTGCTAATATGAAAAAGGATATCCTAGCAATGTGGTCTGCATTCATTCATCAATTGTATATGGGGGTGATCGGGTTAAGCTCGCCCCCCAAAAAATATCAATAGTGATACCCTGAAGCATTCCTGGTTGAAGGCAATAGGTTGGGGATTCCTAAGTTTGGTAAGTGAGGTGGGAAGTATTAAGAAGTCGATAAATAAAAAGGTGGAGGGTTGTTAGAGAAACAGAAATATATTAAGGTTCAATAGCAAAGTATCAAGTGTTGACCCAAGCATGTAAGATCTAATAAGTCAGGAAAGAATTTGTTGGAAAAAAATATTCATCAATTTCTATTTTTCTCTAAATTGATTCACCCAAATTCTATGGGAAAATTTTACTCTAAAAATCACCAAAATTATCCAAAAACTATATAAAAATTTTAAAATTTTGAATCTTTTAGAAAAATATCATCCCACATTTTATGGTTCAAAATTTAAGAATTAGAAAGATTCGCCAAGGTTTCTACATTTTAAAAAATTATTGATCCTTAAAAGTTTCCCTGCTCTATGTGTGTAGCTTAATTGTTCAATGATTTCTCCCTTTCCTGGTAGCATTTTTCGACACAATTTCGACAGAATCCGATAAAAATCATGAAACAAATTTTAAATCCCTAAGAACATTATTTAAACTTGCATAATATAGGTGACTTGGGGATATTTGAGGGAACTGAATCCATTTATGCATTCAAAAGCACGATTTGAACAACAAAAGATTCATATTTATTAAAATTTAATCATCAAATTTCGATCAAAAACTCATAGGACGAGAAAAATCATTAAACATTTTAAATGTTTATTTTATTAATTCATTAAATTTCCCATATTATCAAATGCCAAAAAAACATTTAGAGGGGTGGAAGTGTGTTTAATGTATGGATGAAAATCCTACTCTAGTTCAAGGCACAAATACAAGTTCAAAGTCAGGCGTTTTTCTAGGTAACTTTTATGATTTTCTTTTCTAAATGACTTAATTAATTTTGAGAAATCAAAATCTCTTTTAATAACTTTTTAAGGTGAGATTCTTTAAAATTGTAAATGTGATTATCAAAATTTAAAAATGTTAAATCCAAATTATATTAGTATTCTAGATCTATTTTAACAAAGATAGTATTGAAACTTTATACAATTTACAACTTTCAAGAGCTTAGGTAATGTTATGTAAGTCTAATCTTCTAAGACCAGTTTGGCTAATTCATGTATCTTTTGTTTGTGTTTATTATTAAGTCAATTATGTTTGGGGATAAAGATTTCACAATGAGTCATCACTATTGTGTTGAAAATTCAAGAGTTTTGGATCCCCTGATGATGGGTGGAGTGTTATGTAATACTCCCATTTTGACCTTTAGAATGCATTGGCTTTATATGTAGACATTGTGTATATGTATGTACAATTTCTAGCATAGAGATCAAGTCCAAGACCTCGCTAGTGAATGCTCGATTTTTAAAAAGGAAAGTATTCTATATTTTGTTAACCATATGCTAGTAAGCCATGGAAAATTGTAAAAAAAAGATAAAATATTTTTAATGCAAATAGAGTACCAAGAGCTCGCTATGGAAGAAACTAAAATGAGGGGATTCTGTGTATCCACTAGAGAGAGATTAGGGGTCGTTGGGTTTAACAGATTGTTTCCAAATGTCATCTTGAGAACCCATCTTCACTCCCTCACTAATATTTAATTTTGTTGTAAGAAGGTAGCAGAGAAATCATCTCATGAATGGGAAAACCCAAAAATTCATATGGTTGGTATGGGCTCAATTAACTTGAAACGGAAGTCATTTTTTCTCATGGGAATTTGTTCTTCATCATTCCCATTCCATTGTTGAACAACCATAGATGAATTTCAAGCTTGCAATGCATCCCCAACAGTGTAATTAGCAAAAAATCGTAACCAGAAATTAAGTTGTGTTTTAGAGTGTCTAAACTGCCCAAAAATTCATGTGAACGGTGAAATCCAATGTGGAATCCATATATATATAACCTGGGGTGAATTTGAGAGTGTCAAAGACCCAAAATTTCATGGGAAGACCCATATTTGGAAACCCGAAAGTTGAAATTCGTGATTGAGAGTCGCGCAGCCAGAATTCAAAAAAATCCAAGAATGAATTGAAGTGGGGGAGAGATCAAAGGTCAGAAGTGTTTGATAAACCTAGTGAAGGAAAGAATATTTGAATATTTAGTACCTTGGACCTTTCTATGCTTACCCTGAAGAGCACTAGAGGGAAGGGGCGCCTGAGGGACTATGTAGCAGAGAAGGAAACCTTTCTTGTGTTGGGTGTGGTAGGTATTGTGGGTGCCAAGGATGGTTGAGATCACTTGAGATGTATGTATCTCTATGGTTGAGCTCATTGGATTGGCATTCTCCTCCCATGTCCCCCTGCATGCTTGCAACCCAGCTGTGTGTTGGATTAGTATGAGTGATTGTGCCTATGGCTGTGAGTGAGCCTAAGTAGTTCCTCCTTAGTGGATACATCACCTAGCTTGGAGGTGGTCTCTCAGCTAAAAGAATATAGGATGGACAGAGACCTACGGTTGGCTGGAACATTTCTCTTCCATAGACGATTGCTCAGGAAATTTCAATTAAAAGATAAGTGATTACTATTGTTTCCAAATATGACAAATTTGTGAATTATGGATGACTATTTATTTATGCTAAATTGAATGAGATGACCTAGTTTCAGTTATCCATTTGGATGTCTATGCATAGCATGAGGATGAGTTTATATATGTGCATTATTTCATTGTTATGCATGTGATGAACATGTTGTTAATTGTGTGTTGTATATGCATTAATAAGGTTTAATTTCGTTGTGTTTATATTCATGCATATGCACACACATTTAGTTGTAAATGAATTTCATAATATGGCCTTGGGGGTAAAATTTATCACCCGCATATCGTTCATGTCTCCCTCCGTGGGTCATATTGATGACGGGACGTGACAGAGTAGTATCAGAGCTAATGGTTGCAGCATTGTGGTTGTTTGGGATGAAATTTACAGTTACAGACATGAAATTAGAAATGCACAGGAAGCGCTAAAAACGTTTTGTAGAAATCATGGTATTATTCTATGAATGGTGTTTTCATAATCCCATGAATTTAATTTATATGCTTCTAAAAGAACAACAGATTATTGAGGAGTTGGGGAAATGAAAATTGTGATCAATGAATATGATTCAGAATGCAGCCTCAACTTGCACATTGGATAATGGTGGTCGGGCAAGCCATTGGACAAAAATTATATATCTGTGTGTTAAAATTTAATTGGAAATGGCTCCACCAATAGTTTTCCCAAACCGCTTCCTCAGTGAATCATTACCATGTCTAGAAATGAATAAATAAATAAAAATTTTGTGGAAATATGAGGTAGACCCCACCCATGCCAGGTCGGTGAAAGGGGTAAGGTGTGGACTAACCATGCCAAAATGATGTGCAAGTTCCCAAATTCCAAAACCCATAGGAACCATGGCACGAAGGTTGTGGGGGTACCACAAAGAAAAAATCCATGAGGATCCATGCATAAAATTTCACGATGCAGTGATTAATAAGATCGCGGAGATCCACAGAGGAAAAGGGGTCTGCGGTAGTACTATGGAAAAAGGTTTGTGGCCACGGCATAGTTTTTTTTTGTGGGGTACAGCCGAGACGAGTGGTCTGCGGAGGATGCAGAGCAAAGTCCGTAGGTGCGACAATGTAAATTTTTGTGAAGGTCAAAAGTCAGAAGGGTGAAATTTAGTGGTTTCAACTTCCAACTCCAAATGTACGAAGGGTAGTCGTTGGAGTTGGTAAGTCAGGGTAGTATTATTTGGTTGTTGTTTTATAGTGTTTACTTTCGACTCTCGATGTATGGAGAATAGTAGTAGAATTCATAAATTCAGGAATGACTCATTTTCGATCAATGGTGCATTCCAATTTCCAATCGAAAAAGGGTTGGAAAGGTTTGGAAAAAGTCAGGATCAACACGTTGAAATTCAACAAAAAAATCAGTATAGAACCCAAATTTTTTTTCCATAATTGGAGAAGTTTAACTCAAAATTTGATGAGACCCGCGGGGTTTAGATTCCATTGGAGAATGACATGAAAACATCAGTGGGAGGCCCAATCCCATTCTGCTCCAATTTGACAGGAAATTTGAAATATCGACTTTCAAATATTAGAGTCTATGGATCCAATGGAAGATCGATTTGGGTCGAAATTGTTATGGTGTGGTCATGGAATAAGAACACAGTTAGCTAGGGAATATTGGAGCCAAATTCCAAAGGGTGTGAATTCGTGGTGCAAAAGAAGGTGAAAATGCACTATTATGTAGCACTTTTTGGGGATTTTGAAAAGCTTGAAAGAGGTAAAAGTGACCATAGATGTCGAAATCAAGAAAATCTTCAAACTTGGAATTTTTCATACTCATTAAAATAGACGATTTTTGTTAGATAAATTTTTTCCAGAACTGCTTCGTTTGTGAAATATCCATTTTTTCCAAAAAAAATCCAAGTTTGAGAAAAAGTGCAAAAGTTAAAAGTAGTCAAACCTAGAATTTCATAGAGGTTGATTGGTGCTTCAGATTGTAGATCTCAAAGTTGGTGAGTGATCCTTGCTATATGTAATAACTTCTATCAGTAGAAAATATTTTCTAGTTCTTGTTATATTTTCTTCTACAAGTTGTTGAAGTTGGCCTCCGAAGTAAATTGCACATGTGGAAAAATTGCAGAATTGAGCAAAATTAACATTTTTGGGAAAGTGTAAATTTCAAGTAGTAGATCAGAATGAAGCATGGGGATAGGTGCTGGAAATATTTTCCATAGGGTAATAATGTTTCATTGTCATAATTTGAATGAGGAACTCATGTGTCTCAGAGATGAGAACAAAAAAGTGCTTGTAACCTTAATTTTACAAAAATTGTCAATAAGGGTAGTTTCCATAAATGCATAAAGAGGAAAGAAAAGAAGAAATAAACATCATGTGAATTATTCCATGAGACTAATTCTATTAAATCATAATGTTTATGTTTCATTACATGCATTTTTAATATGTCTAATAAATATCTCTATGATGAACAGTGCTTGTAGTTGACAATATTTGAACAGTTGTAGCAGAGGGAAGAGCCTCCAAAAGAAAATGGCAACCATGAATGATGCTCAGGACCCCTATGAACATTATGAGGACTCCTTAGGAGAAAATATGCAAGAGTAAAATGCTAAGACATAATCAAATGGGAGAAGAGAGCAAATCACTCCTCAAAATTTGGTTGAAACCATGATAAGTTTAAATGAAAAATTGATGAAGGCTCAGGAAGAACAGAACCACATCAATGTTTTTATTTTGTAGAGACTCGGTGATATGCATAAGAATATTAACCTTGATTCCAACCCAATAAATGTGGATCGATAAAGAATAAGTACAGAGAGCCTCTCTAGAGGTCCACTAGAAAGAGGACTCTAAGTCCAAGAAATTGTTCTTTGAGGAGGGAACATAATGTATCGTTGTCAAGATATTCTTCTATCAGGTCATGAATTATTCAGTCTCTCGAAGAAACCCAAGGAAGTCCTCTATAATATTTGAAAGAAGAATAAAATTTCAAAGGATTCCACATGGAAAATTTAGAAAGGCAAGGCCTCCCTCATTTGATGGAGAAAGTAAGACATGTCAACAGGCAGAAGCAAGGCTTCTTGGAATGAAGAAATATTTTAGAATTCATGATTACTCAGGAAATGAAAAGGAAACCATTTCTATTTACAATCTAAATGGTCGAGCTTCAATTTGGTGGGAGCACCTCATGCAAGTAAAAGGAATCAAGGAAATAAGGATCATTTAGGAGTGATTTAAGAAATATTTCAAGGAAAAATACCTATCATCTAGGTATTATGATAACAAGAGGTAAGATTTCAATGAACTAAGGTTGGTACAAAAGTCTATTGAGGAACATGTCCATAAGTTTTTGTAAATATTGAGGTATGTAAATTAGATCAAAGATGAAAGAGTAAAAATCCAACCCTTCCTTGGAACTCTACCTCAAAATTTGAGGGATAGGATTGAGTTTTTCAATCCACTGACTCTTGATAAATCCATTAGAATGGAAATGCATTTCTATGAGCAGAGAAGAGGAAAGTCAAAAACTCACCCAGCATGGAAGGGAAATCCAAAAGGAAAGTTTGACCAAAGGAGAAGTGGGTTTAAGCCATCATTTCAAAACCAACCAAGGAATTTCCAATAAGGCCAACAAGAAAGAAGTGGAGTTTAGCCAGTAGTAGCAATAGAGAAAGGGAAAAAAGGACCACTTCAGTGTTGGGGATGTGGAGAACCCCACATGCTTAAGGACTGTTAACATCGAAAAGAGAACCCTCAAGGATTTCACAACTTAGAAGCAGCAGTTATAGTGTGGGACATGGAAAGAGAAACTCCCCAAATTTATGCAATGTTGGATAAACATCAAGTATATCATTAATCAACAGTAGTGGAAGTTTGAGGTAAGATTTCTATCCATTTCTGTTTTGATTGATATAGGATCTAATCATAGTTATGTTTCTCCAAAAGAGGTTGAAACTTGTTCTCTTGGAAAAGTGAAACATAATAAATCGTGGTTAGTTCAATTAGCCACAGGGACAAAAAGAAAAATGAGTGAAGTAGTGATGGAATGCCCCATAGAGTTGAACGGACTCATCATCAACGAAAATCTAAATGTCCCACCATTAGGGTCCTAGGATGCACTTATTGGCATGGATTGGTTGGAAAAGCATAGAGACAAGGTGGACTGTTTTGAAAAAGTTATTGAATGCACTAAAGAAAAAGGAAGGCCAAGATTGGTAAGAGGAATTCCCAAGCAAGTCTGAGTAAGGCAGATTTCATCCTTGCAGTTAATAAAGTTTACAAGAAGGATTGCCAATTATATGCAGTTCATATATCAGATTCTTTAGAGGGAAAAGGAACGAAGATAGAATATTATCCATTGTTGCAAGAGTTCAAAGATGTGTTTCAATATGAAGTGTCGTGACTTCCACCGAAAAGAGACATTGATTTTACAATTGATCTCGTTCCAGGGGCAGCACCATTTTACAAATATCCTTATAGAATGACCACGACGGAATTGGTAGAGTTAAAGATGCTACTACAATAATTAATGGACAAAAAGTATATAAGTCCAATTGTGCCTCCATGGGGAGCACCGATGTTATTTGTCAATAAGAAAGATAGGAATTTGAGGTTGTGTATTGATTATAGGCAATTAAAAAATTTGACAGTCAAGAATAAATACCAATTGCCTAGAATTGATGATTTGTTCGATCAAATGAAGGAAGACAAAGTGTTTTCAAAAATTGACTTGAGGTTCGGTCATAATCAAGTGAGAATAAAATAAGAATACATTCACAAGACAACTTTTCAGATAATATATGGACATTATGAGTTCACGGTGGAGATTATCGTCTTACCAATGCACCCACCACATTCATGTGCCTCATGAATAGTGTTTTTAGCAAGTATTTGGATAAATTTGTGTTAGTGTTCTTGGATGGCATTGTTGTTTATTCAAAGAATGAAGAAGAGCATGAGGAACATTTAAGAATGGTATTGCAAGTTCTTAGAAAGCATCAATTGTATGCAAAGTTGAGCAAGTTTGAAATTTATCAAAGAATGGTACTTTATTTGTGTCATGTTATTTTAAAGGAAGGAATTTCAATGGATCCGAAAAATATTGAATCCATAATGGAGTGGCCTAATCTAGAGAATGTTACAGATGTTAGATATTTATGGGTCTTGTAGGACATTATAGAAGGTTCATTGAAGGATTCTCCAAGATCGCTCATTTGATTACATCGTTGCAAATGTAGAATGAAAGTTTGTATGGTTTGAAAAATGTGAACAAAGATTCCCGTAGTTGAAAATATTACTTACTAACGCTCTTATTTTAAATATTGCAGATCCAAAGAAGGAATTTATAGTATGCATGGATGATTGCATTGAAGGATTGGGTGGAGTACTTATGTAAGAAGGATTTGTGATTTTCTATGAGTCAAGAAAAGTAAAAGAGAATGAAAAGAATTATGCAACTCATGACTTAGAATTAGCAGCCATAGTATACACCCTCAAGATGTGGAGACATTATTTATTGGGAATAATATTTTAACTTAGAACCGATCACATGAGCTTAAAGTATTTGTTTTATCAGCCAAGCTTAAATGTTAGGAAATCCAGATGGCTATAATTTCTATGTGAGTTTGATTTTGAAATCAAAAATGTAAAAGGAAAAGAGAATAAGGTCACAGACGCTCTTAGTAGAAAATTTCATGTAGCAGCATTAAGCATGTGCAAATCATATTTGAGAACAAGAGTTCTTGAAGACCAAAATAGCGATGAAACATAGTTTCAAGTAAAATATAAATTGCAGCATGTAAAGGTATATGAAAAGTGTGAAGTATACCATCTCGAAGAAGATGATGTTCTTCTTTATAAAGGTCGGTTGTATATTTCAAATTATGTAGATTTGAAGAAGGTAATAAGGGATGGAATTCATCAAATTCCATACTTTGGACATCTAGGATATCAAAAGACAATAACAGCAGCAAGAAAGCAATATTTTTGGCATGGAATGAAAAAGGATAAATCATAATACATTACTTAGTGTCAAAATTTCCAACAAGTCAAGGAAAAGCATCAACACCCAGCAGGAATATTGCATCCCTTACCCATTCTAGAATGGAAGTGGCAAATAATTTCTATAGATTTCGTAACAGGTTTTCCACTGATAGTGAGGAAGCATGATTCAATTATGGTTGTGGTGGACAAGCTATCAAAGGAAACTCATTTTATTCTAGTCAAGTACACTCATAAAGCAAGTGACATAGTGAATATCTCCATGAAGGAAATATTTAGATTGCATGGATTTCCCAAGACAATAGTTTTAGATCGAGATGAAAAATTCACATTTAAATTTTGGAAAGGGTTATTCCAAAACGTGGGAATGTTAAATTTTCATATGTTAAGCTAGATCATTAGTATTTCATTTTGATTTCATAACAAAAGCATATAAACAAGATCACTGAAAGATAGACAAGAACAACCATACAAAAGGAACACAAATGTTTATCCTGGGAAAACCCTAAAGTGAAAAACCCAGCAAAAGATTCCTCAATATAGATGCCCCAAAAGATAAAAGATAAAACCAACAAGGAGATCAAAGCCTGATCCTCCTCCTTCTCCAGCTACTCTTCTCTTCTCCACTAATGCGCTACACAAGTGAGAGTGTGTGTGTCTTCCAAATGAGGAGCACTACACCTCTATTTATATTCATCCATTCATTTTAATTTACTCATCCGACATGTAGGCTCGAGTTAAATCATGTAGGCTCAAGTTACACATGTAAGCTCAAGTAACCACACTGGGGTGCTAATGACCCACCTTTACAATTTGAGGGGACTACCTCATGACTCTTATTAGTTCTTCCGATTAGAAGCATCGGGTACAAATTAATACAAGTGGTTCTCCCGATAGGACCATCGGGAACCACAAAAGATACATATAGAATATTCTTTGAAGTTACAATATTTCAACACTCCCCCTTAACGAGAAGGGTATTCTACAACAACATCAACAACAACAATAATAGGAGAGAGATTGAGGACATCATCAACATCATCAAGGTAACACATCTATAAATCATTGAAAGCTTTTCAACGTCATGTAGTCTTCATATTCAAACTTCAGTCTTCAGTAACAACAACACTTTGATTGTTTTGATCATAAACAACTTCTTAAGCATTTTGACTTTTCGAACAGCATCATCATCATCATCATATTCTGATCTTTTGATCAGCAATATTAGCAATATCATCATAAGCACTTTGACCTTTCGAACAGCAACATCATCATCATCATATTCTGATCTTACGATCAGCAACATCAACAACATCATCATCAGCACTTTGACCTTTCGATCAGCAACAACATCTTCAATACTTTGACCTTTCGATCAGTAGCAACATCTTCAGCACTTTGACCTTTTGATCAGCAACAACTTCAGCACTTTGACCTTTCGATCAGCAACAACATCTTCAGCACTTTGACCTTTCGATCAGCAGCAACATCATCATCATCACACTCTGATCTTTCGATCAAAAACATTGTCATCATCATGCTCTGATCTTTCGATCAAAACCATCATCACCATCAGCAACAATCTGCAAAAGACAAAGAAGTCTTTGGATCTCTTTTGGACTTAAAGTCTAGGGATGATGCAATCCTACCACATTCTCAACAACCGAAGTTACCAGATCCGTTCTGAACCGAAGTTCAAGGATGATACAATCCTGCCACCTTCTCGATGACCGAAGTTCAAGGATGATACAATCCTACCACCTTCTCGATGACCGAAGTTCATCGGATCCGTTCTGAACCGAAGTTCAAGGATGATATAATCCTGCCACCTTCTCGATGACCAAAGTTCACCGGATCTGTTCTGAACTGAAGTTCAAGGATGATACAATCCTGCCACCTTCTCGATGACCGAAGTTCATCGGATCCATTATGAACCGAAGTTCAAGGATGATACAATCCTACCACCTTCTCGATGATCGAAGTTCACCGGATCCATTCTGAAACGAAGTTCAAGGATGATACAATCCTGCCACATTCTCGATGACCGAAGTTCACCAGATCCATTCTAAACCGAAGTTCAAGGATGATACAATCTTGCCACCTTATCGATGACCGAAGTTCATCGGATCCGTTCTGAACCGAAGTTCAAGGATGATACAATCCTGCCACATTCTTGATTACCGAAGTTCACTGGATCTGTTCTGAACCTAAGTTCAAGGTTGATACAATCCTACTACATTCTCAAGGACCGAAATCACCAGATCTATTATGGACATGTGTCCCGGGATGATACAATCCCTCTTCATTCTTGAGGACCGAGGTCACCGGATTACTTTAGAGCAGATTCCCAAGGATGATAGAATCCCACTACATTCTCGAGGACTGAGGTCCCTAGATCACTTTAGGGTAGGTGCCCAGGGATGATACAATCCCACTACATTCTCGAGGACTGAGGTCCCCGGATCACTTTAGGGCAAGTGCCCAAGGATGATACAATCCCACAGCAACATCACTACTCCCCCTTTCAGGGAAGGTCTTTCCAAACCACACCAAGCTTGTCTCAAAAGTGTTCGAACTTTACCCGAGACAGAGGCTTTTTCTGCACATCATCATCTAAACCATCATCATCTACATCTTCAGTCTGTGAATACCAAACTATCACCATCTGTATCTCCAGTATGTGAATACTGAAATCATTATCATCTATATCTTCATTATGGGAATACTGAAACATCATCATCTCTATATTCAGTATAGAAATACTGAATCACCATCATCTGTATCTATAGTTATGTAAATACTGAAACATCATCATCTGCATCTTTATCTTGTATGTAGAAATATCGGATTTCTATGTGTTATGACGGAACACAGGGTTCTATGTTATCACATAGAATCATTGTAGTATCCATCTTCAAGTCAAGGAGACCTGATATCAGCTTCCCAAGCCATATGGCTTCACAACTTAGCAAAGCAATCTGCTATGTATTCTGATTTTGTCATTCTAAGAGAAACACTAGACTGTTTCCTGCTAAACCATGAACTCATAGCAGACCCCAAACAAAAGCATCTACCTGATGTGCTTTTTCTGTCTGAGATACTTCCAGCCCAATCTGCATCTGTATAGCCACACAATCTGTAGTCATGGTTTCCATCATAGTATAGACCAAAGTCTATAGTCCCTTTCAAATATCTCATCACATGTTTTGCGGTTATTTGGTGAATACGTCTAGGTTGAACTAGATAATGACTCAAGGTGTTCACAGAAAAACAAACGTCTGGTTTGGTATTTGTTAGATACATTTTATGACCCAATAATATGTCTGTATTGAGTCACATCCACTAACTCTGATGAGTCATCAGCTAACAACTTCAAGTTGGAATCCATGGTTGTGTCCATGGCTTTGTATTCCAACATATCGAATCTTTTCAATATCTCTATTGCATACTTTCCCTAGTTGAGAAAGATTCCTTTTGAATTTTGCCATACTTCCAAACCTAGGAAATAATGCATGAACCCAAGGTCTTTCAAAATTCTTCAGTGAGCTTCTTCTTGCATTCTACAATATGTTTCTCATTCCCTGTCAGGAATAGATTATCCACATACAGTAATAGTATGACATGTTCATATTCTATAACCTTGAAGTAAAGGTTAGGATCGACTTTTGTTAGGAAACTATCTATCCTTCCATACCAGGCTCTGGGAGCTTGCTTCAAGCCATAGAGGGCCTTCTTCAACTTGCATACGTGAGTCCATCTATCTTCAACTTCAGATCCTTGTGACTATTCTATGTATACTTCTTCTTCAATCACACCATTCAGAAAAGTTGTTTTCACATCCATCTGGTGTAAGTCCTACTTCATCATGGATGCAAGTGCCATGATAGCTCTAATCGAAGTATACCGTGCTACTGGGGCAAATGTATTTTGATAATTAATTCCCTCTTTCTGATAGAAACCTGTAGCCATAAGTATTTCCTTACTACTATCTGCAACATATTTTATCTTGCAAATCCATTTGGAAGATACCACATTCTTGCTTTCAGATTTGAGTACTATATCCCAAACATCATTCTAGTATTCTTTCATCATAACATCTTCCATGAGTTCATCTTGTCAGGTCATCAACATATCCTAGTCTTCTGCATTCAACCTTGAAGGTTGGAACCCACTTTACTATTGGTAAAGTCATGATCCATCAGGAAGCTATCCAACATGTCACACCATGTCGAACTTAGATATCTTCTGTAGTCACTCCCCCTGAAGTGGAGTATCATCTTTCCTCTTCATTCTGTACAGGTGGTTCTATGCTTGATATATACTTGTCAATAGAGTATGTCATGTCATAGTCTATTCTTTCTGAGGCAAATCACGAACCTTGCTGTGTACACTTGTTCTTGTAGATCCACATGGAAGATACTACGTACTTCCCTTTATGTCTCGAAACCATATCGAATACATCATTAATCATGATCAATTGTTACTCTTTGATCATGGCTTCTCTCATAGCCATGGTGGTCTTCATCCTTCGAGGTGGATCTACCGCTCTCTAAAGCTCTTTCCTTCATCATGATGTCTCTAATCCTGGGAGCTTCATATTCATGTTTATTGAATTGTCATCGCTTGTTCTTTGGAACAAGTCTCGTCCTTCTTTTCTTGTAGGTGGTTGTATAGGACCTTTCCTACAATTCAAATGCACCAGTTGCATGGTTAGAACTATTTCATAAAACATATGCATAACGACAAATTCTTATGCATCATGCAACTGTTTAGCCAACACAACATTCATCCATATCTCACTACTGTCATTAATGCAACCAGTCTATCATGCATAACACATCAACTCAATATAATCAAATGTATAACAAAACAATATCATGAAATGACAATTGAATACTTATCTTTTATTCGTTTCATGGGTAGACTCCTTCTCAATCCTTCTACTTCATCATCTTCTTCATTCATGACATCATCATTTCTTATCCAAATGACAAGATGAATAAGAGGTTCTTCAAGAATTGAGTTCTTCATATTCCTCATCGCATGAGGGATCTTCTTTGAATGGTGAGAGCTTGATCTTCAATTGCTCCCATCTTCTTCTTCTCTTCTTATGAGTCGAGCTGAAAGTAATCACTTCCTTTTGGCATACATTCTTTGCATGAATAAATTCCATGATCCTGGGAGGCCATTCAAGGTGTCTATCACCACTTCTTCATTCTTCACTTCTTCTTTTACCTCTTCAATTTTTTTCTTAAGGTCATCTTCCGATGTATTTTATTTCCTTCAATTAGCTTGGTAAAGGAATCAAACATCTCTTTCGGTGTCTTTAGGGAAGACACTTGTGGTACAATTTGATCCGTGACTGAATCAACAATGATCTTCTTGGCCTTGACCAAGTTCTTCTAGTGTAAGGCTTTGAGCCTCATCTCCCTCTAGAACTGGAACCTCTCTACTCATGTAGGTGTCCAATTCATTTTCTTCAGAGAGATAGCAAAAGATTAGATCTTACCGATTTGAGGTGTCCGTCCTGCTTCCGGGGCTGGCTGATCTAGGGTTTGTCAAAGAAACCCTAATTTTAAAACTTGGAATATTTTAGATCTGATTAGATAGAAATATATATCTCTTCAAATGGATCTGTCCAGTGTACTCCTTTTCTGAAAACAGTGGAGGGAAGCTCCCGAAACAGGAAGCCCTAGTTTTCCAATTTCTTCTGCAGAAATTCCTGTCACTGTTTCTGTGATATCTCCGAACTTAATACTCCTTTGTGTCTAAAATTTCTCATTGAGGTAACCTCACATGTCCCTGATCCAACACCATAGTTTTCATCAAAATTGGTTGCACCAATTTGGATTAATGATCCGTTTCCCACGGTGACCTGTTACAGGACTGTTCAAAATAGCTAAGTTGTACGGCATGCCACGTGTCACTGTTTCATCTTCTGGTTCTAAACGTTGGACCACAGAAAGTACAGTCCATGCTATTTTTGGAACATATTCAGTAATTCAATTTGGACCTTTGTAGCCCAAGCTATAGCAATTCTCCCCAGGTGTCTTGTTTAGGGATGAATTCTGGAAGAGGCTGGAACCCTAACTCGGAGGGATCATATCTCCTAGAATATAGCGAATCTGAGGATGAATTTTGGATACAGTGTACATCAAGATTTTATATTTGGCCTCTAAAATTTTCAGCTCCTTAAATGTCACCAATATTGGGATACAGAGAATGTACCAAAACGTAGCAGTTTTAGTATTTAGGGTTTTTCTAGCTCGGGGTAAAACTAGGGTTTGACTTTCCCGGAGTTTCACCCAACCAAAAATCTTGATCCAGGTCTCTAAACTTTGATTTTGATGAGGATATAAATCCTATGCTGGGCTCACTCAAAAATTCTTCTTCTGCAAGAAGCCCTAATTTCCCGCACTGAAAACTGAAAATGCTCGGAATCGAATTCCGCTTCGACAGAAAGATGCGCCCTTCAATGGAGAGTTAGCCTAGCCTTCTTTTGTTGATCGATTGTGGAGAGAGAACCAAAAAGTAAGAATCCATAGATTATGTATCTGCATAATGTCTTCTTTCAGGGTGGCTCTGATACCATGTTAAATTTTCATATGCTAAGCTAGATCATTAGTATTTCATTTCGATTTCATAACAAAAGCATATAAACAGGGTCACTGAAAGATTGACAAGCACAACCATACAAAAGGAACACAAAGATTTATCCTAGGAAAACCCTAAAGGGAAAAACCCAAAAAAATCTTCCTCAATATAGATGCCCCAAAAGATAAAAGATAAAACCAACAAGGAGATCAAAGCCTGATCCTCCTCCTTCTCCAGCTACTCTTCTCTTCTCCACTAATGCGCTACACAAGTGAGAGTGTGTGTGTCTTCCAAATGAGGCGCACTACACCTCTATTTATATTCATCCATTCACTTTAATTTACTCATCTGACATGTAGGCTCGAGTTAAATCATGTAGGCTCGAGTTACACATGTAGGCTCAAGTAACCACACTGGGGTGCTAATGACCCACCTTTACAATTAGAGGGGACTACCTCATGACTCTTATTAGTTCTTCTGATTGGAAGCATCAGGGTACAAAGTAATACAAGTTGTTCTCCTGGTAGGACCATTGGGGACCACAAAAGATACATATATAATATTCTTCGAAGTTACAATATTTCAACAGGGAACACAATTGAATTTTAGTACAATGTATCATCCTCAAATTGATGGTCAAACCAAGAGGGTGAATCAAGTTCTTGAAGACATGTTGAAAATATACTTGATAGATAAACTAGCCAAATGGGAGTATTACCTACACTTGGTAGAATTTTCCTACAATAATGGACATCAAGCATCATTGGGAATGAGTCCATTTGAAACATTGTATGGAAAATGATGCAGAACTCCAGTGAATTGGGATAGTCCAGTAAATAGGATAGTACTTGGGCCAGTAATACTCAAGGAAATGAACAAGAAATTGCTAATATCATGCAGAATTTAAAGGCATCCCAGGACAGGAAGAAGAGTTATGCATATTTGAAAAGAGTGCACAAGGAATTTAAAGTTGAGGATCGTGTTTATTTAAGAGTGAATCCAAGGAAAAGTTCCGTAATGTTGGGAAGTTGTGCCAAGGTGGAACTAAAATATTGTGGGCCATTCAAAGCCCTTAATAGGATAGGAACAATTGCATATAGGATTGCATTGTCTGCTAACATCAGAGCTCGTAATGTTTTCAATGTTCCCCTGCTTAAGAAGAATGTATATGATCCTAATCACATAATTGATTGGGATGTGATACAGGTGGAACCCAAGGGAGAGTTCCAAGTAGAACCTATGTGCATCCTCAACAAGAAGGTGACATTGACATGGAACCAATCCATCATATAGATAAAGATGCAATGGAAGCACCTTGGTCCTGATGAGGCTGCATGGGAGTTGGAGAATTCCGTGAAAGAGGCATGCCCATTTTTTTTCAAGTTTTGAGAACACCAAAGAAAATGTTGTTTTAAGGGGGAGGGGAATGTAATACCCCCATTTTGACCCTTCAAATGCATTAGATTTATATGTAGACATTGTTCATATGTGATGTACAACTCCTAGCATGGAGCTCAAGGCCAAGGCCCCGCTAGTGAATGCTCGACATTTGAAAAGGAAAGTATTTTGTATTTTGTTAGCCATGTGCTAGTAAGCCATGGGAAATTGTAAAAAAAAAGCATGTAAATATTTTTAATGCAGATAAGGCACTAAGAGATGGCTATGGAAGAAACTAAAACGAGGGGGTTATGTGTATCCATTAGGGAGAGGTGAGTGGTCATGGGGTTTAACCCAATGTTGGAAAATGTAATCTTGAGAACCCATCTTGACTCCCTTGTTGATAATTAATTTTGTTGTAAGAAGGTAGCTAAGAAATAAGCTCATGAATTTAATGGAGAATGGGAAAACCCAGAAATTCATACGGATGTGTATGAGATCAGTTTACTTGAACTGGAGGTCAATTTCCCTCATGGCAATTCATTATCCATCATTCTCATTCCATTGTAGAAAAAACAGAGATGAACTTCAAGCTTGCTATGTGTCCCCAACAGTGCAATGAACGGAAAATCGTAACCATAAATGAAGTTGTGTTTTAGAATGTCTAGACTGCCTAGAAATTCGTGTGGATGGTGAAATCCAGTGTGAATCCATAGATATAAACCTTGGGGAAATTTTGATAGTGTCAAAGACCCAAAAATTTGTGGGAAGACCCAGGTTTGGAAGGCCGAAATTTAAAGTTCGTGATTGCGAGTCACATGGCCAAAATTTGAAAAAATCCAAGAGTGAGTTGAAGTGGGGGAGAGATTAGAGGTCGAAAGTGCTTGATAAACCCAATGAATGTTGGTTATGGAGCCTGATATTCAATATTTGTAGATGTTATTGTTCAGTTGTGTTTGTACCCCAGTTTTATTGTACACTTGTCCCAACTGGGGGATGTGGGGTGGCATCGTCCCCTCGCGGGGGTTCGGGGTTAGTGCCCCCGAGAAAGGGAGTTCATGGGAAAAACTCCCAAAATTAATTTTTTGGGATGTTTGTTTGCCAATAGTTTGTGGACCCATGGTATTGGGTGACCCGTAGTATTTTCCCATGGAAATTCCCCTATAAAAGGAAAGCATTGTAATACGGATGTGTATTGTATTGTAGCATTGTAAAACAATCTCCATGGTTGTGTGAGAGATAATGTGAGAGTGTGAAGAGAAAGTGTAGCGGGGTTGTTGTAGGTTGTATCCCTTCATTTTGTTGGATGGTATGATAATAAAGGATTGGCAATTTCTGTGTGGATGTATCCCATCTTGGGTGAACCGTGTTATATCTGTGTCTCTCTTGTAATGTGTTTAATATTTGCATATTGTTTAATTGTTTACTTGTTATTGCTCTGTGATATTGTTATTCTAACAATTGGTATCAAAGCCAAAAGGTCTATTGGGTTGGTAAACTCACAGGAAAGAAGGGTTTTAGGTTCGAGTGAGAGCAATGGAAGAAGAAGGAAAGTTTAGGATCGATAATTTTAACGCCCAAAACTACCAGTTATGGAAGATGCAAATCGAGGACTATCTATACCAGAAGGATCTATACCTATCGTTGGGTGGAAAAACAAAACAATCGGTGACTATGAAGTATGAAGAATGGGAGGTTCTTGACAGAAAGACATTGGGAACAATATGATTTTGTCTGGATTTGTCGATGGCTTTCAATATCTCAAAAGAAAACACATCAGAGGGTGTGATGAGTGCATTGGCTAAGCTCTATGAAAAACCCTTAGCTTCCAACAAGGTATTTTTAATGAAACAATTATTTAATATGAACATGTCAGAAGGTGGATCTATTGTTGACCATTTAAATGAATTTAATACACTTACTAGTCAGCTAAGTTATGTAAAAGTGAACTTTGATGATGAGGTTAGGTCTCTTCTAATCTTGTGCTCATTGCTAGAAAGCTGGAATAGCTTGGTCAGAATTGTAAGTAACTATGTCCCTAGTTCAAACACTTAAATTTGATGATGTTGTTGGTGTTATTCTTAGCAAGGAAATGCGAAGAAAAATCACAGGTGAGACATCAAGTAATGCATTGTCCATGGAGAGCAGGGCTTCATGTCATGCTACACCCCATAGGAAATTATTTCATGATTATGGTCCAGGTGATTTTGGGCATGTTTTATTGAGGGATGATGAACCATGTAAAATTGTTGGAATGGCTAAGGTACAGATTAAGTTAAATAGTGGAAATGAATGGATGCTAAAAGATGTAAGGCATATTCATGTTATGAAAAGAAATCTAATCTCAACAGGGTAGTTGGGAGATAGCGGATGTTTGTCTGCATTTGGAAAAACATGGTGGAATATCACTAAAGGAGCACTGGTAATAGAAAAAGGAGATAGGATATGTGCGTCGTATTTATGTCCTCATAATACTGATTATTCTCTCACTATAGCTTCTACAAAAATAGGTGCAGCATTGTGGCATCACAGGCTTGGCCACATGAGTGAGAACGGGATGTAGATTGTCCACTCAAGGAAATTGCTTCCAAATCTGAAGCATGTAAGTTTGGAATTATGTGAGAACTGTGTTTATGGAAAACAAAAGAGAGTTAGATTTCTCAGGGTTGGGAAACATAAGAAGAGTGAAAAGTTAGAGCTTGTGCATACAAATGTATGGGTACCGGCTCATGTACAATCTCTTGGTGGCTCTCATTATTATGTTACTTTTATTGATAATGCAACTAGAAAAACTTGAGTTTATTTCATTAGACAGGAATCAGTGTTTGCATCTTTTAAGAAGTGGAAAGTATTTGGTTGAGAATGAGATAGGAAAAAATTTGAAATGTCTCATATCTGATAATAGAGGTGAATACTGCAGCAAGGAGTTTGATAGTTATTGTTCATACAATGGGATTCACATAGAGAAGACAATCCCTGGAACACCACAACAAAATGGTGTGTCATAAAGGATGAACAGAATGATCATGGAGCGTGAAAGATGTATGTGATTGCATGCAGGGTTGCCCTTACAGTTTTGGGTTGATGTTGTAAATATTGTTGTTTATTTAATAAACAGAGGGCCTTCAAGCACTTTGGATGGTGGGATTCCAGAGGAGGCATGGACATACAAAAAGGTAAACTACTCATTTCTAAGAACTTTTGGTTGTGAATCATTTGTCCATGTTGATAAAGAAAATAGAACAAAGCTTGAGGCTAAATCCAAGAAATGTACCTTTACTGGATACGGGGTTGATGATTTTGGTTATCACTTATGGTATTATGAAAATAACAAAATCATTAGGAGTAGAGATGTAGTATTCAATGAAAATGTTATGTACAAAGATCAGTTGCGGGGAAAGAAAGAGGAAAAGGAAAACACAGAGTACACAGTGCTTGATGAAACCAAAGAAAATGAAGTTCCAAAGGCACCAAAAATCAAGAGCAGCAACAGGTACCTCAAACTCTTACAAATCTAAGAAGATCTACTATTTTAAGTAGACCCCTTGAACTATTCTCTCCTTCACTATATTATTTATTGATGAATGTTTCTAGTGAACCCTAATGTTATGAAGATGCAATGCAGATAGAAACTAAAAAGAAGTGGGAGCAAGGCATGGATGAGGAGATGGACTCATTAGTAAGAAACCAGACTTGGGATTTGGTTGAGTTGCCTGCATGCAAAAGAGCATTGCATAATATAAGGGTTTACAGGTTGAAGGAAGAATATGGAGGCAAGAAGCGGTACAAGGCTAGACTTGTTGTAAAGGGATTTGCACAAAATAAAGGTATGTACTTTGATGAAATATTTTCTCATGTTGCTAAAATAACTTCAATTAGGACTATTTTAAGTTTAGTGGAGGTAGAATATTTGCATCTTAAACAGTTAGATGTAAAAATAGCCTTTCTCCACGGGGATTTGGAGGAAGATATTTATATGCAGCAGCCACAGGGCTATGAGGTCAAAGAGAAGGAGAATTTATTTTGTAGGTTGAAGAAGAGCTTATCTGGCCTGAAACAAGCTCCAAGGAAATGGTATTTAAAATTTGATAAGTTTATGATAGAATAGGGTTATAGTAGATGCCATTCTGACCATTGTGTTTCTTTCAAGAGGCTAGATAATGGAAGATATATTATCTTGTTATTGTATGTAGATGGCATGCTTGTTGCAGGTTCTAACATGGAAGATATAAATGTTCTCAAAAGGAAACTAGCTAAATCATTTGTGATGAAGGATGAGGGTGCTACAAAGCAAATCCTCGGTATGAGAATAACAAGAGACATGAAAAATCACAAATTGACATTGTCTCAAGGTGAGTACATGGAAAAGGTGTTGAAGAGGTTTATAATTCATAATGCAAAACCAATTAGTACACCTTTGGTTATCCATTTCCAACTAAGTAAGGAGATGTGTCCCAAGACACAGGAAGAGATAGAATACATGTCCAAGGTTCCCTATTCATCAGCAATTGGAAGCTTGATGCATGCCATGGTGTGCATAATACCATATATTGCACATGCAGTGGGATTTGTGAGAAGGTATATGAACAATCCAGGTAAAGAGCATTGGAAAGCAGTACAGTGGATTCTCAAGTATTTGAGAGGTACCACTTCTCATGCATTATGTTTTGGAGGTTCATACACTGTTCTACAGGGATATGTTGATGTAGATATGGCAGGTGATAAAGACATCAGGAGGAGCACCACAGGGTATGTCTTTATTGTAGGTGGAACAACAATAATTTGGATTTCAAAACTGCAAAAGGTTGTTGCACTTTCAACAATAGAAGCATAGTATGTTGCTGCTACAGAGGCTAGTAAAGAGATGATTTGGTTGCAGAGGTTCACGGAGGAATTGCGTAAGAAGTAAGAGAATAGCAGGTTGTACAGTGATATCCAGAGTTACATTCATCTTGCAAAGAAATCAGCCTTTCATTCAAAGACTAAACATATACAACTCAAGTACCATTTCATAAGATCTGTTCTAATAGATGAACTGTTAAAGTTGGAAAATATACATACTAGACAGAATCCTGCAAACATGTTGACAAAGGTAGTAACTAGAGAGAAATTGAGTGTCTACTCGGTTTCTATTGGCCTTGAAGCATGAAGGTGAAAATGAGAAATTTGCCAAGTCCAAGGTTCAGAGCATAGTCCAACAAGTGCAGCAGTAGTGGATTTCTTGTGATCAGTATCTAAGTGGGAGATTGTTGGTTGTGGGTTCTGATCTTCCAGATTCATATATGTTATTGTTCACATGTGTTTGTACACCATTTTATTGTACAAATGTCCCAGTTGGGAGGTGTGGGGTCCAAGGGACAGCGGTCCCCCAATGGGGTCCGGGGGTAGCGCCCCCGAGAAAGGGGGTTCTGGGTCGAAGCTCTCGAAAGAAATTTTTCGGGATGTTTGTTGGCCAACAGTTTGTGGACCCATGGTATTGGGTGATCCGTAGTATTTTCCCATGGTTCCCCTATAAAAGGAAAGCATTGTAATACGGTTGTGTATTGTATTGTAGCATTGTAAAACAATCTATATGATTGTGTGAGAGAGACTATGAGCATGTGAAGAGGAAGTGCAATGGGGTTTCTGCATCCTGTATCCCTTCATTTTGTTGGATGGCATAATAATAAAGGACTGGCACTCTGTGTGGACGTAGCCCATCTTGGGTGAAACACGTTATATATGTGTCTCTCTTGTAATATGTTTAATACTTGCATCTTGTTTAATTTTATAATTGTTATTGCTCTGTGATCCTGTTTTTCTAACAGTGAAGGCAAGAATCTTTGAAGATTTAGAAGCTTGGACCTTTCTATGCTCACCTTGAAGAGCATTGGAGGGAAGGGGCACCTAAGGGACTGTGTATTAGAGAAGGATACCTTCCTTGTGTTGGTTGTGGTAGGTATTGTGGGTGCCAAGGTTGGTTTATATCAATTGAGATGCTTGTAGCTCTCACTACTACATTTCGACCAAAAATCCGACGGCCGTCATGTCGGATTTTCGACACTTTCCTGTCGCATGTACGACACTTTGATTTTTTCTTAAGCGTCGGAAACTTGGCGTCGGCTATCCGACACTTAAGTACCCGTCGGTTAAGCGACACTTAACTAACCGTCAGTTAAATGTCCACCGTCGGATAAGCGACAGGTATAACCGTCGCTTAAACCATGGCTCTAGAGAGTAAGCATCGCAAAAACGACAGTAAGAGATGTCGCTTAAGCGACGGATATCAAGACAAGGCATCGCAAAAACGACATTAAGAGCTGTCGCTTAAGCGACGGATATCAAGACAAGGAGTCGCAAAAATGACATTAAGAGCTGTCGCTTAAGCGACGGATATGAAGAAGAATCGTCACAGTTTCGACAGCTAGATCTGATTTTTTTTTTTAAATCCAGCCAGAAACTGTTGCTTAAGCGACGCGTATTAACAAGAAGCGTCGCATTTGCGACAGCGAGATCTGATTTTTTTTTTTTAAACTTGAATATCCAACCAGGAACCATCGCTGAAGCGACGCGTATTAACAAGAAGCGTCGCATTGTCGACAGATAGAGCTGTCGCTTAAGCGACGGCAGTGAATTTTTTTTTTTTTAAATATATTAAATATCCATAACCTATATCACATGTGCAACTTGCGAATGCAGTAGTAGTAATGCATAACCACCAATATATGAACAATTTATTTGTAATTAATGGTAAGTGGATTTATTTATAATAAATATCATACTTAGAAAAAAATTTAAAAACCCACTTTACCATTGTGACGCCGAAAATTTGAATCACCGAGTAGTAAAAGGTTCTGCTTTCAAAGAGGGACTGTAAAAGGTTATGATATTGTGTTCTTGTACTGGGTTAGAATCTACAATATCTTTTATAATAATGAATTCTCATAGTTCAAGGAAGAAGCCCCCAACTTGCCAGAATATCAACAAGTCTCACCTACATGCCATTGTTGCACGACCAACCATTATGCCCTTCATCAATTCGGTAAAATGGATGATGGATTGTGTATACAACCCGTTACCCTACCAACAATTTCATAGATTCAAATAAGATTCCCTATGCTACTTTCAATCCAGATACTTTTGGAAAAAATATATATTCTTAAAAAACCCCTCAACAACTACTGAAACACTATTTCATAAGAGATTTTGAGCAGAAGTACGAGGCAGATATTCTCATCAAGACTTGGATGGAAGACCCATAAATATTCATACTGAGACCTAACAAGAAATACCCTATCTATCTTCTCATAGAATCATACAAGAT
>LPNX010890906.1:6408-18894 GCA_001517045.1 Pseudotsuga menziesii | reverse complement strand
GTTCCAATACCCAATCCACAAGCAAAAGTCTTGAGAATATTTCCTCCAGGGTAAAAAAGAACCTGCCCCCTGCACCTGCCACCCCAAAAACATAGGATGTTATTAAAAAGCATTAAAATCAACAATTATTTATTATAAATATGAAAAAGAGAAGCAAGAACCCGTCATTCCTCGGAATTCCTTGTAAAGGTATTGCGAATAACAACAAAACATGAAGAAATTGCTTCTGAGAGGAAATAAGACGAGGAGGAGGCTATAAGTATAAATAAATAGACAAAAAAGGATCAGAAGTCCCCTGCGGTCATTATAGTTACCATATCAAACCATCATTTAATATTCCTTATGAACCATGAAATTGTGAACCGGGCAGATAACCATAGAAGGAAAACTAAATGCATCGCCCAGTTTCCCTTTAGACTCTTGATTAAGTTGCCATTGATGCCAACAGTGTATAGTCATTGATGCCAACATGTCTTGGTTCCCCTTGAGGAGCCCTTGAGGGTTAAGTAAGTGTCAGTGTCTAAAGAGACCTTTTGATCTTGCTCAAGCACAAGTTTGAAGCCCTTGGAGCCCTTGTGACAATGGCAAAATCCCTAAACACCCTGTAGAGTGTTTAAGTACCCCAAAGATGTTTTATGGTTCCCCAATTCAAGGATAATTTTAGGGGTGAAATTTAACCCATGAGCTATTTTTCCATGTTTTTCTCCAAAAAACGATTTGCCAATTTGCACTTTTTGAAGTCCTGTTTCACCCAATTTTGATGGGGTACAATTTTTCACCCTAAAAATCGCCAAATTATTTAATAAATGATATAAAATCCTTAGAAATTGAAAGATTTTTAGAAAAATATCGCCAAATATTTTATAGCTGGCATTTTAAGAATTGGTAAGATTCACCAACATTTATACACTTTTAAATAAGTATGGTTCCTTAAAATTATCCCTGCCCCAGTTGTTTCTTTGGTTCCCCAGTACCAGAACTTATGCCCCCATACCCTACAAAAGTATCCTTGGTGGGTTGAAGAAGTTGCAAGAGTCTAAATGACCCTTTTAGTGGCCATTTGTGTTTTATTGATTTCATGGTACCCCATGAGAAGGTCTAGCAACCCCACAGGTGATGTCATGATGGATCTTGACCCTTGGAGGTCTCCTAGTGTGGTTGAGGTGGTCGAAAAAGCCTATGAAGCCCCTTGCTCGATGAAGAAGCATGAAGAAGCCCTTGGACCCACATTTGATGGCTTAATGGTCCCTGTCCCCTTAAAGGTGGTGATGTGGTCATTAATGACTTGATGAAGACTTGGAACCCTTGATGAAGATCTTGATGCCTGCGTATCCCTTGTTGGGGTCATGGAACCCTTGGAGATGGTAATTATGCATGAGAAGGTGTGGAACCCACATAAATGGTGGCATGATGACCATTGGACACTATATGATCTTTGATGGTGCATTTGGAAATGATTTGGGTCTTGGAATCCATACATATGGTGGTTTGTAAGACCATGATTGTTGGAGCAATTGATATAATGGAATATTTGGTTATGATTCCTTCGTCACTTGGCGATGGATTCCTATGTGATGGGCTTGAATTCCATGGGAATTATCTTGTTTAAATATTATATGATATCTTTGAAAGAGTCCTTGAAACCCTTGCATGTGGTGCATTGAGTCTTGAACCATGGTGATGTATGGTCCTATTTGTGGTTATATGTATATTGGGATATATATGGAGGTAGAGACCATGGAATTTCCTTGATATGTTGAATAAGACTTTGAAACTGTTGTAGTTGGTGGTATGGTCGTTGGCACCCTCATGTGTGGGGTCTTTGATGTGCTGTACATATTTAAGAATTTAAGGGTATTCGACCAAGAATTTGCAAATAAACCCATCATAGGGAGATAGTCCTCATCAAGCCATTTCAGTTGACATATGGAACATCTTCTAACTCCTTATAGTTGAAGAGAGATGAATTTTTGAAGTTGGCGCACCCCACCCTTTTTTGCCAGTCGACCAAACAAAAGAGAATTTCATTATTTGTAATTTTGAATTGCATGTCGGCCCAAGGTAAAAACTTTACTCAACAACCTATATAAATAGAATATTAAACATTTCATTTGTTCATCATCAATTCTCTCAGTATTTTTGCAATTCTTGGAGAAAAGTGCGAAATTTTGTGGAGGATAAATTTATGGGCATCTTCACTAAAATTGGCATAACTTTCTCATACGGAATCAAAATTACAAAATTCTTGGCTTGTTGGAAATATTGTTACGAGGGCTATGTGGTGACATGATATATAGCTTATTTTGGCTTTTAAACTATTTATTAATCTTGTGGTCTTCAAAAATCTTGGTACAGGTTAGTTCAATTGAGTAGGATTGGCACAAGTTTCCTTATGTGCAATTGGCCTGAATCAGACTGGTTAAGTAGTATGAGCAATTGTTTAAATCATGTGGATTGAGTTTGGTGTTCAGTTGGTTAGAGTCAGATTAACTGAGTCGGATGATATGAGCAACAAATTGATTGGTACAACTTGATTGGACAGGTTGATTGTACATGTTGATGAGTAGTGTGATACAGTGGACATTGATCATTTGATGAGTAGTGATCAAATGATGAGCAATGGTTAGTAGTGGCAGTGGTTGTGCAGTTTGGTATATATTGTGCAGTTCAATACAAGTGTTGATTAGTAGGTCCCCAGGATTAGTGCGATCGTGGTTCAACAATTACTATCTTCATATCAGGGTGGTAGGAAGAGGCAAGGAAAGGGGGTTGTAGCCTCCTTTTGATTGTAGTCGAAGAACTAGGGATTTGTAGCTTCCTTCATGTTGTAGCCTGTAAATCAGGGGGTTGTAGCCTCCTTCCAGTTGTAGCTGGAGAAATTAAGTCATTGTAATAAGGGGGTTGTTTCCTCCTTCCATTTTTTTCTGAAAAAATATTATAAAGGCTTTTGTGGCTTTTCTCGCAAGACTTGGGTTTCCACATAAAATTTGGTGTTCTGTGTTTCATGCTATGCTTCTGATTTGATGATGATATAATAATAATGTGGTAATGCATAGAATTGAATAATTTGTTGATTGTTAATAAAAGTGAAAAAGTAATAGAAGTTGTGCACACTTATTCACACCCCCTCTTAGTGTAAATGGTGTTTCCAACAATTGGTATCATAGCGAGTCATCACCAAAAATCCTTACCAGCTTGACGTAGATCCTTGACACACCATGGGGTTCTCAATGAATGAAGTACCATTGACCTGTGAGTCAAATTATTACTTGATCTGGAAAATGAGAATGAAGGCTTATCTTGAGGCAATTGGTGTATGGAAGTCAGTTGTTATTGGATATACACCTCCAAAGAAAGAGAAAACAACAGCTCAGAAGGAAGCAAATAAAAATAATTCTATGGCTATGGAAGCCATATTTGAAGGCCTAAGAAATATCCAAAAGAAGAAGATAGGGAAGTGCATCTCATCTAAGGAACTATGGCTCATATTAGAACAACAATACTCCAATAAAGAAGAAGAAGCAGAGGTTATGGAATTAATGCTTGAATGTCTAACAGATCTCCAAAAGGAGAAAATAGGAAAGTGCAACTCAGTTGAATAATCTCCATACACTTTTAGATTTTTTACTTTTAATTCCATTGCTTTTTTCAGTCCCTAGACTAATGCTTCGTATTCAGCTATGTTATTTGTACATTCAAATTCTAATCTACATGAAAGGAAGTGCATCTCATCTAAGGAACTATGGCTCATATTAGAACAACAATACTCCAATAAAGAAGAAGAAGCAGAGGTTATGGAATTAATGCTTGAATGTCTAACAGATCTCCAAAAGGAGAAAATAGGAAAGTGCAACTCAGTTGAATAATCTCCATACACTTTTAGATTTTTTACTTTTAATTCCATTGCTTTTTTCAGTCCCTAGACTAATGCTTCGTATTCAGCTATGTTATTTGTACATTCAAATTCTAATCTACATGAAAGGAAGTGCATCTCATCTAAGGAACTATGGCTCATATTAGAACAACAATACTCCAATAAAGAAGAAGAAGCAGAGGTTATGGAATTAATGCTTGAATGTCTAACAGATCTCCAAAAGGAGAAAATAGGAAAGTGCAACTCAGTTGAATAATCTCCATACACTTTTAGATTTTTTACTTTTAATTCCATTGCTTTTTTCAGTCCCTGGACTAATGCTTCGTATTCAGCTATGTTATTTGTACATTCAAATTCTAATCTACATGAAAGAATATATATATATATATATATATTGTTGGATCGATCAGGACACAGCTAGCTCCTGATCCTTCCAAGGTTTTGGAACCGTCAAAATAAAGAATCCAAAAATTTTCTACTCCTACTGAATTTGAACTACTAACTACATCTGAGACTAAATCTTCTATATTACAATCAATCTTATCAGCCTGTGAAAACTGAAGGAGATTGGGCTGGATATCTGATATGTTACTGGCTTCTTCAGCTTGGTAATTTCCCGGCTCCATCTCAAGAAAATAATTTCCCAACACAGAATTTAATGGTTCATTCTTGCCTTCCAACTGAGTTACGTTGTAATTCATTTGAGGTTCCCTTAACACCTTTATTTGGTTTTGACAACCTTTATAAGGTAACCATACATGTGACCAGTCTGATGCAAAATATCGCTCCAATTTTGCTGCCCAATCCCAGCTCAAAACCAAACCATAGGCATCCGGGATATCTGCTAGAACAATGTCTATATACTAACAGACCTTCTCATTTGTTGATAAACGGATCAGGACATCTTCCATTTCTCCTATCACTTTTACTACAGTCCTATCCAATTGGATAACTTGGCTTGTAGTTGGATTAGGTTGACCATTTATTTGCTTGCAAACTGAAAGCCGCATGACATTTACTGATGCTCCAGAGTCCACCAAACAATTATGCACGTTGTAATTGAAAATTTCAAAAGTAAGGAGGAATGTTGGATTTCTATATTTAGACTTTCCTCCTAAACTTGCTTCACCAATCTCTTCATCAGCTTGGTTATCATTCTGGGGTTCCTTCACATGTGTTTCAAGTGATTTTCATAGCTTTTCCTTTTGTTGGGGTAGATTACACATTTCAAACAAGGAGATATTTGCTTTAGCTTTTTTAATATCTTCTACAATGTCATATCCCATTTCATGTTCAGTAGAATTCTTCTTGACATTCTCAACTCTATCTTCGGTAGACTTTATAGGCACATTGATTTTCTTGGGACTTTGGCTTGAAATGACAAAATCAGGTATGTTAATAGTTTGAGTATTATTCTTTATTTTTTTCATGTTCTCCTGAAGTTTCTTAATCTTGGGAAGTATCATGTTATATTCTTTCAATGAGTTTTGACCCCTTGTTGTAACATTTGTTTATGGTATTTCTTCTTCCTTAGTGAGATCTTCATCCTCTACACTGAACATTGAAACACAATCCCATAAAACCAAAGTATCTTCTTCTTGGGTTTCTGTTGGTTCATGGTCTTTCTCTTTCTCATCCACAGTTTCCGTTAACTTGGAATCCAATAATTGGTTCATCACTAAGGTCATAGAATTTATCCACTATGGGTATATTTTTTCAGAGTGAGGCTGTTGATGGAATGTACAGAAATTGTCCATTCCCACGTCTGTCAAATTCATAGCCGAGGGACTATGTGAGGGAGGCTTGGGTTGACCATTATCATCTCTCTTTTTATAATAAGGTTTGTATTGTTTATCGGCCTCCTTCTCCTTTTCCAGATCAATTACCCTATTTGACAATTTCTGCATCTTTTTTACCACCCCATCTAACTCCTGTGACCACTCATCTTTAGGTTTAGTTAATAATAGAGGCTTTCTGTTCCCATAATTTTTCTCTTTTGATTGTACAGGATACTGGTCTATACTTTCCATTTTGGCCTCCACCTTCTTAGATTCTTCATAAGTATCTACTAAGGTGGGCCTAACCAATCTTTTGACAAACATGGCTAGTTCAGGCCCAAGAGCTGAGGTGTAATAGTCAGTTAGGGCATGCTCAGTTGGTTTGTCAGTTGCATCAAAGTTATTCATGTAGGCAACAAACCTCTAAGTGAAGTTATGCAAATTTATTTCTTTTCTTTCTTTAGGGCAATTAATCCTTTCATTAAAGCAACGTGAGTTTTCTGGATTCCATATTTGTTTCTAAACAACCTCTCAAAAGGTATTCCAATTTGTAATTGAATTTACCTGTAGGGCAAAGTACCATGAGGCTGATTTTCCCTTAAGAGTATGTGGGAACAATATGCAGACTACATCTTCATGTTCTGTTGCTTGTAAACCTTCTAAAGCTAGATAAACAATTTGTAAATGATCATCTGCACGAATTCCTTCATTTGGTTCAAATTTGGGTAATGCCTTGTTAAAATTCTGAGGCACAGCATGTAATGGAGTAGTAATATTTAGAGGAGATATAGCCCTCCAAGCAGGTTGTGGAGGTGGCTGATTTGCATTCACATTGGCCATGATTCTAAGTGGATATTGCGGAGGAGACTGGACATGGGTTTGAAAAGGAGAACAGTGAGGGGAATCTGGTCCCAACTGATTTAGAGGTTGGACAACTTCTTGCAAGGTTGTTTCTACCAGTTCTTCAAGGTATTCCACTAACATTGAATCCTCCAAGTGAGGACAGTCCTTCTCACGAAACACTCTTCTAGGTAAAGCAGGAATAATGGGTAACCCTCCAATCTTCTTTGCATATGCCCTGGTAATTCTCCTTAAATCCTCAACCACCTCGTTATAAATAGGATAGAGATACCCTGTGCCTTTTTCTTCGGGAGTAGGTCTTTGAGGGATACTGGTCTCGGAACTGTCACCGGTGGGGAACTCTCAAGAAAACGAATTTCCTCAGCAAGCCATGCACTGGCGGCCCTCCTTCACGCGGCAAAACTGTCGAGGCCTGGAAAATACCAGGAAACAACAATAGGGATTCTCCACAATAATCGTTCCCAACTAGCTCATTATTGTTTGGTATGGGGAATCCGTTCGGTTTGCGGTCCGACTACCGTAGGTTAAGTAACGGTTAAAGCTCGTTTTACCGGTTGTGGCTCGGTCCACCGTTTAAGTGTATTTTTTAGTTTTATATTTATGTATGATATGGAAGTGCCTAATTAAGTGCAATCAATAGAGATAATGAAGAGTTTCACAATGTGATGCATAGGTTCTTACCTCTTGTATTACTTCTTTCGCTTATAAATAATAAACAAAGAACAACTTAGACTAATGCTAACTAATTCTATCTAACCTATCCCTAGGGAGCAATATTGTAATTAATGATGAGTAATGTACTGTAAAACATGCATTTAGAATATTATAGATAACTGTTCATATTTTAGAATACATTAATATAAGTAGGAAGATAAACAAAGATATAGCTCATTGTCATTTAAAACATTCATTACTCAAATATACTGCGGAAGTTTCACATAAATAAATAGGAAAACATTCATAACATGAAATAATTCATAAGTTAGAAAGATCTCACAATTCATAGAAAAAGTTGAAACAGAAGTAGTTCACATTCAACCAGTCTATGGGAAGCATTTGAGACTCCACAATGCCTTCTCCAGTAGAAAATATAAACTCTTTATTATAAGAGGAAGTAGTTCTTCTTACAATAACATTTCATAAAGATAGCATGAAAAAAGGTCCTTTCATACATCTAAGTCACCTCTATTTATACAAACAGAAAAACCTTGAGTTACCTCCTTAGCCTTTTAGGCTTCCCTTGACTCTTCCTTTACAAAAATTTGTCTTCTAGTGCATGCACTTTTGAAAAAAGATAAATACAAAATATTACATAATTGATCAATCGTTTGAATAAGCCAACTAAGTGGGCCCATCCGGATCATTTATGAATTTCTTCCAAATATTTGCATCTGTTGATATAGTCTCGAAACCAGAGGGCTCTAGGAATTTGATACTGATCTCATGTTTAGCAACTTGAGATTTTATATTTGCCACTCTAGCTAGAATCAAACAAAGTTGATCTTCCAATAAATTACTACTCATTGCTGCATGTGCTATTGCAACTTTTAGCACCTTCTCATCCAAACCTTTGACCAGTTGAATTCCTTGTTCATCCTCTTGCCATATTACCTGCAATTGCTTCAAAAATCCTTCATGATTAGGCAATTCTTCTAACCTTCTCTTAGCAAATGTATGACAACGATTGTAAGTTATGAGAATTTTCCTGTAGAATTATGCACAAACACCTTTTGTCCTTCGGATCGCTATTACCAATTCCTCTGTTGCTTTACTCCCGAATTCAATTAGTTCATACTCTAGCTTCATTGTCTCTATGTCCTTGATGGGTGCATTATCTGGAGGTTCCTTGGTTGTTTCCAACCAAGTCAAACGTCCTTATAGAATTTCCAGGATATCCTGGGTCCTGTCTAAAAATTAAGAAGCTATACTCACAATTTCTTCCAGCCTTGTCTCTACTTGTTGAAATTTCAACATCTCCTCCGCCATTTGAAGCTGCATCTAATGAATTTTACTTCTAAGTGCGAGAGCATGCTTCTTCAATGGCTCAATATCTGTTTTCTATTCATTAGATGCTTTTAATGAAACTTCCAGTGAAGCTTTCTGGGTCTCCAATGCTACTACTTGAGTTTCATAATGCTTGGCTTTCCCCTGCGCAGTAGTCTTTTGCATCTCTAGTTTTTCCACTTTATTTTCCAGACTTCCTTTGACTTTACTCAATTCTTCATTTGATGATTTCATACTGTCTCGTTCTGCTTCTAAGATTTGATGTCTTTACTGAAATCTTTCAAACTCTGACAAGGTGGCCTCATATTTCCTTTTGGACTCCTTTTCAATATTGCTTGTTGATAATACCAAAGCATCCTTGTTTGACTTTAAGGTTTGGAATTCTACCTTGGACTCCTCAGTCTCACTAAGCATGTCTTCGTACTTTCCTTTTAGACTTTGACTTTCATATGTTTCCCTTTTCAGGGTTTCTTTCAATTGAGTAATGTTCTTCTGAGATTGTTCCAAATCTGTCATTATTTTATCAACATTGTCTTCAGTAGCTAGGGCTGTGGCTACACCATCCCTTGCCATTAATCTCAGATCTTTATCAGTACCGTGCACCACTGCCTTTTCAGTCACCATAACTCCCTTCTTTCCTGCAACGTTCACTTTCTTCTTCGTTCTTTTAACAATTCTCTTTTTAGCTTTGTCGTAGAAAATAGTATTCAGATCAGGCACTTCATCTTCTTCCATTGGAGTAAAAGGGATTAATTCAATTCCTTATGTTGAAACTGGATTTCCTCCCGCTATGCTACTGGATGGAACAGAGGGTTCTATTAGATCAGCATAAGACTGAGTTTGCTCTTGATTTGCATAGTCCTGTTCCTCTTATGCCTTTTGTCGTAACTCCTCAGCTTCTTTTTCTACATGCTCCTTTTATTTATCAGTTGCTTCTAATCTTAACCTCTCATTTTCTTTCTGCTTTCTTTGGACTTCTTCTTCTTCTTTTCTTTTCTCTGCTTCTTCTGTTCTTTTCTCGACCTCTTCCGTTGCTTTTCTTTTTTCTTCTTCTTCTGCTCTCAACCACTCTTCTGCTTCTTGGGCTAATCTATGTGCCTCCTCTTTTTTTTTCCTGGTAGCCTCCTCTTCTTGTTTCTTCTGTTTCTCAGCAACCTTTCCCTTTCCACCAACCGTAGTTATCTTTTGTTTAAACATCCTTCTCAAAGCTGTAATATTTTGAGCATTTCAGAAAGTTTCTTCATCTTTATCCCAAAAGTTTGTGTACTCAAAATGCACCCCTGTTGCAGTACAATAATCAACAACCTTATTTTCAGAGTCATTTCTATGGAAAATCATTTCACCAAAGTGAAAATATTCTAGCTCCTTCACGAATTCCGTTGCAGTTTTTACTTTGGAAAACTTGTAACTCCCTATATAAAATGGGACTGGAGGATACAAAACCTTCTTTTGTTTGAACAGGAAGTTACCCACCACATCAATGTATAGCTATCTTACTACCTCTTTATGAATAACATAATATGTAGCATACTTAGGCAGAAGGGAAGGAGCCCTTGAACCACCAAACATCCTCAAATACAAACCCTCCTCAGTCAAGTAATAGTGTCCATTATCTTGCACAACCTTCAAAGCCTCCTCAGACATGCAATTACACTCAACAAGGAAAATCAATGTGTACAACGACATGATGAAATATTCACAAATATTCTTGTAGTGACTGTAATATTTGTGAGCCCACAACAATTGGTATGCAACATATACAGGAGACCAGTCCTTATCCCATTGGCATTTCAGCACTGGGAATGGATGTGTGCATAAAATACAATCAATCAAAATTGAGCTCATATAGAACTTTGTTTTCTTCTACGAGACTCCTCCCAGTGCTGCACTTATGCAGGCCAACAAACTATTAGACACTATGTTTGCCCAATTGAAGATGGTACCTTTAGTGGCTACAAAAAAGATTACTAGTACCCAACCTATTTTGAAATTCTTTCCATTGGATCTCCCGAATATCCTGTTTAACATCAAGGCTATCAACCTGTATGGAGTACGAAGGCTTGTTGTTTCATACTCCCCTGAAGGCCTCATACGAAAATTCTTTCCTAGGATCATCATTATTTTGACGGTTTCCACCACATCTAGATTAAGGTCTTTCAACCATCCTTCAGTCAACTAGCTCTCAGGTGTCGGCAACTTCTAGGCCATGGATACATAGGCTAGGCTATAGGCAACATAACATTGCCCTTCAGTGTTACTCAATATCATCCTTATCACATTAGCCCTGGGAAGGATCCATCCTATGACCTCTGAACAAGGGAAAAGCTATGGTCATGTAGCCACCTTCATGATTGTCGATCTTTTGATATTAGCATAAATAGGTAAATCCTCAAATCCAGCCTCTGGGACACTTTGATTTGATATCATTCGGTATATTTCTCCCCATTTATATTCAGGATCAATATGAGTGATGGCTTTGGTGTCTTCATAGATAACCTCGACTCGGGTTATTATTTCTACCTCCAGTTCTTCATCTGTTGTTTGTCCCTTCTTTTTCTTTTTCCGAGGCATGTTGCTGTGTGGATGATGGCCATGTGTTGATCATACAAATTATATTTAGTCTATTCACACATATAAATATCAAACTATATACTGGAAGCAACAATGATATTAACCAGAACATTACCAACTCATCATAATGCATGTTAAACAGCTTTGCTTCTACCCAAACCAAAATGTGCTTTATGTATAGGAAGCTAAAAACCAGGAAGCTTTCAAAGCTAGTTCGAACACAAATTTACAAGAAAAAATTCTACTGGGAAAACCCTAGGTTTTCACTACGACCTTACATCTACAGGTATCAATACTAACGGTGAGGAAACCCTGAAAACACTGGACTGCTAACCCCTAAACTTGGTCTTTTCCCACAACAGAAAATCCCTCCCCCGACATCCCATGACAACCTAACTGCGCTTGACCGACGGCTCCGCACTTGCCCTAAAATGGTGAAAGAGATGAGGGAGTGCTGCAGGTGGCGAAACGCTCGTTTGCACCCTGCCCTCTTTCTTCCAACAACTGTTAGAGAGAAAATCATGGCCGACTGCAAAAAGAACTAGGGCTGGCAGGTGAGGTAAATGACGTCCACCCTAAACGATCCATGGCAAACCCACATAAAGAAAATACCACCGCATTATTGACACAACCCCCGCGACACAAGAAAATGACCTAACCTTATCAAACTGCGGTAAAAAAAGTTGAGCAATGGGATTGGATAAAAATAAATCCTACCTGGAACTTCTGAGGGTGACCTGGACGAGCACGAACTCTGTTGGTAAGCAATGTGCTCAAACATTGACAGCTCCTTGGCTCCAATTGGCAAACGGCAAGGTGAATAATGACCATAAAACAACCTCAACGGGCTTTTATAAGCTTAGATGTGGGTAAAAGGAATTCATCCAGGAAAACAAATGCGTCAAAAAGGCATCGAAAACGCACTTGTTAGCGGATGCGAAGCATTGGATGGCTTCTGAAGAACGGGCTCAGGAGATCGGGTGGACAATGTTGAGACAGTCAAAACATTTAAATAACCCTCGACCGACCGGGTAACTAACAATGCGCCGGCATCGAAAAATGCTAAGGGAAGGCATCGGATCAAATTCGAATTCCACATCCGCAATGTTGACCAAGACAACCACTAAGCTCTAGGAAAACTTTGAAATAAACAGCTGACACGACGAAAGAGAAATTGACAAAGTTTCTGCAGATATCAGAAATGGATAGAAGAGTAGTGATCTGGTACGTCGGAACGGCTCAGGACTAAGCTTTTGATACATCAGCAAAACTCTTTTGATGCAATAGACGAGTGGATATGTCGAAAAAGACTTTGGAAAGCTCCTGATAGGGAACATCGGCTAGCTAGACCACTGTGCACTCGATACATCGGAAAGATTGTCAAGAGTGCATCTGATA
>LPNX010890897.1:0-19617 GCA_001517045.1 Pseudotsuga menziesii | reverse complement strand
ATACATGCTTTTGTATGGAGGAAAGAGTGGAGGAGGAAGAGGCAACAAAGCTGATTCACCTCACCTAGTCTTGCTTTCCTATGTGCCTTAAAACACTGAAAAGCAGGCAATAAAGAAAAAAAAAGCAGAAGGGTACCTAGGAGGCCAGGAATAAAGCAGATTTGATTCCCAAGGGTTTCCCAAGCGCTCCATGAGTCAATAATGGCAAGTTTGACCTCTATGGATAGGCAATTGACAACTTGCACATGGTGGGACTCATGGACTAGGAAAATAAGACAAAATAAATGAAATAATGTCTAAGTGGTTAAATACTATGGGTTGATTATTCTAACAATCATAAAATCCAGATTCATACCTGTCTTGGGAGTACTTTGCAATCACTGAAGAATCTGATTCTAAATCTGAAATAAGCTCACATGCTTGCTGCTGTTCCAAATCTACTTCAGACTCATAATCTTCCTGGTCAAAATCTGAATCATACTGATATTTATCTGGCTCAGGTAGATGATGGTTTTCAAAATCAAACTGCTCTAGGATTCTCCTTGAAGCACAAATGTTTTCCTCCACCTCTAAAGCATCTTCAAACAGAATGCTTAATGATGAAGATTTCCTTTCTAGAAGAAGAAGGGCAAGTTTTGAATGTAGTCCCATTACATAATATATCATGGCAGTTGTCTCTATGGGACAGATCTCCAAAGGAATATCATGATAAGTGTTGTATAATCTTCTATTGAAGATAGGAAAAGTTTCTTCTTCCTCTCTCTTCAAAGCATAGAAATCAGCGAGATACAAATCAAGAGATTTGTTTTCACCCTAATGCTTCAAAAAGGCATCATTGAATTCTATCCAAGAGCCAATGGAGTCATGATCTCTTAAACTCTTGAACCATATAGAAGCATATCTAATCAATGATTTAGAGAAAAATCTCATGATTATGAGTCCTCATGAACAATATGAAAATGGTCAATAAAATCTTTGAAAGATTCCAAGTGCCTTTTAGTTGAATCTTGATAATCTCCAGAAAACCAAGGGAGATATTCATAACAGTCAAGAGGATAAGGATGAAGATGAGAGGGAAGTTTTAATGGCTTAAACATCATCATCCTGATTTTGATTTGAAAGGCCGTGGGCTGATCATGAGGGATAAAAATTTGCTGACAAGGTTCAAAGGTTATGGAAACAAGTGCTAAGCTCTGCATAGGTTTTGAATTAGTTTTGGTTTCTTCAAGGTTACATGGCTTATCATATTTAGAATAAATTTGGATACAGAGGTCATTTCTATAATTCAGCTACAACACAAAGACTGATTCAACTTCTACAATAAAAGTAGGCTACAAATATTCTTCTAAAGATGGATTTATAAAATATGGATGATAATCTTTAGAATATATAAAACAGAGAATAATTCTTTTAACATGTGAAGGGAAAAGTATAAAGGATATGATAAAAAATAACAGTAGTTCATAAAGTAAACTGATGAACTAGTACCTTGATTTGAATTCAGCCTCTTTATCTTCTATCAACCGGGTCCTCCCCAGTGGAGACTTATTAAATTCGGATGGATCAGGGAAATAGAAGTCTTTGTAAATCTTCCCTAGTAGCAGGGCTAGGTTTTCTTCTCCCTCTACAAACAAATCTGGAAGAACAGACTCTACTCTTAAGATACCTGATCTAGATGTCTTTGCTGGTTTGGAAGTTTTCCTTTGTAGAGCTCTTCCTCTTCTGATGATCTTCTCTGGGTCTACAACAGGTGTTGATGGTGGCCTCTCCTGATTTTCTCTGGTATGAGCCCTTCTCAAAGCCACAGTTCTTCAATGGAGTCACCAGATATAAAATTACAACCAAGTAAATGTCCAGGCTTTGTCTATCATCAAAGCTAGATCTGTGTCATGTCCCAAGGAAGCTGAGCTTCAATCTCTTCTCCCTAGAAACGGCGCCAACTTCTTAGCTCTCTAAGAAACTACTGTAGGTTGTAGCTTGAGGATGCCTGGTAACTTTGATATTTTTAATGGTTTTCTAAATGGATCAAGTCATATAATCACTAAGACCTCACTCATTCAAGACATCCATAATACTCAATCAAATAGATAAGGATTCTAACTATCAATGTGCATAGGGTTTGTATTAAAAGTGAATAAATGAAGAACTCACTATGCTGGAAGATTCATATATAAGGTACTCACATATGAATGACTAATCATAACAAGGAAAGGTACTCGCAATTAAACTCATCAACACAAAGATAGGATGACAGCTATCTGGTATTAGAAAAAAAGAATAAACCTGAATCAAATATCCAAGCACAAGTACAGAACAAAAAAGAGATGGAACCTGAAAATATAATGGCAAAAGAGCTTATATTAAATAAAAAAGCACATGAGAAGATTGAATACAATAAGTGTTTAACAATATCTGAACTCGAACCCTTGCTTCAACATGGAACCTGGACATATAATGGCAAAAGAGCTTATATTAAATGAAAAAGCACATGAGAAGATTGAATACAATAAGTGGTTAACAATATCTGAACTCGAACCCTTGCTTCAACATTAGTCATAGGCTTTATAGCCTTTACAAAATTTATTTCAGATCCTAAAAAGTTGGATCGAATTTACTAAAAATAGATAAACATAATTGTTTTGCAAAATTCAGGTCAAAAAACCTAACTTAAGTGCTAATCTACCTAACTCTAATATGTGTTCAATCCTTCAACTCTTTAATAACTATAGTGATCATTGAAGTAGAACTAGGACCTGCTATAAGGCAGACAAGTCATAGTTTGTCAAAGTAGGTAGGTTTTGTGACCCACTTCACCTCACTGGCACCTTCAAAACTAGAACAGACCCAAGCCACTAGTGCCTTTCATTAATTTTCAACTTCATAACTCATCTACTAGGTGTTTGGATCAACCAAAGTTGGTTTTGTGTGGAAGCATGTCTTTCTGTATTGTTATGCATTTTTAGTGGCTAAGAAAGCAAAATTCTGGGTCTGTAAGCTACCGAAATATCTATTTTTGGTGGCTAATGAACAGTTGGTGCATTCACCTAAGCCACTGAAAGCTCTGTTTTTGCAAAATTTAATCATAATTTTAATCACCCTTTTACAACTTCACTTCTGACCTTCTGGTATTTCTACAACCTGCATAGGGTTTGGAATAGCAGTAACATCACAAGATGCCCCCAGATCCTAAAGGCTTATTGCTTCCTTTGCTAAGGTTTCCAGCGCAAGGTGTGCTTTAGATTTAGGGTTTGAATTCTTTGTTTGTAACTTGGACAACCTGATTTTCCAACTCTTCAACATCTACAACAAATCTTCATGTACTTATAGACGAGGTCGAAAATGCCACCTGGAGGACTGACAGGTTATTTTTTGCCCCAAAAATTGGGCCAAACTGCTGAAAATGAGGGCTCAAAGATGGATTGGTTTCTCCAAATATATGACACCTGTGTATAAAATGAAAGAGTTTTTTGTATATTGGTTTTTTCGAGAAAAAAACTCTCTTGTTTTTTTGAAATTCATTTTTCATTTTCCCGAGATCTGTATTTCAAAAATATGTGTCAAACAGGGAGATTCTGAGATATAAAAATTAGGGCTCATAGATGGATTCGATTCTCCCAATATGCAAAACCTGTAGGAAAACTGAGATATTTTATTGTTCTCTAACATGTTAGGAACAAAAACCTCCGATCTTTTTGCAAAATGATTCTCCAGTCACTCAGAATCATCATTTTAAAATGATGTCTTTTCATAGTAAAAATGCCAATTTCGGTGGCTTGGAGCACCCTGAAATTTTAGTCTTAGCTGCCGAAAGTCTTACCACAGGGACTTTGACTCTCCGTCAGTGAGTCCCTATAGTTATGTACACCTATAGATCCAGCAGATCATTAGTTATCAAGATATAGCATTCCATAAGAATGTCACGAGTTCGATGTATCGATTCTTCAGATCAGTATTGTATTCAGCCTCTCAATGAGGCCACCACTATGTAACATCAGCTGTATATGATCGGCTCTTGCATTTGAGAGCATAGATTGCAATATTATTTTGACATTGTTACGAGCATCGGTATGCCTGCCTCATCCATAGACATGTCATGAATTATTTGTATCTCACCCATTGATGGGAACCATATTAATACAAAAACCAAGAGCCACCATGTCCTAGCCCAGGAAGCACCACCTCTCCCTAGAAAATCCTATGATGTCCATCAACCATATGATGAGCTCCTGCCCTCACACATCAGGGGGAAATTTGTTAACCCAAAAAATCCCCCAATTAGCTCTACATGACCTACACGAAGCAAAGACATCCATTTTATTTTTTCCCATTGACCCCCACACCCTTGCAAAGGCTCAAAAAACACAAAAAGGGATTAAAACCCCATAAAAGAGCCTAAATAGCTCTCAAAGGGGCTAAAACCTCTGAAAAGGGGCTAAAACCCCTAAAAGGAGCTTAAAAACCCTGAAGGAGCTAAAGAATGGCTGAAAAGGGGATGAAAGTCCAAAAAAGGGGCTAAAGCCTTAACCAAGTGCTTAAAACCCTAAAAACTCAAAAAAATCTCTAAATACAAGGGTGGGGGTCACTCTCAAAACATTCATCCCTGCCTACCATTTCTCTTCCCGTATGAGTTCCTTGAGGAGCCAACTCTCTCAAGCCATTCATCTCTCTCTCTCCCATTTGCTCCATTAGCCACATCCCATGTGTGTTGAGATTAGCTCCACACCATTCAAACCAGTAAGGAGAGGCTACTTCTTGAGCTGGGGCATGGTGGCCCATATTCCATTAAGAGCTTAGGTATAATGATATGCATGCTTTGTTTGTTTTTATTTGCAGCTTAGATGTATGTGTAGTTTTTTCCTAACAGTTTATTGTAGGGTTTCCATAGCTCAAAGATAACTCTTCCTTGCAGTTTTTTCTTTCATCCACAAAGACCCTATCCTTCCGTCCTATAGAAGGAAGGTAGGTGTTTTAGCACGTACCTAGGGCTTCTTCCCTACTACAGATTGGTGACCATACTGGGGACCTTGCCTGTATGAGTTCCTTGAGACCCATTTCTCTCAATCCATTCATCCCTCTCCCTCACTTGCTCCGTTATCCAAATCCCATTCCATAGAGAGGTAAGCATGGTGTCCCATTTCATCAAAACCAGAAGGTATAACGTGTATTTCTTGTTAGTAGCTTAGTTTTGTAGATTGTTTTATTTGCAGGTGGTTTTGCTCACATTGTTTTGCAAGTTCTCCATTAATAGTGTGCTGCAGGTTTTTCTTCATTCACTAACCTTTTCCTGCAGGTTTCTCTTCCATTCACAGAGACCCTATCCTTCCAACCTATAGATGGAAGGTAGCCATTTCTGCACGTAGCTAGGGTGAAATCCCTACTACAATCACTATGGTCTCACAACGCCATATCTCATGTGCAACTATGTTGATGTTCTTTTGTTAAAAACATTGAGTTATTTATTGTTCTTTATCATGGGATTAATGTCCAATATCCAACTTGCCTCGAAATGAAAATGATCTAAAAAGCATTTTCTTGTACATCTAAACAAGTTCCTTAATCACACCAAATAGGATTTAGAATGTGCTATTAATCTTATAAAACTTGTTAAGTGAGATAAACTTCTAAAATTCTTGAATAGAAAAACTACAAATACTTAGTTGATGTGACAAATTCTTAAAATACTTAGTTTGTAACAAACCAAAATCATGTGAAGTATTGGATAAAGTCTTCCATGTTTTGGTGTTCAAATCTACAAGATATTTCCAACTAAAAAACCTTTCATACATGTATCTTTTACAAACACTTTTCTAAACCCCATTCTAAACAAGTGTTCCTTAAAAGGTAGGCCTTAGTAAATCAGTTACTAGGGAAACACCCTCAACATAAAGAAAACTCTAGAATTCCAAATTGCTTGAAGGCGATTCAACCATTTCAGTATGAAAGGGCCTAATGTCCATCCAACTTCTCTTGAAAGGAAAATGATGTGAAAAGCATTATCTTGCACATCCAAACAAGTTTTATAATCACACCAAATAGGATTTCGAATGCCCTACCATATAGTTTCAAGGCCCCCTCATTTCATCCATGTTATGAATGTCCTAAATTCGTTGTTGTCCATAAACCATCACACTTGGCTGAAACATTTTGTTGCACCCTTTCCTTTCATCTTCAATGCTAGCACATTTCGCATACATGGTGACCACAACTTTGTGTAGGAATACAAAGGCATAGTGATAAATTTCATGCCAGTATAATTCATTTGGAAAAAAAATTCCAAATCATCTGAGACATGACACCAAGAAATATTGTTTGTCTTCATCCATCTAAGAGTAATCAAAGTTTTCCTCAATGGGTTTCATTAGTTCAAGAGAAGATGTTGTTCCAGACACAATGACATCAAATTATGCATTGTCCATTCTAAAAATATAGAGGCAAATTGAATTAATATATCCCTCTTCTCTATAGAATAGGGTAATTCATCACCGCGGCCATGCAAATGACATAGTACCCATCTTCACTGAGACTTTTGTTGTACAGATTCCATGTTGATGCACCGTGTAATTATTCATCAGTCATATTTTTTTCCTTTAACATCCTAGTGTGATAAGCTGGTATTTGATACCACTCTAGGATTCCCATGGAGGCCATCATTTTCCGTCCAGCACTATCATCAAGATATTTTTTACTAGAAATCACCATTTGTGAGGCTAGATTAAAAACTCATAGACAACATAATATATAACAATTGAAACTTACTCACTTGCATGATATTTTATTAACAAGATACATATTTATGATACAAAATTCATTACTGGTGATAAAATAGTGTTCATATTTTCCTAAAATAGACCATTTTACTTTTATGTACAGATATTTTATACAAAATGCAGGCTGCGCATGGCGCCTATACAAGCACTATTAGTCTAATCAAAACTCAAGTAGTTGGCAATACTATCCTATCTTAAAATAACATTTTATATCTTTTCTTTCGACACTGCTTGTGTATGACTCTTCTTTTCATGTGTTTTTAATCTTTCTAATGCTTTTTGTTTCTTTCTTTCCTTTTATTTTCTTGAAAGTGATTCCTATTTATTTAGTAGAAGCTTAAAAATGGCCCAAAGAGTTTGGGAACCAAAATACATCTACTTACATAGGAGAAATGGACCTCCAAGCATGAACTATTAACCAAGACCTTCCTTTTGTCTAAGTTGATATGACAGGGGGGGATGCTACTCTGTCAGTAAACTAGTACTTGTAGTTGCCCCCAACCAATTATTTGTTTCTAGGGTAAAATTGAATCTTGATTGGTGGCATGATATGCCACCATCTTCTGTAACATCCCCAACCCTCCGACCGGTGAAGACGATGCTACTGCAATACTATCTACCCGGGAAACTAGCCCCATGAACATACACATGATAAAAATTGAAATTCTTTAAACTAAAACATGCATACATTGTCACCATACAGCGGAAGCAAAACCATACATTCAAGAATCCAACATGTTCATTGTAATTCATTATCAAATGTAATTGCAGGGATTTAAACACAAGAATACTTCTCTTATGAAGAAGAACGCCCTGGAACCAACTATGTCACTGCAATGTTCCACCCAACCATAGGCCAGTGTGCTCCTTAATCTCTCAGCAACACTACCACCCCTGAGCTGGGCATGATTCCCACAAGGAATAAGGAAACTAAGCAGGCTCACACATAGCCAAAGATATGTCAAGAATCAGACAAACCAACACAATTGGGTTTATCATGCCAAGAGTACACAACAACACATAACCAAGCCAACAAGTTGGGTTTATCAGGTTATCAGGAGATGGAAGCACTGTTTGCTAAGCTAGTGGGCTCACTGAAGAGCTAAGGATGCCTACACTAGAACTAGCTTGACTCCTAAGACATCCACACACACCCAACACAAGGAATCATTCCCTTCTCTGCTTCACAGTCCTTTAGGCCATGAATTCCCTTCCAGTGCTATTCAAGGGTGTGTAGAGAAGAGAGCCATCCCTCTAGCTCTGTCTATGAGGCTTCTGAAAAACACTAGGTTTGTCAACCACACTTCTTTCCACTCCTACACAGTCCAAATACCAATTGCATACACAAAAATATACACACTTTCTGGGTCAAGGAAAATAGTTCGGCAACAAAATGAATTGCCAAGGAGGGTAAGAACAACCCCTAACAACAATTCAATTTCCCAAGGACGTCTTGGCCCTAATGTGGCCAAAAACAAATTCAAACACACCCAAGAGAACATGGTCTCTCCTCCAAATCGCTAGGCAATTCAAATACATTTTTTATCTTGGCAATCAGTGGGGAAAATGCAACAAAAACGTTGGGGAAAGAAACTCAACCACATATCATTACGAAAACGAATCCGCAACCCAGGAGAATGAAGAAATGACTACCCACGTGAGGGAAAAACACACATAGCAACCCAAAAAATGAATTTCACACACAAAAAATTCCCAACTGTTGGAGAGAGCCCCAACGTGGGTGAATGATGATGATGAAAACGCCTAGGAGCCCAAATCGTGAAGGAGAACATACCACAGGAAAAATCATGGAGGTCAAACAGCTCCCAAGGTTCCTTGTGTGAGGAAAAAATATTGAAGAACATGGATGTATGTCCAAATGGGCATGGATTTTGGGTGTTTACTTACCCCAAAAGTCAAAATTGATTTTCCCCAAAAATGGGTTTTCCCCAAATTCGAATTTCCTCCCCATACTCTTCACATCCCCATGCAATAACTACTTCAACAAATTTCTAGCAGAATTAAATTATTGGGTGAATGAGACAAGAAAGGTAGTTGATTGTTTCATGGGTTCTCCCATTAACATTTGGATTTTCCCCATTGGCCCCAAAGGTTAAATAATTCCCCCTCCTTATCCTTAGGAAAAGCATGCTCCGATCTCATTATTTTGTTGCATAGACATAGCTAGTTGTGGGTATTTTAATTAAAATGCATATTTACATGATGAAAAAATTATAATGTGTCGGCTAGCACAAATATACCATTGGAAACTATTTTAATCGCTGGAACATAAAATGTTAAATCGATGGTGGAGATTTTTCCTTAAGCTCCACACCATGATTAATTACAATATATACATCATATAGATTTTAATGAAAACGGGGTCAAAAGTGGGGTGTTACATCTTCACTGTTGGACCATGGCCCCATTGATGAATTTTCTATTTTTAAAATAATCAACAAAATTTGGCATTAATTATCCTAATAGTTTTTAATGATGACTACCCCCATGTCCAAACCAGATATGTACCAAGGTAGACAAAAATGCTAAAATCATATATTATAATAGAAAATAGAAATAAAGGTTAACGGCAATGATTCTGGTATGGTGTCATCTAAATTATATGGAAATGAATATGGATTTTCACTCCATCTTCATTGTTCGACCATGGCCTCATTGATGAATTTTCTATTTTTAAAATACTCAACAAAAGTGGAAATTAATTATCCCAATAGTTTTTAATGTTTATTACCCCCATGTCCAAATCAGATATGTACCAAGGTACCCAAAAATGCTAAAATCATATATCAGAATAAAAAACAACAAGAAAGGTCAAAGACAATAATTTTGGTATGGTCTCATCTAAATTATATGGAAATGGATATGTTTTTTTCACTCCAAATTGCTCTCACAAAGTAAAAAATGCATATTGTTATGAAAGACTTATATTTGTGTGTTATGGGATTGGGGAAAGGCTATTTTATAAGAAAAAGTTAGGGTTTATGAGCCCCATAATCATTCCTTTTATTTTCTATTTTGTGTTTTTTAAGATATATATATTTTTCAATTGGAGGACATGTAGGGTTTATGTTTTTGACAAGTTGCTGGTAATTTTGAAACTAGAAATGAATCCTGAGTAGTCTGAATTTGGATCTACGAAAAAATGGATCTTGAAGCCTTCATAGGTGGATCTAGTAACATAGGATATTATTCTAAACAGTATACATAGTATTGATCTAATTGGCAATAACTGTAAGCTAGAGCAGGAATACCATACCATACAATATTGCAATTATATATAAGTCTCCTGTTTTTCAACCTAACTTATCCCATTATAAATTCAAGAATGAGATTTACCTTTTAATGGACAGCCTTGGGAATCACCATTTCTACTTTTTAGAAGTGTTTTATAGTTTTTGAAAATTTCACATTAAATTGTTAAATTTCAGTTCCTTGAAAATTGAAATAGATCTCAATATAGTACTTGCTTTCTTGCTCTTTGTACTAGCATGTATTTATGTATATCATGGGGACATTTTTCTATCAAAAACTAAGATTAGTTGCATTGATTTTGACAATTTTCTATAGGAAAGTTCTTTCTACAGTGAAGGAATCTTCCTGAGTTGACAAGTTCTCCATAATTGACATCATTGTCTCTCCTTATATTCTTTCTACAATTTTTGCGACACTCGGTGAGAAGGTTTTCTTTCAAACCCTTACATTCTTTTATGTACAATCCAAATGTTCTTCAAATGTGAGATATTGAATAAAATTGCATGATAATATTTCCAAAGAAAATAAATAAACCAGTTATATACTTATAGTCTTCATGTTAGATGGTGTAAAAATAAGTTTTCTTTGTTATTAAACTTTCTTAACAGCTTAATATTGTACTTTAAATGTTAAAGCAATAAAGTGGCTTATTGTTCATTGCAGTCGGTGGAATGAAATCACTATATAATAAGTTCACATTCAACATTTCTGAGAGCAGCCTTGTGAGGTGCAAGAACTTAGAGACAATAGAATATATTGTGGAAACATCATATTTTTTTGAAGTTTTACAATATATATATATATATATATATATATATATATATATATAGTTGAAGAAAGGCCTAAATTCATAGCAGTGTTGTGATGTGTGGGCATGTTCATTGGGTCAAAGTATAGCTTATGTACATAGTACTACAATTACAATCATGGTTATAAGTGTTTTATTAGATTTTCTTATCTTATTCTAAATTTATCTAGTGAGGTGGTGCCATGGAGTTTAAAAGGAAAATATTTTTTCACTCTATTAGTTTATTTGTCATAGATAGTGCCACTACAAGCATGTGTGACTCTGACAAACCAACATATGACACATGGTTGATTTGAAGCTTGTTTTTTGACAAGTTTGCAGAAGTGGGGATTTTTTAAAAGGGTTGAATCATATTAAATCTATATATAACACACATTATTATAATTTTCTTGTAGCCTTCCCAAAAAGTATTTCTCCACTGTTCTGATGCCATGGAACATTATTTTAACTAGTGTCATAGTTCCTATTGAGTTTCACATTCACGAGTTCATGTTTATCAAATTATACATAGTTTTTTTTAGATGAAAAAACTCTACTCAGTTTATTTGGAGATTATAAAAGGAGTAAATTTATATGGTTTCCTAGCCTGGAAAACTGATTAGTCCAATAGTGAGAGTTCTCAAGTGTTTGAAAGCAAGAGAGCTCGAAATTTTCAAAGAATGAAAAAAGAAGAAATCATGAGTGCTTGAATGCAAGAGACCTTGAAAATTTCAGAGCACAAAAGAAAAGCAGAAAAGCATGAGTGCTTGAGCAACTTAAAAAAAGTTAAGTGCTATTATATGTTTAGCAAACATGGTTGTCCTAAAAAGATGATGATCTTTAACTGTAAAAAAATTCAATAGAAATGGGTTGTCTCATCACATCTACTGGGAGAGTAGAATCCCGTAGAATATGTCTCTCGTGGAGCTAGAGTGTTGATCTCTCTTGAATATTTCGATTATCAACTAGCCTGCTTCCATTTCAATGGATTTAGGTCCAGTGTTTTTGTGCATGTACATGTGGGAGAAGCATATGGGCTCAAATCTAGAAGTCATCTAAGAAACCCTTCTCGCGCTTCCTTGATTAAATATGTTCTTACATGTTTTGAGTCAGTCAACCATCTAATGAGAACCTTGGATTCATAAAATATCTCTATCACTGCTATGTATTTCATCGAATTTTTTAGCAATCGAGAGAAGGGTGCCGCCAACAATTCTGCTTGATTATTTGTACAATTTACCAAGTCATGTTTGCAGCAATATTCAGAGACTTGTATCCACCCCCTTTCTCTGATCTTCATGTGTCTATTCTTGGCTATTTCATTTAATCTACCTTGAGCCATACCCTTCTTTCTTGATGGGGTATCATGACATTCTGGGTTGTTATTTCATTTTTGGGACTATCTTTTAGCATGTTAGAAACATCTTGAGGGGTGAGCCTTTTATCTTAAAAGATGCAGGCATTGTGGGAGAACCATATTGATGAGAGAACTTGGAGAGGAAGATCTAAGCCCTCGTCTCCCGATTCCCTTGTGTCCAGTGTTTAAGAGCCTAATATAATGTTGGCCTTTCCCACTTGCCCCTTATTTTGGACAGATTTCCAATCTCTCCGAATTTCCTTGGTATAATGATGGTGTATCAAGAATGGTGGAATGATTATATTGATTTTTCACAATCTCCTCCTTTGTAGATTGTCCTAACTAAGAATAGAGTTGTTGAGTGATATCCATAGTTTTAAAATCGTCTGAACCAGTTTTGGAGTCGATTGATTCATCGGTTTGTTAGTTGATCGAGTCAAATCATTCTTGAGTTTGGTTCAGCTGACCGGTTCGATATCGAACCGTTCAAATTGGCCAATTCACATAAAAATTGACCAGTTTGTTGGGGATTTTTTGAGGGACCCATGGCCTTGATTAATGGTGGTTGGTGTTATTTTTTTCCCGGCATGCTGCATAACCCATCCCTAACCCTATGAGTATTCTATGACAGACTGATAGTGAGACAATCGTGGGAAATGAGAGTCAGGATTGGGGACATCGTACTATGGACACTATTGACTAGTGAGTGGACTCTGCATCGTGGACTACTGTGTGACTGTGTGGAGATAGTGTGCAGTCAGTGAATCAGCTAGTGTGTGTTGCCACCTTTCACAAACCTGGGTCACATGGAAGAAATCTTCAAGCCACTCGGTGTGTCCTTGGGGGCAAGTCTCGAGTCAAGGTTGTCACCTTGTTCTTGACTCCTCCGTTTAGGCTCAACTCCTAATGAAGCCAAGGCGGGTAGACCCTATTAAGTTACTAAGGATAATTACTTAGTATGGTGATGTTAAACTGAATGAGTTACTTAGGAGTTTGAAATTTAACTATAGACAATCAAAGATGACAAGATACAAAAAATGAACGCACGAAAGCACAATGCTGAGACACAATATATATATATAAAGCAAGAAAATAACCAGTGCCTTAGAATGGAGTCAAAAAATAAGATCAATGTACTTGCATGTGCTTGGAGTGAATGTTTTGTGATTGCCTCTTGGTATGTTTTAAGTTAAATTTGAGGTGTGAGTTTATTAAAATTAGGCGAAGGGGTGGACTCCAAATATACCCGAGAGTACTTGGAGTATGTCCAAATATAAACCTTCATGGCTACCTGCAAGGAATATGTGTGCTGAATGGAGTCTCTGGGGCTATTGTTCATAACACACCCGTTTGGGTGTGACAGAGATCGGAACCCCGAGGTCACTTTTCAGAAGTTCCCGCTTCCTTTGGGTATTTTTCCACTGTGATGGTTTGATCTAGGTGTTGGATTTTCACCTGATGGTTTGTCAATTTGGAAGAGTGAGTCCTAATTATACTAGTCACTCAAGTGATTTTAATATAGCTTGATTGATTGGACAAACCGCACCCAAGTGCAGAGCATACACACCAGAGTCTTGTCAATTTTAGTAAATTTTAAAAATGGGTGTTCTTGTTAAAAACAAAACCCTCTAGGAACCTCTTTCGATCCAAGTGGATCTTAATAGAGGAATCAAGGAGGGGTTAATTTTATAATATCTGAAAATCAAATGATAGAAAATAAAACAAATACACAATTCTATTTTTCTAATTAGTCCTACCACGAATCTCTTTCCCCTTTCAGGTCGATCGGGAAGTCGTGGGGTAAGTATTAAGATTACTTTGAAATATCAAATATGGAATATGAAATTGATAATGAAATAAAGTATACTACCTTGCAGATTATATCTATCCTAGCTTGAAAAGGGATGAACAAAAAGAAAAAGAAAAAGACACCGACGCAAATCCCCCTAGGGGGGATGGGGAATGGGCTCGGAAGAGCCTATTCAAAAATTATTTTTATTAAAAGTGGTTACAATATCAGAGAAATGATATAATAATTCTGTATCCTTATATGGAGTGAAATCAAGAGCTTACAAAGTGTGAAAATTAAAGGTTTTAGTCAAATGGGAGACCCCTAGGGGGATTTGAACACTCCTAAGGCCACTTTCGAGCAGAAGATTCTTTTGTTTTCTGTCAAACCTGCTAAAAAAAAGTGATCATATTAGACTAAAATATTCCCAAATTCACTCTGAAATACGTTTGGGTCAGCTTACGTTTAACCAAAAAAAACTAAGTTAAGACTAGTTAAAAAAGGTAAAGACGAACCAAGGAAAGCAGTCTTTCCTTGGGATCTTGGATTTCCTTTTGGGAAGCCAATAAGATGTGCACTTTTATTTCAGAATATGAAATTTTAATGTACCGCAAAGGAAACTACCTTATGAGCAAGTTTTAGATCTATGATTAAGCTACTTCAAAAAGGGCAATTCCTACACCTAGATCTATCTTTATGAAATGATATTCTTTATGAAACTACAGATCTAAGAAGAAATACTCTTATGAAATAGATCTAATAATGTATATTCAATTCCTAGAACTAGATATGATCATTAGAGGGAGAGAAAGGTAACCGAAAGATTGAATTTTTTAAGAAATGAGAAGAAGAGGAGAGAAGGTCGGCTCATTGCTTGAATGGAGCAAGCTGAAAGGAGGCCCTTTTGTGGAGCCCTGAGGGACAGTGTCTTGAGCTTATTGGATAAGGAATGGTGTCAATATTGATCCACACCTTCATCCAATCAAGAACATGCAACTAGATAACACAAGCCTGCACAACACCTCGTGAGATCTAGATATAGATGTATAAAGCAACAAAAATGAAAGATCATGCAAAAATAATCTTATTTAAGCATATAACTGAAATTCTTGAGCATACATCATATGGATAAACAATATCAAGCAATCTAACTTGCCTATTTTACAACCTTACTTGATTCAACCGAATCCTTGAAGCCAGAACACAAAAGCGGCACAGAATTTGGAAAGAAATTGCAGTTACCACATTAGCAGCATAACACTGAGAATCCACACAAACACATGCACTACACCGTATAGCCTCCAAATATTCTTTATTCACAAATGATTATCAATACACAATTACAATAGCAAGCCCTTCAATCCAGATCTAACTAGCTTGGAAGAGGGAGCCTCAGCTAGGATATATACAAAAAACAGGACATCCATTCCAGGGGGGTGCAATTCCCAAGGAATCAGATCAAATCAGCTGATGGAGAGTCAATCAATGCAGATCTGAAGTTGAACTGACCCTACTTGTCAACGGGGGGCTTGATTGAGTTGACACATCAACCCATAAATTGACACATCAGTCCACAGAGCATCCAGGAGAGTCCACACGTGTGGAGGAGAGAGAGAGGGCACAATTCCCCATGAAGACAGCTGAAGATCAACTTTGGATCTGATTTGATCACCTCCTTTAGTCAAGGATTTGTCAGATCCAGTCACTCTGCTTCAAATCTGACTGATTTCAATCAAATCGGTTGAGAATCCACTGATTTATTATTTTGGATTTGCTCCATTATTCATCAATTTATTAATTAAAATAATCAATAATTGATTTTTGGGGATTTATGACCTGAGTGATGGAAAATCACTCCAAACTAGGAAATAGTGGGTCCATGGGTTTACATGGTGCTCTTAGCTTGAAAATGAGCACCTCCATGACTGAAACTAATTATTTGGCCCACTTTTATTACAAAATCAATTTTTCCAATTAAACTATTAAAAAATAGCATAAGTTTTTGGAAAAATTAAATTTTTAATAAAAAACACTGAAAAAACTAAAAAATTAAAAAAAAACTAGGGGGACTTAGACATGTTCATATGACTCGACCATGATGTCTAGCATGCTTATACATTGACACATAGACTCCAATAACCTCAATAGGCCTAAATGCCAAGCCGACCACCCCAACTTTGGAGGTATGGAGTGAAAAACTCATAAATTATCAGTCGTTTATTCAACAACCAATAATAACCAAGGGAAAAAACACCCTGGGCTGATCGGATTGACAAATAAAGTCTAATAGACCGAGTCTTTTACAGACACTATCATGCTAGAACATTTATTACAATTCCCCCATGGGGTACGAACATGTGATATACTGCAACAAGCACTTCGCATAAGTACTTCCAAAGTTCTCCTGAAGTCCGAACAAGTTAACCCTGCCCGGTTCACCAGGCTCACTTGATAAAAAACCATTAAGTACAACTTAGGTGGTAACATTCTGGCTCCATCTAGGAACACATTCTCTGATTGATCTTCTATTCAAAGGAGAGGATGTGAGAACTCTGGAATCTCTGGGTCCTACATAGCAATTAGAGTTTGTCAGTAACATGTATACATAAGAAAAATTTAACTAAAAAGCAAACTAATGAACATAATTAGAAGGAATATTTTACAAAACTAATATACAAAGAAAAAATTTTCCAACATGGTACAAAATAAATATAATACAACAGTATCTATGATACAACAGTATGATATATACAATTTAGAAATACATGTAGGGCAAGGTTTAGAAATTGGCCCTGAAACCACCGATGCCAATGAAGGCATCAAACTGTTTCGACAAAAAAAAATTTGAGGAGAAAACCATTCACTGGCAGGCTCAACCTTTCTCCTTCTAGGTCATTTAGATAGAAGGAGTTCATTCCTTCTATTTCATCGATGATGTACGGTCCCAACCACAAGCTGTCGAGCTTTCCATGTTTCCCAGGTTTTTCCCGTCATTTGTCCCAACGTAAAACCGTGTCACCTACTTGGAAGGACCCTGGCCGGGTAGACTTATCAAAGGCTCTCTTGACCTTGTCTGAATTTCTGATACTATGGTCAAGAGAGTTTCTTCTACTCTCATGCAGCTCGATCAACTGGTTTATTCTATTCTGGATGGCCTCTTGATCTGAGCTAAAGGTCTGGAGAAGCTGATAAACTGGAAGCTTTAGTTGGACTAGTAAGGTGACATCTAGGCCATAGACTAGTTCAAAAGGGATCCTCCTAGTTGAACCTTTCTTGGTGATTTTGTCGGCCCATAATGATAATTTGATCTTGCTATCCCAAGCCTTCTTATTGTCACCCACAATTTTTTTGATTATGGTCATTAAGTTCTTGTTACTTGATTCTGCTAGACTATTTACTTGAGGATAGTAATTGGATGAGTGGGATAGGATAATGCCGTACTTGAAACAGAAAGATGACATTTAGGAAGAAACAAAGCACAGGCCATGATGATTCTAGCTGGCACACTGAATCTTGTGATAATCTTATCTTCTAAGAAATCCATGACTATAGCATCGATTTCCTTCTTGGTGGGTATCGCCTCTACCCACTTGGTAAAATAATCAGTGATGGTAAGAATCCAATAATAACCATTGCTCAAGTTATCTTTGAATTTACAGATGAAATCAAGCCCCCACTGCTGGAAAGGGGCTTGGACTACTATTGGATTTAGAGGCAAGGCTTTCATTTGTTGCTTTCTAGTGAATAACTGACACTGGGGGAAAACTCTGACAGCCTTGTGTACATCTGAAAATAGGTTTGGCGAATAGTAGCCTGCTCTAAGGATTTTGTGGGTGGTTGTTTTTGTTGCAAAATGTCCACCACAAAATCCTGAATGGAACTCAACCATGAGTTTCTTGGACTCAGGTTCATCGACACATCTAAGTATTAAACCAACGGGGTTTCTCCAACCCAAACTATCTTTTGTCAAACAATACTTAGTTGCCTTTAACCTTAATGCTCTTTATTTATGGCCAAGTAAGTGATCGAGGCATGTAAGGTTGTGGAGGAAAAATATGATGTCAGTGTACCAAGGGTGCTGCTCTAATCTCTGAAGCTCGTCTGATACACTTTGCTCTGAATTGCTGCTCTGGTAGATTATTCCTAAGGCCTTTTCATTTCCTTGGGTCAACATCTTTGCAAGACCTTGTCCCTTAATTAATTTAGTAGGTTTTATCTCCAAATCATATTCTTGAACCTTTGAAACCCACTTACCCCTGATTCCTAGACAATCTTGTTGAGACATGATATCTTTGGCAGCTGCATGGGGTACATATCCAACGATTTTGGAGTAACCTATATAAGTTCTGAAATGTTTAAGGGACTTGACAAGAGCATAGGCCTGTTTCTCCATCATGGTATACTTCAACTCTGAATTTTGTAAGGCTCTACTCATAAAGGCTATAGGTTGCTCTTATCCCTCCTTAGACTTTTGAAGCAAAACACTGGCAATGGTGTCTTCTGAGGCAAAGTAAAATATCCGGAATTATTTGGAATAATCCAGAGTAATCAAGACCGGGGACATGGATATGGAATTTTTGATAGACTTGAATGCAACTTTCCCTTCATCCTTCCACTCAAACTTAGTATCTTTCTTTAATAATTTTTGTAGAGGTTTCATTAATTCTACTAAATTTGGGATGAATCTTCTTATGAAATTGATTTGACCATTAAAGGATGGGAGAGATTTTAGATTCTGAGGCAAGGGGACTTTCTTAATGGCTTCAACTCTCTCAGGATCAACCTTGACACCATCCTTAGAAATGATGTGCCCCAACAACTTGCCTTCATCAACTCCAAATATTGACATGGCGGGGTTCAAGGAAATACCATATTTCTGACATCTTATAAAAACCTGCCTAAGATGACTTATGTGGTCATATATTTCCTTTGAAAAAACAGTTAAGTCATCTTGATATATTTCGATTATTTTTCCTATAAGTTCTTTGAAGGAAAAATCCATGGCTCTTTGGAAGGTGGCACCAGCATTCAATAAGCCAAAAGGCATTCTTAGAAATTTATAGGTACCCTAAGATATGGTGAATGTAGTCTTATGTTGATCCTCCTTATTTACCAACACCTGGTTATAACCAAAAAATCCATCCAACATGGACATCATTCCTAATCCTGTTACTCTTTGAAGAAATGTTTCCATGTCAGGTAATGGGTAATTATCTTTGAGGCATGATGTATTCAGATTTCTAAAATCTATACATATTCTAATTGACCCATTCTTTTTTCTGAAAACAACTAAGTTGGAGCACCAAGATGAATGTCTTGTAGGTGCTATAATCCCTGCCGCTAAAATCTTCTGAAGTTCCTTCTGCACAATGGGGGCCAACTTAGTGTTAGTTTTTCAACATTTAAGCTAGCATTATAACAAGATCTTTTCACTGAGAGAATAACAAGCACAGCATTCACATAAGCACATCACAAGAGACAAGAGACACAAAGATTTTTAGGAGGGGAAACCATAAATGGAGAAAACCCCTCAACTTCCTCTAACATAGTATCACCACAAGATGTGATCCCAAAACAGTAAGATGACCTCCCTTCACAATAGCAGCCTTCTGTCTTCTGTCAAGCACAAGAATTTCCTTCTCCA
>LPNX010890888.1:0-25856 GCA_001517045.1 Pseudotsuga menziesii | reverse complement strand
GTATGTATGTATGTATCAAAAGAAAAAACATTAAACCCCAAACATGAGCTCTTTCTCCCCGCAGATATATATATATATATCTCTCTCTCCTATAGGCTATACACAAGTGAGTGTGTGTGTTCAAATGAGGAACACACCTCCTCCATTTATACTCTTTCTTACACTTATTTATGCAAACAAACTTATTGGAGTGACTTTTTCCCTAACAAGTTGGCGCAAAAAAACTTATTGAAGCGACTTCACCTAGGAAGTCACAAAACAATATTATATTATATTCAGAATGGTTCTATTGACCTGATTTACAATGGAGGTTTTACCTCATGACTCTATGGTTACCAAATACAATAGTAACATCCCAAGAGAGGAATAAAACATCTCCCATAGGTTACATCAGTAAAATACATTTAGAATATTCTTTGAAGTTACAATATTTCAACATGAAGGAATGGGATGGAAGAAGGAAAATATTGGATGACGAGACGAGGCCTCATAACTAAATATGTGGTGCTATCTATTATATAGTGTTGAAAATCCTACTAGTCTTCAAATAATTTTTTCACAGAATAAATGTGTGTTTCATTTAAACATATTAGTTTAAATATTTTTTGGAACAAATGCATTCTGTAGTTTGGACTTCAACTAGATTGTCGTTTAAGTCTTCTTGCAACTTCTTGATCTATAGATTGGTATCCCAAATATGTAAAATTATTTTGGAAACTTCATGTTGTGCATTCTTCCCTTGTTGAAACCATTCTTTTCTATGTCTCTGCAGTTCTCCCTCCCTCTTCCTTTCCTAAAGAAGTTGTTTGTCCAACATATCGAAGCTTCAAGGAATGGGTGTAGCCTACCATTGACCCTCCAATTGATTGATGAGTTCTTGCTTAACGTTTCAACTACCGCAAGTATCCATGTAATATGAAAATCACTTGTCAAGTATTTCACTTTTCAATGAAGCTTTTTTCCCTTTTTTCCTACAACATCAAACCTATATGCTAAATCTGATCATATTCTAGACCCAATATAGCATCTATCTCATCAACTTTCATTTTCCTATTTTATTATATTAGTGTTCCTTGTCAACTAAGTAAGTCAAATGTAAAATTTTGCATGTAGTCTTGATGTCTCACAAAAGTATTCCCCCATAACTTATTATGTATTTTCTCTACAATATGCCATATTTCTCTCTTCTTTGCTATTTGAACTTTCAAACTATGATTAATACCTTAGACTCTAGAAACATGAGTTCCTCAAAAACATGTGATGATATGGACTTAGAATATCCTAATCATGGAGCTTCAATGACTCAACAATCTTACTTTAAGAGAAGAACTATGACTGATTATCCATGTCCAAATTGGTTAATTGCTCTCAAGCACATTACTGCTACTATCTACTAAGAACAATTAATTTGCTCTTACTTTTAAGTAGGGACTTGTTGCTTTTCAACTCCACTTGTCTTTATATATCATCGCATGATTTCAAGGTGTAACAAGCTTACACTAGTGTTTTTTATATATAAAATATATCAATATTTAGTTACCAATAAACTCTATATTTTGTATCCATTAATGATTGATATGTGTTCATTAATAATTGATGTGTGTATTTGGATTGAGATTTAGATTATGTATCTATTATTTATTAATATTTGTATATCTAGGTTAGTATTTTTTTTTAATAATTGTTCATTTCTTATAAAAAAATCAATTGCAGACATAGCCAAAAAAAATTTGAAAAATGACATTGATTTGTTTATGGGAAACAATATAATTTTGAGAAGGTTGAACCGCTGATTTGTTTTTACCATCCTTTTATGGTCAGCATAAACTATATACATTGAGCAGGTTAAGGTTCTATTATAAAAAAAATAAATATATTTATCTTACATAAAGTTAGTATCTTACATAAAAAGCTTATATGAAATTATTTTACCATATCCATACGTATTGGACCCAGATGGTTCCTCTATTTTCATCCCAAAAACCTCCACATCTAGAACTCTATTTTAAAAAAACTGAAATTATAAACTCTAAAAAAAATGAAATTGTAAAACTCTTTAAAAAAAACATATATTAAAGCCATCATAATCATAATAAAAGCATTTTAATTTACATTTATTAATAATTTTACTTTAATGATTAAATACATATTGCCATAAAACCATAAATGCAAGTGTGAAGAATCAACAATGATTAACCATTTGAGAATTCATTAAGCATAGGGCAAGGAAAACATAATTTTGTATTGCTCTGTTCAAGTAAAAAGTAAACCTAATATCTACAAAACTGTGGTATATCTACAAACAGCCAAGTGATTAAGACAAATTAATAAATAAAAAAATTAACTTTTATAATATGAATTTCAACCCTTTTTTTATATACTTATGAATTTCATAAAAAAAAAAACACAAAAAGTGTAAGTTAATCAAAGCTCCGATCCATGGCCGAAAACACAAATTTACATACCTAGAATCTCATTTATTTAAGGAAACTAAAAGAATACAAACGTGTGTGTCAGTGGATCACTACAAGTATCTCTTATTTGCTAACCCTAACAGTACAAATTGTTGGCGATTCCCAGCCCAACAGATATTATGCTATACTGCATTGGCAGAAGTCGGTTATCTGTGGATCTGCACTACTGGGACGTGTACAGGGAAATGGAATATACTCAGTAACTGCACATGGTACAGAGAACACCAGTCCAGTAATTCTTCGGATTGCTGTTGTTGCTTCCTCGCGACCACGTGCTGTAATAGTGATAAGGTCATGATCACATGAAGTTATAATAAACCATAAATAAATAAAAGTTTAGAGATATTTACAAATAAATAAATCACCTGAAATGGGGTTGTTTTGACCTGCAGCTTCAATGCAAGGAGCTCTTGAGAGCAGCAGTATGATCATGGAAATCGTTGTTGTGAAAAGCAGAATAGAAGGACTGTTCTTCAACTTTTTCAGCAAAGAAGAGACGAGAATTGCTTGTTGTTTCCGAGCTTAGACGAGATAACGTCAGACCGGCCGTGAAAAATATGAACAATGTGTAGTTAATTTATACCGTAATTATTTAACGATTTCCATTCTTACTTGGCGTACACTGGCTACCAAAATGAAGATTCAACTGTTGGACAAGCTTTACAGGTTTTTAATTTTGGGGTATCAATGGATCATTGATCATAGATGAATATTCTTTTAGAGTATGAATATTCTTTTGGAGAAGAGTCGCAATGCAAGATGAACAACACTGCTTGATAGGATACTCAAAGTCTAGATGTGTGAACAACAAGTATGACTATGTCGATCACTGCTCTTCAGAAGAACTTGGGGAAAGAAAATGAATAAAGAGATGGAATGGAACCAACCATTTAATGAACCAAAAACTAATTCTTGGGTGGATCAATTGCAAAACATTTTTGTAGAACTTCCAATTCCCGTTGGACAGATTCATTCCCAAAGTGTTCAATTCTCATCAGATCTTCTCGACTGTAATTTAAGAGGTCCAATAATATATGTATATTGCCTCTTCTGAGGCAATTATATGTTCTGGGGGTATATCTTTACCTGATTCCCTTTGCTATCTGTACACAAGATTGACTTGTGTAAACAATCAAGCATGACATGGTTCTATTCCAACCAGTCTATCCTGATAAGTACATCATACGATCCTAAGGGTAAAATGTTCATATTTATCCTATAAGGTAAACTATTCAGGTTTACCTTATTATCTCTAACTGTTTTAGACACCTTTTGTTTTGTACTCATGGCTAATTGCACCAGCCAAGGTTTCTCATGTTTAAATTTGTCTAGTTTACATAAATCAACAAATTTAGGCGATACATAGATTTGAAAAGAACCGGGTTCAATCACTATTTAAATAGAAGTGTTGGAAAGCTTACCTTCTATCTCCACCATAGTAGCCTGATGGTCTTCTTGTCGGCCATTCAAGGCGGCATAAATCCTCGGTGTTCCAGCTATGTCCTCTACAATGATATCGTTTATTTTGGAATATTGCTATGTTTCGTGCTCCCCATATGCTAAAAAGGAATAGAGCTAGGAAAGCATCATTAAAACGTACCCCATCATCTTGCCACCATTTATGTGTGTGTTGTTCAAGCTTGCTTCACTTCGAGCATGTGTACTATTATTGGATATTGTCTTTGAGACTGAGTTCCATACAACCCCTACATAAAAACATAAACCAAAAAAGTGAGAAGTATTTTACTCAGTTGTTTGACTCAGCCACACGATTATAGCGGTTTTCAAGGTACTTTGAATTCCCCATATTTATCTCCACCAACACCTTTTTTTGCCTTCTTCCAATTCATTCCTTGCTTCCTCATAACCTTGTTTTGCTAAGAATTCACCATCTTTAGCATTCTTGGTCCATATTATCTTGTCATGTGTTTCTTAATCTAAATGAACAAAACTAGCAACAAGTTTATTCATGAACCTATTCCATTCTTCCACTCCTTCTCGCGCTAGTCCAAGATCTTGAGAGGATCTTGAGATGTTTTCCATCCCGTTCTCCCTATGTTATGAGGTTATTGTGTCTTGGCGCCATCTAAAATTGTAATCCTATGAGCTATCAATTGCAGGATTACAGGTTCTGACAATCTATATTCCTCTCCTTCCCCTACCCATGGGTCCTCTCCAATTCTTACTCTTCTCCTATTTCCTATTCTCCACGCAGTCCAACTCCCAACTAATGGAAATGCCAAAACCAATGTTTTCCACCCTATTGAACCATTTCTATGGGTTTAAATGGGATTTATGAACCATTCCACTAATGTAGATTTAGGTCAATATTTCGAAGTCATAACCCTTCCCCGTAACATGTCTAGATTATGTGCTAGTCTCCATAGTGCCTTTTCTCCAAGAGATTTATAGAACAAGGAAGGGTTTTTAACTCCCCAACCACAAAGATCTTCTAGGAGTGCAAGGGAAGACCATTTGACCAAAGGTATTCCTTTGGATTCCTTCGGATTGCTTGATTGGTTTCCACAAGAAAAAGAAGCATTTATTTATTATATTCGTTATTATTCCATTACAAATGTATTCTATAGATGCCCAATGAACTGACTACTTTTTAAGACTTCTTTGAAAAGTACTAATCTGCCTCCTCTGGATAGGAAGATATTTTTCCATGATGGTTCCTTATTTATTATATTCGTTATTATTCCATTACAAATGTATTCTATAGATGCCCAATGAACTGACTACTTTTTAAGACTTCTTTGAAAATTACTAATCTGCCTCCTCTGGATAGGAAGATATTTTTCCATGATGGTTCCCTTCCCAAAACTGAGGACATCATCTACAAAAAGTGTATCTGTGACCTCTTCCAAGTTAGATACCTTCATTCCCTCAATCTTTCTTATTTCTTTGGCATTATGGATTACACGAATCAATGCTTCTGCTACCAATAAAAATAGGAAGGGAGAGAGGAGGCATCCCTTTCTTAATCCTCCAGATGGGAAAAAAAAATTGAATGGGGACCCATTTATAAACACCGCTAAAGATGTTGATTGTATGCTTGTATAAGAAGACACTTTTCTCTTGTTCACCGTCTCATTTCATTCTACGTGCTTTCAATTTGTTGATGTGTGTATCTTCACGATAATGAGAATCTGTTTATCTAAAAATACAGTTCCGAGTAAATGTGATTTGAAAGGGTCACGTGTCTATACATCCCATCACTACAATAGAAATTTCAGCAATTTCCATTCTCCATTATTATATTTACGTAGTTTGTAACAGTAGTTTCAAATTTCATTATGTGACTATGTCTCCTCATAAAAATGGTGTTGAAATCTTGACTAAAGCTCATCGAATGTATGCATGGCCTCTCCCAAGTGCAAGGGCGCTTTTTAGATCTAAATGTGATTCTGATAATTCATGTGAATGCTGCATAACATTTGGATTCTATGATTTGAAACTTTCAATATATTATTGCTTTGGAGGAGGCCATTCATTTGCACCATAAAGATTGAAGCCATAATAAGTTTATTATTTTGATGCTGCAAGTTTTTTAAATCCTGGTGGTTGAGGACATGCTAGATATGCACGCCTTGAGATAGTTGTGTGGAGGTAACAATAATCAACGGGATATAGTATATTTGACTCATCTACATTTCCACCTATGAAGGTTCCTATTCGAGTGTTACCTCCTCGAAGTCTAGGGTTATCACCATGCCATCGATATTCATGTGCATCACCTCTAGGTGTCCTCTCGGGGTATAATATCTCTGCCTCCAAGAAATCAACTTACCTCTACTCGTCAAAGCCTTCCTCAATAACGTCTTTTCTACCTTAAATGCCAATTGATAGGATTCCTATAAATTTATAAAATTTGACAGGATCAACTCGTCATGCATGGTGTATTTCACACCATTAACATATCTAGCGACTTCCTCGTCTCCTTCATCGGTCCGCCCCGACCAAATAAATAGTCGATAGAATTTCTTTACGATCATTTCCTTCTGTAGTCGATGGGAAGTAACTTATAATTAAGCTTGGTGACCATTCTATCCCCAATCCCTATACTATCCTTATCTTTCTTTACTCTGTTGGGATGTACATTGTCCCACCACAACGAGGAATGACATTTCAACTTCATACATGCATCCTTTACCCTTTTGCGTTCTTTGATCTATTACATGTCGATGTGTTTTTCTGTTTTTCTGACTCAGTTTATTAATTCTTAAGGGTCCAAACTTCCTAAGTACATAGGTATATCTTTTTTAGCCTTAGATCTCTAATCTCGTACATAACCTTTTAAGAGTTTCTCTTCTAGTTCTTCTCGCTCCTATTCTTCTTCTTAATATTCTCTATCGTTAACTTCATCACCACATGTCGAGAGTTTCAACGACATATCCTTGTTGTTGCGCCTCCTTCATGGCTGCTAGCTGGATCTTCAACATTCTGATCATCTGAATGCATTCTTCAAATGTATCATGGTCAATAGTGACTTGTGTGCCTCTGTGTTTTGTTATACCGCAGACATTGATGCCTCTATGATCCATTCTCCTCTAGTTAGACAACAAGATTCGCAATTCCACAACCCTATCGAATTGGAGCTTGAGTTACTTTACTCGTCTAATTGCAACTAGACACCTCACATGGGATAAATTCTTAATCTGATACCAGCTGATGTAGACGTGACCTTAGTGGTTGGTTGAATATTAGTGTACACAAGAAAATGCTAAAATAAACACACAACACATCAGTTGCAAAGAATTATTCCTTTAAATTCAATGATAAACAATCTATTTTTACGAGAGGAATTACAATACAAGTCCCTGCTTTACTAGTTTGAATTAACATTGACCCAACAATAAAACTATGAGAGGGAATGCTATATCCTCAATGGTCAACACACACACACACTATTCAACCCTTAGCCTTTTCGCAGAGAAAGGAAAAAACTCTTTGAGAGCAATAGGAACCCAAAAAAAATCCCGTTATCTATGAATACCGATTGGTATTTATAGTTATGCCTCCATCCACAATTCCTTAATTTCGTTCTGGAAGGTCACCTACTCCTAAGATTCACCATGAATGCATTAAATACATCTTCTAGTCCAATGTAGTAGACTTTGCCACCTGATTGTATTGCAATAACCATCATAACTATTCTTCAACTACCCCAACTACCCTGTCATTTTGTTTCTTGGGTTTCTAGTCATTTGGTTGGTTGGTAACTTGTCGGTGTCAGTTTGGTTGGTAGCTTGTTGACGTTGGTTTTGTTCCCATCTCTTTCCACTGCTCACCATCCATTTGTCAACTAATTACTAGTTGGTATTTTGTCTACTTCCACCATCGGTTCTTCCGTTGATCATCAACTGTCTTCCTGGTCGAAACTTTTGGCTACTCCTTCTGTTGAACCACACCTTGTCGACCACTACACCTCTCCTCCTCTCAATTGACTTTTCTATTTGTTGGAGATCATTGAATGTCCTCTCGGAACTTCAGTTGTCTATCTTCGACTATTTCGATTGGGCCTAGATGCCCTTGCATCACTCTAGATCCACTTTTTACTCTTTTTTTTTAAATGCCCCCTCCGTTCTTCTCTTACCCCCTTGGTCACATGGGGATTACAAGTTGATTGCATCTGGTGTCATGTTCATAATCTTTTCTCTATGAATATATTTTTAATATACAATGATATCAATTTTAGCAACCTCTCTCTTAGACCTTCCTCAAAATTACTTAAGTTCTGTTTGCTAATAATGGTGATATATTTAATAGAAAAATCCATTATGTGACCTTGTTTTACTCTTGAAAAATAATCGTCTAGTACTCACATCCACTTATTGCCCAATGTTTGGAGAGTTTCAATAGTTTATTATTATAGATTATCAACTCTTAGGATTGATGCGCCTATTCTTCCACCATGCTACATATACATTCAAATTCTACATTTCCTTATGTGAAAATTTGATTTGGATGACATAAATTATTATTTCCTTGTTGAAAATTGTGTTATGTCCTATGAACAGAACCAAATATTAACTCTAAAATTAAGCCCTCGGTTTATCAAGTAGACCAATGATAACTAACCAACAATGGTATTTTCAATATTCACATAGGGATAAGGTCTCTCCCAAGAATAAGAAAAATTACAAAGACATGTTTATTTATATAGCATGAAAATACAATATAATCGTAAACCATGCACACAATTAAAATTAAATCACAAACAAGATTCATCCATGTATATCAAAATACATGTATATAAAGATTCATGCAATCTCTTTATATAACTTACAATAAAGAACAGATTCAAACCCTAACTCTAATCAATTCCATCATGCTCATACATGCCAACCATATAACTCTAATTATGGTTTCCTATATATAAGTTTCAAAGAGACACTAAACTTAATTTTAAATACAACAATTTATAATATGGGCGCATGACTTAGCATGATGCATTTTAATGGATTGATTATCTTGGTATATTGGTCTTTTTGGTGCTCTAAATAAATACTCAAAATTTTGAAAATAGGTTGATGGAAACCAACAACAATATGTTTCATGAATATTGATGGTGATAACATACTACAATTTTAGCTTCACTAATGTGTGACGGGTGATCTTATCATCGATATTCCTCTCATGAAGGTTCTAAAACAATTCCACTTTACTACCATGAGTTATGTACTTGGCATGAGTTTCATACTCATCTCTTCATATCGAAAAGTACAACAACCTTTTTATTCCATGAAACGTGAGCATGGAGATGTCAAAACTCCTTTCACCGTATTGCTCATAGTATATGGATGTGTATCTTGATAAGGTTACTTAAAACATTATCCCAACAAGAAATTTCATCATCTTCATCTAATTGAACCATGAATATTTTATGCTTACACAATATCTTCACCGAGAACACACTCATTGACATTAAATGCTTGTAACATTTAGCTTGTTTTATTCTTTGTGTACTTTGAAAATGAGTTTTGACCATCACATTTACATCGTTTCAATTTGTTGGAACAAGGAATTGATCGTGTCATGTCTTGATTTTTAGGTGCAGCTATGTTCTCAAATAAATTTGTTATGAAAGTACATGTTGCTACCAACTACCAATAAAATTATATAAACTGTTTAGAATTGAACAAGTGACTTTTGTTTTTAACTTATAAAATAATAAAGTGTAAGAATTTGCTTATTATACATACAAAAGAAACATTACTTTATCAATTTTCTACATCAATTGGGGATATTTATTTTTTTAGAAATCCAAATTTTGTGCTTTGTGGTGTTCAAATAGTGTTTTTGAATGCATTAATAATTTCACTTTGATGAATAAAATTTTATTTGGAATTTTAAAAATTGTTTCAAAATTGTCATAGATTAATGCACAACAACACAAAAAAAAGAAAAAAATTGAGATTGTACAAATATATTAAAAAATTGCATATAAAACAATCATAATCATCAATAAAAACTTTTTAATTAAGATCAATCAATCATAAACATGATGGTCTTCTTGTCGGTCATTCAAGGCTGCATAAATCCCCGTTGTTCCATGTAACGAACCCGATAATCCTTAAGGTAAACTCAAAGAAGAAGGGGATAATTTTTGTTTTATTTTTATTTTATCTCTCTTTTTGAAACGATATTCTTTTAAGTCCAAACAAGTCAAATATGTCAGTCTCTGGAAAGGTATAACCACTAATCATATGTTCATATAATGAACATACATTTAATCACATACATTCCATTTGTTAGTTCCAATTCCAAACAAACTTAGCCCAAAACCACAAGCCTTTAATCCTACCATTAGACTATCTAACATTTTATTGACATTAAATAATCCATCTTCTTTTGGACCCATCATTTGATGATTTACACCATTGTTATCATCAGAACATGAGTTACATACATCAAGAGTATATAAGATAAATACATAAGAACACATGAGATAGTATACATCAAAAACACAAAGAGCGAGAGCAATGTACGTGGTTCACCGAATCCGTGGGTTACGTCCACCAAACCGTCATATCTTGTATTATTCATTCAAAATAAGAATTACATTTCGCAACATCCTTGTTTTTTTAGACAATATCGGTTATATTATAAAGGGCATGGTGTAACCACCAAAAAAGGTTCCAGATTATAGAAGGCCCTCATGGTAGTGGCAGCTGAAAACCATTAGACTTAAAACCCATAGTAGACATAGATTCCCTTGAAGGAGTGGCAAAGGAAGTTACTTCAACAAAAAACGCCCTTGAAGAAGTGACAATATGAATAGTCTTAGACCTTATACCATTTTTAACAGAGTAACAAACTAAGAACTACAATAATGCAGAGAAATAGAGAACGATAACTATAAAGAGAAATAGAGAGGCATGTACATGCAAGACGTCGAACCAGAGCCCTCTGACGATTTCTATCCATCTGAGCTGGAGGGAATTCCATTACTGGTCACTTCATGTTTGACAAGTTTGAGAGAAAGCTTGTTCACCTTTATTTCCAGCTCCACTATCTTCCCGGTGAGGGAATTTTCAGTCCGCTTGAATTTCTTGCGCAGGTAGACAAAATCCTTGTTTACGTGTTCCAATATCCTTCCACCTTCATAATCGATAGCGTTCACCTGGGATTGCAGTGATTTGAGTTCATGTTTCAATTCTCTCACCTTCGTGTCCACTGGGATTCGAATGAAAGGCGCGACCGTGGATGAGGACCCCACTTCCATCCTAACAATCAACAAACTCTAAGTAGCCAGTCGACAAAGCTCTTGGAGAAAGCCAGACAGAGCCGCATCTTGAATGCTTCAGCTCTCAGCGTTCCATCCGTTTAAAACCTTGAGGCCTAAGGATCATGGCGTCATCTCACAATCCAGCTCGTGAGAAGTCATGAAACTGCTCTGATCCAGATTCAACGTGACTCCTCTCAACTTCCCACTTGATATCATCCAAGTTTCAAATGTGCGGATAGTAAATACAACCATGATAACATTCGATGCCCCCAACTTCGATAGGACTCCTGTTGAACTCGCCTCAAGCGAGAAGCCCAAATCTATGAAAGCCATTAAAGCCAACGTAACCCCTGATGTCAAACAATTATTCTTCCTGATGTCACCTATCGTGCAAGCATTTAAAACACGAGAGGGAGTTGTGAAGAGGCCACTGTCTTCACACCGAATGAAGAGACAGTCCAAGCCAAGCTTTAATCCAACCTTCTTATGGCCACGTGAAAGGCACGCACCACCTGTCCTTGTGATCCTCTAGCATGCGGCATTCGGAAGGAGTGAGGCCCACAGAGGGGGAGCCCAAAATAAGCCCCCAGGCCTATGGGGGTGGGAACAAAGAACCTTGTTCATTGAGAATAAGCTCCCCAAGGCTAAGGGAGGTGCCTTTGTTAGCTTCATGATCAGCATTGGAGTTGCTTTCCCTCAACACATGGTAAAAGTAGATTTTTTTGAAAGAGGAGGTTTGCGCCACGATCTTTTGAATAAGATGTCTCAGAGCCATATTATTGGGCATGGGGTTTTCAGCTAGAGCGCAAATAATAATTCTGGAATCTCTAATAACAGTTAGCTTGGAGATTCCCATTTCCTTGGCTATCCTCAGACCTTACCATAAAGCCAAGGCTTCTGCCATGTTGTTGGAGTCAATACAAAGTCCCCAAGCAAAATTAATATCCAGCAATCCATCCAGAGTGAAGAAAACTCTGCCCCCCCCCTGTCGCCCCGCATTTTGCAACATCCTTGTTGCCATACATTCTTTCTGTTATTCTCATGGGCTCATTCTTGGGAGTACCTCTAAGCTACTCCTACTGCTATCTAGCCATGACTGAAATCTTAAGGAATTTAAACACCAGTTATAAAAACCCTCCTCATTATTTCCCAAGGTTCTACTAAACCAGCTTACTCTTATTCACTATCTCAAGATAGCAACCATTGAGTAAAGATCCTATGATAACACGAGAAGCTAATGTAATTACCCCCAAGCATAAATTATTATTATAAGGATAAATACATAAGTATGAACTTCTAATTCTCCTTACTACTAACTTTCCATCTAAACACGAGTGTTACCTTTTGAAGGGTCTTACACATAGGCTTAGTTCAACTCCCTATTATAGTAGCCATCATTCACATATAATTTTACTTATAAAAGCAACTAGTTCTAACAAACATGTATACTTTATGCGTAACCCTAATGCATACCCCAGTATTCATGTGTACTCTTCTCATAGATAGAAAACTTTATTTTGTTGGCAAATAACTTTTGCAATTGAAATTTGCAGTAAACAAATATGGCTCTACCAAATAAATGCACTGCGATATGAAAACAAATTGTAGCTATCTTTTCCAACCCACAGAGACCCTAACTTTTTGGAAGTTGCATCTCCAATGGAATCCAAGGTAGCAAAGCTAAACCCAAAACACACACAACGATATTACTTTTATGGAAAAATGCATCTCCAAGGTATATCCTAGAAAATGCTAAGATGGAAACAAGATGAACAACGAATTTCTCTTTGGGTAGATCGCATCTCCCAGAAAGAACAGACAATGCAAAAAAATATACTGCAACTCACTCCTTTGGGAAAAACACATCTCCAAGGTATATCCTAGAAAATGCTAAGATGGAAACCAGATAAACATCAAAAAACTTTTTGGGCACATCGCATTTCCAATAGAACTAAATAACCACTTGAACGTGGACTAGCATATTGGATCATCCAATTTACAAATCCATAACCATTTTTAACATATATTTTTCCAACGTACTTATTTATATCACTGTAAATGGTTTCTCGGCATTTTAGATTCTGGCCTTTTCATCTAGCTAATCATTTCATCAAGTTCAATTAGATATTCTTTAATGCAATAATGGATAGCATAAACCTCCTGACAATTTCATATTCTTGAAAGAAATGGGACTTTTAGTTCAGGAGGAAAAATGGCATTAACGTAATGTTATATGTTATTTGCAGTACAAAGTACGAAGAACGAGGACTGACAAGTTTTGGCATGCAAACCTGGGCTTTCGATCACGCCAAAACATATTTTCTTATGCAAAACTCATGGGACAGCGTGATGATACAAGACTCCAACTTCAAAATTCCCATTTGGTAGTGCTCTGCAGCATAGTGCATCATCAATATCCTTGCATCCAGGTGGATCCATACTGAATACTCTTAAGTGACGTAGATCCTCTCTCTGAGGATTACTCAAATCTTCTGGTTGTAATGTCCAGGGAAAGGGTGGAAAGCAATCCAAAACTTGCTCAGAAAATGGTCTCGTATTAATGTCATTCTAGATTAAAAAAACCTTGGATTCCATAGCATGATCACCTATTTCTCCTATTCTCCGCACATATTGACCTGATGGATACTGTGATAAACAATCCCACGAATCAACATATACAATGATCCTCTTTTCAATGAGATTTCCAAGTTGTCGAGTTTGAATTTGGACCTTTGGTAATCTCCGATCAGTAGAAACAAATAAAGCATGGACAATTCCACCACCACCTGCAGGCATGGGCATTGGCCTCCCAAAACATTACTAAATCTTATGCTAGACATGAATCATTTATCCCAAGTCCTAGGATTTGCAAGTTATCTCCTCTACCTTCATCGCAGGAAACCCTTCGTACTGGGGAAATCGAAAGATCATCCAGATAATCAAGGTTCCGGTTCCTTCTCTCTCCCCCTCTTGATGGAAGCGTCCAACTAAAACAAAACCAGAATTCGTTGGACTTCCCTAGGGAACTCAGACAATCATTCTCCTCTTTCTTTCCCTGGGAGTCTTTCTTCCTTTTCTCCCCTTTGAAAGGCACAGAGATCCCCTTTTTAAGGCAGAGGTTGCTCCATCAAAGTTTAATAACCGTTGCCATAATAAATGTGTGCCTCCCTCTTAGCTATCCAAAAGCCGCAGTGGCATGACTGTCCTTCCAATGTATGCAAGTTATTAAGACATTTTTGGCATCCCATCTCGTTACGGGAATAATTCCCACAATTCCCTCCATGGAAATAGCAGTTTTTAATTACTCATTAATGTATAAAAATCCCCTTACCTGTTACAAAACCCCATTACTATAATTTTATTATAATTCTTTTGTCCTAAGTAGAATTACATGTCATTGTATATAATGGGGCCAGGTTATTATATACTCATTTATAATTCTTAGTTATTTTGGTCGTTATGATATAACTCATATATATATATATATATATATAATAGTTCTATCCTCTATATCTTTCTCATGGTAAAATATACATGTATTTCCAAGTGTTACTTATAGTTGGCATCTATGCTGGTAGGGTGTTGCGCATACTCCCTTTGTCCTTGATGTCATATTTGGTAAGACAACTCATTTCGTATTTTCTTTCGTTAATAGAAAAGGGGTCATAAAGATTCCTTTTCTAATTGAGCAACACTAGCCTCGTCATGGCTTACTTTAACTTAGGTAGATTCCTAGGGGTTTAGGTCTATGGGGGAGCTGCTGATCTTTTCTGAGTTCCTGAGGCCCGACTAAACTTTTACCATCCCCCTTAGTGCAATTCGTCCAACATCATCATTCTAGTCGCACATGTTTTTCAAGTCCCCTCACATTATTTAACTTGCATCTATAATTTTGTAGGTGGCTATGGTTTACACTTATGCTTTGCCCTTTCTGGTCACATACTGGGGGAATATTACATTAAGGCTCCCTAACCATTCACTTTTCACCCTCATGGGTTTATCTTCTCATCGTTAAGTTGCATTAATGTCTTAAATTTCCTAATTCTATAACTTAGTGATTGACTTATATAAATTACAATATATTTCTCGTGGGGCCTTGGCCTTGAGGTCCTCACCGAAAATAATTACAATATACATTTCATAATTACCAATTATTTTGGACATACAAGAGGGAGGTTACATCATTTCCCCCTTAAATATAACACCGTCCTCGGTGTTCTTGTTTTTCAACAAATTTCCTTCCTCTCGAGTCATATATATATATATTTTCCTTTGTCTTTTCTATTTTGGTCTCCTTCGATCTTTCTTGAATTTCGCAGGTCGCTATTGTTTAGAACCTGTATTCTTCTCTAACAAGATCAAATCTACCCAAAATTTATCAGTAAGCATGCCAAAATTTTATAATTCAACTTAAAACATAGACAATGGGTACTTTTGCGACAACATAATTTATAGAACAATAATACGTAATTAAATAAAATTTCTTTATAAGTAATCCCTTTGGATACTTAACTAGTCATTCACCTATGGTAACCTTTCTTTCATTTATCATCGGTTTCACAAAACTCTTAGTTGAAAACTTTAAAATTTCTCATTCTTCCTTGCCTTTGAGGGAAGTTTTCCTATTGAGGTTTTTCTCCTCATTTACTCATTAAAACAGGTCATAGTCTAGTTTCTTGGAAAGTTTGATAACGCATTTTTCAAACTCTACCTTGAGTTATTTTACCAATTCTCATGTGGACTTACAACTATATCTTAGGTCACTCTCCCTTTTGACCTCTAGTCAAAAGTTTTCTCCTCAATGACATCAAATGACGTCCTGTCTTCCAAATGTCCAGCTTTGTTAGGTCTTGATATTGATGTCATAACTCCTTCACGATTCCCCTCAAGCCTCCCTGCTTGATTCCAGGGATGCATGGTAGAGTTAGGTCATCAATTTTCTTCCCACTTCATATGCCTAACACCAATGTGATCACACGAAAATCATTTTCCTAACACCATTGTGATCCTACAGCATATATTCCTAACACCAATGTGCTCACACTACAATCACTTGCCTAACACCATTGTGCTCTTCGAGCATATATTTTCCTTGTTTGTTTTTAATGTTAATTACAACCTTTGACTATTGGTGACACCCACTCTTTGGTGCTTAACGTGACTTCATTGTCATTGTCTCGATTTGTGAATCGACTTTACGGTTAGGTTGAACATAATTAACATCTATCGATAAACAATACTTTCATGAAAATAATCAATATTTTACAAGTTGTAGTGATTTGTACCTCTACCTGGTTCATGATTCGTACAATACTGGAAACCATCAAAAAAAAATCCTTACTCATTTTGAGCAATTGAGCACAGCTTGTTTTACGTGAGTGAATTTATAATCCATGTTTTTACTTTGATTATGTCAATGGCCATAATCATGGTAAAACCCTGCAATGTGAGTACCTAACATCATAATCCACAGTTAATACTTGGTTCATGAAAAACTCAAAACATGAAAATTATAATAAGAGAAAGAGTAAAACAAGACCCGTTCTTGAGTGGTTGAACTTTATTACTTAAGCCAGTGAATTTTGTAACCAATCGTCCATTTCAATGGTTAGTGTTCCCGGCATACTAATGCAATGTTAGTTCATAACATTGTACTATGTTCATTCATTTATCATTTACTCATATTAATATCATTAAACATCTTTACTCATCTATCTCTGGATAACTATGAGTAAAGGGACATCCTAAATTTACACAATATTAATGAGTGGTAGGAATCTCAAGCGATAACTAGTTCTTCTTAGATGTTAGTGTCCTTTGAGAAAGCATTGTATTCTTAGTTGGGACTCTTGTATTTTGAATAATCCCCTGCAATCCTTGGAAAGCTTTTATAAAACAATAATTGATAATGTGCATCACACGTGACTTTAGAACGTTATTTCCTGTAGACTAACCCACTCCTTTTGTAAAGTTCAATGTTTGTGCAACATACTTGTAACTCGCATGTGTCAATAGAAAAAAAAACAAAACTTTTCCACATGGTGGGATGTATAAAGTTAGATCTCATTATTCACATACAATTGCTTTATAAGGTGTTAATCATATACCTATTTCACCTTTTAACACCAGAACAAACTCATACAAGAACACCTATTCATACTTTACGTAGTTTTCCCAATCTTCTGATTTCAGTACAACATTTGTGTTATTACTTATCACAAGAAATATATTGATGCACTAAGGGGTATTATTTTCTAGGTCACCCCCTCTACTTCTTCTCGTAACCGTTTGGCATTTAAAGTCATCTTTTAATTTAGTTTTTTCCTTTTGTATAATATCCTTTGTGTATAATTTCAGCAATACATTGGACAATTGGTTCCGAACCAATATTATGAGAAGCCTGGCATTCTTATGCCTACAATATTCTTACGAGTGTCTTTAAATTTTCCAAAAAAAATGGAATTATCTACACCACCAATTACTTAGGGTTTTTGGTCTCTTTGCAAACATTTACAACATCAATACTCTTAGTAATAACACACCTTCGTACAGATTTTAACATTTATTACTAGCAACCCATGCCTTTTATTATCTAGGGCACCCATAGTTTATTACCCATCTGTTTGGTGTCCTATTTATGTTAGTACGACCCCAACCATACCATATATATGTAGATATTGCTACACACAATTCTAAGAACATGACTATATTTCTTCAGGAATAGAATTCATAGCCCAACCTCCCGTTTCTTGAATATGTAAACATAACAAGTTGAAATAAATACTCACTAATTTTGTCATACCTTTTCCGGTGATATTTACTTTATCATCTTCGTTACCTCCTTTGATATTTGGAGGTCCACTCAGACAACGTATCCCCCTCGTTCATCATTGTCATGCATCCATAAAAAAAACATTTGATTGGTTAGAACTATCCATATTCCTACTTCCTAACTACATGTTGAACCCAATTAGGCCTGAGTGCTATCACTCTGGCTCTGATACCATTTGTAATGAACCCGATAATCCTCAAGGTAAACTCCGAGAAGAAGGGGGTAATTTTTTTATTTATTTATTTTTTATCTCTCTTTTTGAAACTATATTCTTTTAAGTTCAAACAAGTCAAATATGTCAGTCTCTAGAAAGGTATAACCACTAATCATATGTTCATATAATGAACATACATTTAATCACATAAGTTCCATTCGTTAGTTCCAATTCCAAATAAACTTAGCCCAAAACCACAAGCCTTTAATCCTACCATTAGACTATCTAACATTTTATTGACATTAAATAATCCATCCTCTTTTGGACCCATCATTCGATGATTACCACCATTGTTATCATGAGTTACATACATTAAGACTATATAAGATAAATACATAAGAACACATGAGATAGTATACATCAAGAAGACAAAGAGTGAGACCAATGTACGTGGTTCACCCAATCCGTGGGTTACATCCACCAAACCGTCATATCATGTCTTATTCATTCAAAATAAGAATTACATTTCGCAATATCCTTGTTGCCATACATTCTTTCTGTTATTCTCATGGGCTCATTCTCAGGAGTACCTCTAAGCTACTCCTACCGCTATCCGGCCATGACCGAAATCTTAATAACTTTAAATACCAGGTATAAAACCCTCCTCAATATTTCCCAAGGTTCTACTGAACCAACTTACTCTTATTCACTATCTCAAGATAGAAACCATTATTTAAAGCTCTTATGATAACACGAGAAGGTAATATAATTACCCGTGAGCATAAATTATTATGATAAGGCTAAATACAGAAGTATGAACTTCTAATTCTCCTTACTACTAAATTTCCATCTAAACAAGAGTGTTACCTTTTGAAGGGTCTTACACATAGGCTTAGTTCAACTCCGTTTTATAGTAGCCATCATTCACTTATAATTTTACTTATAAAAGCAACTAGTTCTAACAAACATGTATACTTTGTGCATAACCCTGATGCATAGCCCACTATTCATGTGTAATCTTCTCATATATAGAAAACTTTACTTCATTGGAAAATAACTTCTGCAATTGAAATCCACGGTAAACAAATATGGCTCTACCAAATAAATGCACAGTGATATGAAAACAAATCTTAGCTATGTTTTCCAACCAACGGAGACCCTAACTTTTTGGAAGTCGCATCTCCAATGGAATCCAAGGAAAATTGGCAAAGCTAAAACCAAAACACACACAACGATATTACTTTTATGGAAAAACGCATCTCCAAGGTATATCCTAGAAAATGCTAAGATGGAAACAAGATGAACAACGAATTTCTCTTTGGGCAGATCACATCTCCCACAACGAATAGACAATGCAACAAAATAGACTACGACTCACTCCTTTGGGAAAAACGCATCTCCAAGGTATATCCTAGAAAATGCTAAGATGGAAACCAGATAAACATCGAAAAATTCTTTGGGAAAATCACATTTCCAATAGAACTAAATAACCACTTGAATGTGGCCCAGCATATTGGATCATCTGATTTACAAATCCATAACCATTTTTAACATATATTTTTCCAACATACTTATTTATATAAGTGTAAATGGTTTCTCAGAATTTTAGATGCTGGCCTTTTCATCTAGCTAATCATTTAATCAAGTTCAATTAGATAGTCTTTAATGCAATAATGGACAACATAAACCTCGTGACAATTTCATATTCTTGAAAGAAACGGGACTTTTAGTTCAGGAGGAAAAATGGAATTAACGTAATGTTATATGTTATTTGTAGTACAGAGTACGAAGAACAAGGACTTACAGGTTTTGGCGTGGAAACCTGGGCTTCTGATCACATCAAAACATATTTTCTTGTGCAAGACTCATGGGACGGCGTGATGATACGAGACTCCAACTTCAAAATTCCCATTTGGTAGTGCTCTGCAGCATAGTGCATCATCAATATCCTTGCATCCAGGTGGATCCATACTAAATACTCTCAAGTGACGTAGATCCTCTCTCCGAGGATTACTCAAATCTTCTGGTTGTAATGTCCAGGGAAAGGGTGGAAAGCAAGCCAAAACTTGCTCAGAAAATGGTCTCATACTAATGTCATTCTCAATTAACAAAACCTCAGTTTCTGTAGCATGATCACCTATTTCTCCTATTGTCCGCACATAGTGACCTCATGGATACCGTGATAAACGATCCCATGAATCAACAGCTACAGTGATCCTCTTGTCAATGAGATTTCCAAGTTGTCGAGTTTGAATTCGGACCTTTGGTAATCTCCGATCAGTAGAAACAAATAGGTAGCCTTCCCCATAGGCTCTCTCTCTCACTGGAGGTTTTCTTCATCTTGCCAGAATCTGCTGAGAAAGTAGGAGTAGGCCAGACTGATGCTACGCTCTAGCTGAAATATTCCAATTTCATGGGCAAATGAGCATAGCTCCTTCTTCATCATACTACACCGTCAGCACCTCCTCAAGTCGAGGACACGCGTAGCTACACCTCCTATGCACTCCCTTTCACCTCTACGCATCTCCTAGAGCTGAGCATTGCCTTCAGCTGGAACAGTGCCTGTTCAGCTTGCGTTTCATTGATCGCACTCTAGAAAATGTGTGCAGCAGATTAACTGTACAGCGTGCCTTTAGATATTATCTCATATTTTAAGCTTCCTTGTGTGGATTAACAAGATTAACTTGGATGTAACAAGTTTACAACCCAGAGTAACAAGTGTAAAACCAAGATTCATTTCATGCTCTTTGTATCTTGTTATGCTTAAATGCCGAGCTGGATTAACATTTAAATAATATGAGATCAACAAGATTAACCTAAGTGTAACAAGTGTACAATAGATATTCATTTCATAGTCATTGTATCTTGTTATGCTTAAATCCATTTGATTAAGATTTAAATAAGCTTTAGTGAAAATAGTTCTAAAATAGAAAATCTTATAGATGTAAATAATTTTCTAAAATAGAAAAGCTTATAGATGTAAATAATTTTCATTCATAAATATAGCTAAAAATACTAGTTAAAAGGATTGATAATTTCCTTAATTCTTTGTTCTTGAGATTAAATAATACTAAAATGTTTAAAATTTAAAAGGATTTTAATTTTTCTAATTATTGATTCAACACTCTAATATAATTAATGTATCTACAATTCCAAACATTTCTATTTTAAAAATAGTTGAAATATATAAACAAAACAACGAGGATATTGTAATAATTTAAAACAAAAATCTTATAAGGTTAAAAGTCAATTGGTAATGAGTAATTGAGATTAGAAGTTGTAAATAGAATATCACTATTGAAATCTCATCTATACTAACTTAAAAAAAAACTATAAATATAACTATATATATATATATATATATATATATATATAGTTGTAACTATATATATATATATATTCTAATATGTTTTGGTATGTTCTAAATATTTATAAATAGTATAGACCTTGGGTGTCTTTAATATAAAATTAATGATCTTAATATAGATCTTGGGTATCTTTAATATAGAATTAATGACCTTATTAGGTATTGGATCATTCGGGTCAATATTTGCATTTAAAAAATTTATATTAAAATGATAAATTTAAACATATTATTTTTTTATGGAAGAGAAGATTTATTGCATTTTTTGCAATTGATGCAATTTTTTTATATATTTTTATTTATTTAATGTTGAACAATATATCTCTTGGCAATAAAGGGTTGAGAGAGATGTTTTATGTACTTATGAATATATGTATTGGGAGGTCTATTTTCATTTATCTCATGATATAGAGAAAGAAATTTTAGAAAGAAACGAAAACTTATTAAGCTTAATGGAGAATTTCAAGCAAGCAAAATAGCAGTGGTTACCAAAGGTAGAGTGAAGATTCATGGTGATGATTCATAGTTTAAAAGTATATAATATATTGGGACCAACATAAAAGATGATAAATAAAAATTGATATAAAAAATGTCATGAAAAAGATCAATACTTATGGTATCTAATGAAACAAGAAGATTTTAAAAAGGAAAGTTGTAATGAGATGGAGTTTGAAGCAAATACTGAGTTGTGAGAATTGAATATATGTTGTCATTGATGTGAAAGGTCAAATGTCAAAGATAAAAGATGGTTCAAGGAAATCCATATATATGTTGAATTTATGATGAGAGATGGATAAGTGGAAATATGGACAATATAGATCAAAGGTGTCAAAAGATCAAAATATGGACCACAAGTCAAAATCCAAGAGGTCCAAGGACCATCATGAACAATATCTTCACAGAGAACACACTCATTGACATTAAATGCTTGTAACATTTAGCTTGTTTTATTATTTGTCTACTTTGAAAATGAGTTTTGACCATCACATTTACATGGTTTCAATTTGTTTGAACAAGGAATTGCTAGTGTCATATCTTGATTTTTAGGTGCAGCTAGATGTTCTCAAATAAATTTGTTATGAAAGTATATGTTGCTACCAACTACCAATAAAATTATATAAATTGTTTAGAATTGATCAAGTGACTTATGTTTTTAACTTATACATTAATAGAGTGCAAAAAGCTGCTTATTATACATACAAAAGAAACATTACTTTATCAATTTTCTACATCAATTGGAGATATTTATTTTTGTAGAAATGCAAATTTTGTGCTTTGTGGTGTTCAAATAGTGTTTTTGAATGCATTAATAATTTCACTTTGACGAATAAATTTTTATTTGGAATTTTAAATTTTTTTCAAAATTGTGATAAATTAATGCACAACCGCATATAAAAAAAGCAAAAAATTGAGATTGTAAAAATGTATTAAAAAATTACATCTAAAACAATCATAATCATTGATAAAAACTTCAATTAATTAAGATTAATAATTATTTTAATATGAATGCAACCCAAGAATCTACAAATTATTACTGTATATCAATTCCAATACCAAAAAATGACTTTCTAATTAATTGCCAAATTTTATTGAATGTAAATATTCAGTACCTGGTTCCAGCCATCATTCTTTATAACCAGTTGAGAATTCATTAACCCCAGAATTCAGGGATTTCCATAATAAAAATCCTTTTATCTTTCTAGGAAGGAGATGTGAGAAAATAAAATCAGTTATTGCTCTTTGAAATAAAAATTAAACATAATATATACAAAACTGTGTTATATGAACAACCAGCTAAGTGATTAAATAAAAAAATCATAAATTTTAATTTTTATAAAAAAAAATACTAAATACTGTATGTAATTTAATCAAAGCTCCAATCATCACATCCATGGCCGAAATTTCAAGAACCCAAGTTCACAGTCCTGGAATCTCATTTATTTAATGAAGATAAAAACATAGGAGCACTAACGTACATGGACGTAGCAGTATTATTACAAATTCCGGGCGATTCCCTGTCCAACACATATTATTCTAGTCCATTGGCAGAAGTCGGTTATCTTTGGATCTCCCTGACCTGGGCAGGTAAATGGAATAAACTGAGTAACTGCACTGCACATGGTACAGAGAACACCACTCCAATTTTTCTGATTTGTGTTGTTGCTTCCTCTAGACCAGCTGCTGTAAACATTAATATTTTGATAAACTATCAATAGCATTGAAATCAAACTTTTTTGCAATCTACAATAAATTCATAGGGTTTATACACGCAGTCACATTATATGGCCTTAGTCCTCCCATTCGATGTTCTAGATGAAAATGAAAGGGTTATCCAAATACCCAAGCTTTGCCTCTCAATAGCCAACTGTAAGCCGATGATTATTAACAATCACGATCCTTTGCTATCAATATGGAAGATTTGCAATCTCAGTTTTCCAAATACCCAAGCTTTGCCTCTCAATAGCCAACTGTAAACCGATGATTATTAACAATCACGATCCTTTGCTATCAATATGGAAGATTTGCAATCTCAGTTTTGGCCGTGTGCATGTTTCTAGCAGTGTTTTTTCTTTGCATTCTTTGCACTGGCATGGATATTGCACGAAAACCATACTCAGCGTAGCTTTAATCCTGTGACTTCTCTGTCATTCACCATTGCCTGGAGGTGAAGCGGGATAGAGTTCACCTGGTGGAATCTCTACGAGTGCGCTCAAGGTCTTTAGGGTTCCATACCTTTTGGTATCCTACAGAACGACCTATACATTCTTGAAAGTTCATTCATCTGCAGGGAAAATCACTTTCAATTCATAATGTCTATTAGAAGAAAACATAATAGAGACTTCATATTTGTACATTGCAAAGCCATGCATCAAATTCATACCTTCTCATCTTTTATCAAGGAGTCACACCTGAATGTTTCTTTAAAATAAGCTGATTTTCATACTAGGAAAAGAGGTATCCAAAATGACAACCCAGTTTGAGGAAGATTGAACTAAAACAGTCAAAACAATTTTGGTGTTCTGTTAGATGAGTGATTGAATTTTAAATTAAAAATGAGAAAACAGTTTGAAAGCGTTATGCACCCATAAGAATTCTTACAAATGGAATCTTGCCTTTATTAACTTTTTCTCACAGTCTACATGTAAATAATGTCTAACTCTTTCTTTCTCAAGCTTTAATCATTCTTGAACCTGTAGGAAGATACACATTTTTTGCTTTAGTTTATCGCTCATTTCAACACGTGTTTACATATAACTTTGCATAACAAAAACCAAATTTAAGGACATGACAAAAATTAAATTTAAGAGAAACCTAATTTAAAAGAAACCTTATCCATATAATATGGACATGAATTTTCCAAAATCCACCTTTCGAGAGTAGTATGCAACACTGTCTTTCAACATGGCTGATTCAAAATCTGTCCCATAGTAATCCATGTTATCCATCCCAATCTCCACAAAGATACCCAAAACATTTTTCAGTATAGCACGATTTATCTGTTCTCCCTCATGTTCCCCATTAATCTAAGACAATCATCCTAACCAATATATGTAAAGTTACAAATCATGTAAAACCAAAAAAATGTCTTATCAACAAAATGAACTTATGATTATTTGTAACTTGGCTGAGATCAAGAACATCCCAGGGAACTCACTACATTTATTACAGTAGTCTTGAGTTGGAAGAAGCATGAGAACACTGGGGCTCCAGCTGATATTATTACAGAATTTGCTTAATTGTTGCAATTCCAATTGCTACCTGTTTTGACAATGAGCTTCCTGGTCACCCAAGGGTAAATAATCCTTCTTCATGATTGTTGTTGACATAGCTGGCTTGTAACTTTGTTTTATGAACCAAATTATTGTTTTATGCTTGTAGCCTTCAGGCAACCCAGCGATTGGGACGACCCATTAAGTCCATATGTAGTAGACTGGAGGCCAAGGAAGGTCGCATTAGAGGAAATTTAATGGGAAAAGTGTATAGTTTTCTGCACGTTCAGTTATTACTCCTGATCCAAATATCGACATTGACCAGTTAGTAGTGCCCTGGAGTATTGCATTGAACTTACGTATCCATAGTGACTCCATATAACATGGAGAGGTGTGATGTGAATAACATTAAGATATTCTTCTCTCTGAAGTTTAAACTCTACCTGCTGCACATGTATTATATTAGAACTTACACTGATTCTATGTGCATGGATGAAACAGATTAAAGGACCTTGTTGAATATGGATCTCATCCTCCTCAGGGGAAAACGGGTGCTAATTAATACATTATGAGGGAGGATGGCCATAG
>LPNX010890878.1:529006-663756 GCA_001517045.1 Pseudotsuga menziesii | reverse complement strand
CATCACATTCTACTACAAAGGGTTGTGAGAAGTCTGGTAATGCTAGAACTGGACAAGAACTCATAATAACCTTCATCTCCTCGAAAGTTTTCTGTGCTATGTCTGTCCAAGTGAACGCCCCCTTCTTGGTGAGATCTGTGAGGGGTGCTGCAAATTGGGAGAATCCCTTAACGTACCGATGGTAATAAGTGCAGAGACCTAGGAACCCTCTCAATTCTGTAATTGTTTTTGGTGCGGGCCAATCTCTGATAGCTCGGATTTTCTCCATGTCGACCTGTACTCCCTCTGCATTGATTACGTGTCCTAAATACAGCATTTCCTTCATGCTAAACTCACACTTGGACATTTTCGCATAAAGCGAATGTTCTTCTAAAATACTCAACGTCTCGTCCAGGTGTTTCAGGTGCTCTTCCCATGTTTTGCTGTAAATCAGGATGTCATCAAAGAATACAAGCAAAAGCTTACTTAGCTGTGCCCTGAAGGTGTGGTTCATGCATGACTGAAAAGTGTCTGGAGCATTGGTAAGCCCAAAGGGCATGACCAAAAACTCATAGTGACCATAGTGATAGCGAAAAGCTGTTTTGGGGATGTCCTGGTCCCTTACCCTGATTTGATGGTATCCCGAGCGAAGATCGATCTTGGAGAAGTATTGAGCTCCCCGAAGCTCATCCATGAGTTCATCAATTCTGGGAATGGGATACCTGTTCTTAATGGTCTTTTTGTTGAGTGCTCGATAATCAATGCACATACGCAGAGTACCATCCTTCTTCTTAACCAGAACTACTGAAGATGATGCAAAGGGGCTAGAACTGGGCCGTATATAACCAAGCTCCAGTAATTCTTTGATGGTTTTCTCAATCTCATCCTTGTACCTTTTGGGATGCCTGTAAGGAGTGGTGATGACTGCATGTGTTCCCTTCTCTAGCTTGATGATGTGTTCAAAACCCTGGTCTGGTGGTTTGCCTGATGGAAGGTCCTGAAAAACCTTTTCATGTTTCTGTAGCAAAGCTTGAATGTCACTTGGGTGTTGTGTGCTGGTCTCTGGGGGTTTCCTGAAGGTGACCAAACATTCCGTAGCCCATTCTATATCATCCTGTCGGAGAACGGCCTCCATTCTCTGTGACGAGACCGGTTTTGGGGGATAAGTGTTCATGCCTCTCAAAACTACCCGTTTGCCGTCTGGCCCCTGGAACTCCATTTCCATTGCCCTGTAGTCTGTAGTGTATTTCCCTATAGAATAAAGCCACTGAACACCCAATACCACATGAGTATCTGCTACATCCACTACATAGAAAGAGTCTGTCATCTGATAGTTACCTAAGGCAACATTCAATTTTGGGATCCAGTAGTTGCACTCCATGCTGGAGTTCTCGGCTACTGCTACAGTGAATCCTTCGAACTTCTCGGTCTTAATACCTCTCTTGGCTACCCAAGCGGAGTCAATAAAATTGTGGGTGGCTCCCCCATCAATCAATACTCCTACTCTGTGACCTTGTACTACTCCCCTGACCCTGAGAGTATGAAATCTTGGTACTCCAGATAATGTAGCAATGACTCCCTCTGGCGTATCACCCTGGTGTGATTCCTTTTCTGTGGCCTCCTGCTCATAGGCGTCCTCATCACTGTCTGAATACACCTCAATGTAGTGTGCCTTCGCCTTCCCTGCACACCTGTGTCCTGGTACCCATGGTTCCTGGCAGGTGAAGCATAGCTTCTTCCTCCTCAAATCTTTCCTAGTGTCCTCATCTAACCAGGTTTTCTTGTGTACATCCTGCTGGAAAGGTTTCCTGTCCTTGTCCCTAACAAGAAAATTGGTTTTCAGAGGGAATTTGTTTTTGGGGACTGAATCCTGAAGATCCCTTGCCCTGCTAATAGCATCTTGCAGAGTGGGGGGTTTGTAGGCTTTCACCCATCCCCGTAGTGGCTCTATGAGGGCCTCAGTGAATAACATAGTCAATCTGCTCTCTGACACATCTTTTACCACAACGGCTAGCCTCTGAAATTCTGAAATGAAAGCTTCTGCACTACCAGTCTGCTTGAGTTGAGCCAACTCCCTGAAATGGATCTCTGGATCTTTCCTGTCAAACCTCTCTATGAGTTTCTGAGTGAACTCACCGTAAGAATGTATGGTATTGTGACCCAATGTCACCAATCCGTGGTACCACCATTCGTGAGCTTCTCCGTCCAGGTGAAGTGTAGCCAACTTAATGGTGTCTGTCTCTGTCATGGGGTTGAGTTGGAAATAGGTATCCAACTTTTGGACCCATGTTCTCGTTGATCCTCCGTGAGTCCCATCAAAGTTTGGGATGGTTAACCTGCCCAAGGTCTTCTGCAGCTCATAGTTGTGATTGAAACCCTTGTTGAAATTCCTTGGCTTGTTCCTACTCTTCATGTTGCAGAAATCTGAGAAAGACATGGCAGCATGAAACTCGTCCCCTAAGTCTTTGTACTCCTGCAAATAAGCCCCAAAAGGCTCGCTAGGTTCTACCTGCATGACCGGGCCCCCTACTGTATTTGCCAAGAAGTGAGGCATGGTAGGCCTGATAGAAGGTCTGCTGTATATGTGCGGGGTGTTCTGGATGTTAGTGTACGCCATCTTTCCACTGCTGCTTGTAGATCCCCGATCTACCGGTGAGGGAGGTGTACTGTTGATACCTGTTTCCGGTTTCGCTGATAGTCTGTTGATTGCATTGAGGACTTCTTTTTGTCCTTTGGCTAAGTCTTGGAATGCAGAGACCAAGCTGCGAAACTCCATCCGATCCTCCTCTTCTCCCGTTCCTTTTCCCCTATCCGAATGTATACCTGTTTGTTCCATGTTTGAATTGGTATCTTCTAGTTGGATATCTTCGAATTCTTCTGTGTATCTACTTTTCCTCCTCCTATAGGTTACAAAAGGATCTCCTTCTGTATTCATCTACTTTTCATCTCTTAAGCCCACAGCTGGCCAAGAAAATAGCTTTGATACCACTGTAATATCCCAAATCCCGATATTTTCTATTTTTAAACAAATATGCTGATACAACTGGGCATGCAAATTGCCATGCAAAACTCCCTATTTTATAGGAAAAATTAGGGTTAGGGTTTGTGAGATAGAATGAACACTTACCACTGATAAGCCTGCTGGACTGCTTCGAAGAAAGTATCCAAGCTCCGAGAACTGGATCGGAGATGGGCTGATCTTCTCAACTTCCGGTGAACCCCCAGCAGCAAGACGCCCAGTCAGAAAAGGATGACGCCCTCAGTGAAGGAGGTGTCCGATGGAGCTGTTGATTTGCAGGGCTGATAGCCTTGCCGTGCTGGAGAGAATGCCTGGTGCATGCGGAAGTTCTGAGACCTCTAGGCAGGATAGCGACTTGCTTCAGAGAGACAGCTGCTCACGCCCCTGGGATCCCGAAACTGCTGATAACTGCTTCGGATGAGCACGGACGGATCTGATAATCACCGGGTACTGGACTATGAAGCTGATGATGAGAATGGGGCCTGAGTTTCGGAAGGAAACTGAGATCTGAAGGCCCAACAGCTGATTAGGGCTTTCTGGCTGAAAACCCCCTCTTACGGCTGCACACGTGTCCCTGCAACGAGCTATACCATGTACTAGATAACGGATGGATGAATGAAGAACAAGTGGTGAACCTGTATGGCTTACCCGAAATAAGACTAGGACAGATGTTTCACTACCGAAATGCTGTTAGCTGAAGACTCCGTCTCCAACCCCAACTGCTGTGTTGCACGCTGTGCTGCTATCCAAGAGCCCCCAAAATAATCACAATCAAAAGTGAAGTCTCCTCTCGCTTTATCCTCTATTTATAAAGTTCAACTGCGCAAAACCTAATCTTTGACCTAATTAGGTCACTTTATCTTCTAATTTGCCGTTGACTTGCATGCATGCGGCTGGAGACTTAAAGAGTGTATGCATTATTAAATAATGCTAGGATGGCATGCACGAAGGTGGCCTTTGGCCCCGGTGGCCCTTCTTGACCAAATGATGATGCCCTAGATCTTCTATGGGTGGCATTAGTCCTTAGCTGATTCCCTAGCTGTTAGTAACCGCTCGAACCCACAGGAATCACATAGGTTAGCGGTTTTGGGCCTCAAGGCCTAACTGGAAGAGGACATTACAGGTAAAGAGAAAAGAAGGAGAAAGGAAAGGGATAATTGCAAGACAAGGGGCAACCAAAGGGGGGTTGCAAACAAGAAGCAAAGAGGGAAAAAGGAGGCCCAAAGAGGGCAAAGAGGGCAGCGAAAGAGGGCTGCAAAAAAGAGGAAAAGAGGACAAAAAGAGGGCAGTGAAAGAGAGGGAGAAAGCTAGGAGAAAGTAGGAGGCCAAAAATGAAAGGAGGTTTAGGGCTTCCAAGGTAGCAAGTAACCGAGTTTTAAGATGTAGTTTTGAGAGATGGATCCTCAAACCAGTGCCTCTTGCCAAATTTTTTGAGGCTTGAGATCGACTTTAGGAGGCCCTAAAATGCACACAATGTCAGAAAAAATAGGTCTTTTGAAGAGATGAGATAAGCAACCGAGCTCAAACTTCTCTTCGGACCTGGGAGATCTGCACAAGAAACCACTTACAAACACATCTTGATCAAATATTGTATGCAAAGCAAAATGGGATTAGAAGAGTATAAGTATTTCCAACTACCGTCTACTCCTTCCAAATCACATAAAACCCAGCATAAATGGACAAATTGAACTCAAATGCCCACCCTATGGACTTAATAAATCCTTCTAAGCTAACAATTTGATCAAAATAGTGAAATATAAGTAATAAACAGGAACAAAATCACCTTGATACAGATGAAGCACTTCCCATGACAAGAATCAACACACCATATGGACCTCCAAAGTTACTTTATTTCCAATAGCAAAAAGCTATAACACAATTACAATCTGGCAGACTAAGTTTGCCCAAAATATCGATTTCGAAGAGAGTGCAAAGCACCTCTACATATACCAAAACCAAGGCCCAAGGGGGACTTTATGAATTGAAGAGAGAGTCCAGAGTTAACTGAGTTAGACCAGAGCTGAAGTGAAGAGGAACTGGCCTCATTTGGGGATAGGAAAGACGAAGGCAAAGGCTAGACTACGAAGGAGTCCCTTTTAGATGCCATCGTTGCCGCGAACACAGACACATCCCTTGGTTCTGCAACCATCAGTTCTGCAAGGGTCCTGAAAGGCCAAAGAAGAGGTTAGTGGAAGTTGGAGAAGCCGAGTCGGATAAGGGTCTCCAAAAGCTAGGTTGAAGGGAAGATGTTCTCCAAGAGGGAGGGTTTTTTCATGATCAGAGTGATAACTATAATTCAAAAGGGGCAACGGAAGCAGTCCGTCCTCAAAATAAGATTGTTGTTGAATTTCCTGGCCATCTGGAGGAGGACCAAACTCTTCATCAACCAGCGGTGGATTCACAAGCTTCTCCAAGTAAGAAAGATGATCTCATTAATCACATTTCTTCTCTGGAATCGTCTTTAATTTCTTTAAGTTTTGAGCAACAAAACCTTGTGGAGCCTATCCCCCAGTCTGCAACCCGTCCTATCTTTTTACAGCCCGCTAGTCTGAACCACCAAAAGGGGTTTTTTCCCTCTTCACTTTCACCAGTCCCTCCTATCCCTTCTTCCTCTTCGGATTGGACCTGCACCTCTGACTCTGAAAACCTACCTATTTGTTTCCATCCGAGATCAAGGGATGTCCTTGTAGTTGCAGAGGACAACTACCACACGAAAGGATTGGGGAAAAATTAGTCATTGACAAGTAAAGGGAAGGGAAGGGACAGACCAATCTTTTCATCCCCAGCTCAGGAATGAGCTTTGTTGGAACTTGCTGATGGTAAACAAAAATCTATTGTTGGGGCGCTTAGAGCAGTGAAAACCCTTGAAGGGGTTTCCAAATGAAGCTACTATCTCTAAATTGTTAGGGTTTGACAAGCTCCCCCCAAAAAATTGCTTTGAAGAGGCTGATCTCGCTGCATAAACCTGACATCATTTTTCTCTAGGAAACCCTAGGTCCTGAAGAGGGGGTTTCGGGTTTTCTGAAAACAATTCTCAGACCCTTTGATTTCATTTCCCTGGATGCCATAGGGCATTCCGGGGGTGTTTCCTGTGGTTGGAACCCAAAATTCATCCAAGTCAGAAACTCTTGGGGTTTCACCTTCGGTTTGGATCTGGAAGTGTATCATGCTAAATCAAACAACACGTTCACAATCTTCAATATTTATGGCCCTTATGGAGAGCATGTCCAATTCTGGGACATGTTAAGAAAGACAACTGCTCTTAAAGCTGAAAACTTTATTTTAGGGGGGTGACCTAAACTCCACTCTTGGGACTCTTGAAATTTGGGGGCCTAGAGTTAGAGTGCACCCTCTTGCTCACTACTTTCAGAGTTTCCTTTGGGATTCCAAGCTCTTGGATGTTGCCTCGGCGAAGATGAAGCCAACATGGACGAATAAAAGAACCGAGGATTATAGAATCACTAAGAGACTGGACCGCTTCCTCATTTCTGAACCTCTGTTCGAGCAAAACTTCAGAACTAGTCAATGGGTGGACTCCGGGGGGGACTTTGATCACCTCCCAATTTGCCTCGAACTTTTAGGGAACTTCAAAAACCTCCTAGCTCATTCAAGTTCTGCACGACCTGGCTCAAAGAGGAGGAGGGTTAAGGATCTCATCCATTCAAACTGGATTCCATTTCAACCCGATGAGGGGCTCATGCTGCTACTCATTTTGTTAAGAATTTAATGAGTATCAAGATGAAACTTCAGGAATGTGCTCGTTGCTAGAAGAAGAGGGATGACCAAGATCTAAAGTTGGTGGAGCTGGAAATTCAACGAATTCAGGATTTAGTGGGAAGAGGTTTCCTCTCTCTTGACACCAAGGAACAACTAAGCTCTCTGGAGTGTAGGAAAAGAAAACACCTAAAGGATTAGGAGGAAGTTTGAAGACTTAAAATTAGAGCTATATGGCTTGAAAGTGGGGATGAAAACACCAAGTTCTTCCAAGCTTTTGCCAAAGGAAGGAAAAATCAAAACACTATTTGGGAATTGAAAAACAGCCAAAACGAAGCTTTCTCTTCATTTGAACCACTCGCAAATCTAAGCTCTTCCCACATTCAGTCACTCTTCAAGGATGATAATAGGGCCACCATTACTGAGGTTATTCACCTGCCCCAGTTCTTCCCGGGGCTTATGACTTAGGAGGATAATCAGGAGCTTATTGAGGAGGTTTAAGAAGAGGAGCTTAAAGAAATTCTTCATAGTTTCCAAAAGGACAAAAGCCCTTGTCGTGATGGTTGGACCATTGAATTCTTCTTGGCTCTGTTCGATACCATTGGATCGGATTTGCTATATCTTGTTGAAGAATCAAGTGTTAGGGGCTTTATTCACCCTCCCCTCAACTCAACCTTCATAACTCTTATTCCGAAATCAGATCACCTTGCCACTTTGGAAGACTATAGGCCGATCTCTGTATGTAATATCACCTATAAAGTGATCGCAAAAATCATTGCAGGGAGATTGAAAAAGGTGTTGTCAAAGGTTATCTCTCAGGAACAGTTTGACTTTCTGGATGGAAGACAGATACATGAGGCACAGGAACGTCTACTCTCAATTAAAATAAAAAAACTAAAAGGGGTTGTGTTAAAAATTGACCTCTCCAAGGCGTTTGACAGAGTCACTTAGCTATACCTGAGAATGCTCATGACGCATCTTGGCTTTGGTTATCCCTTCATCAAATGGATCATGGGCTGTATCTATTATGCGTTCTTTGCAGTTCTTATCAACGAGTCTGTCTCCCCTTTCTTCTTGGCTGTGCGTGGGCTCCATCAAGGCTGCCCACTCTCCCCCCTTCTTTTCCTGATGGTTGTTGAGGGGCTTAGCAGAGCAATTTTGTTTGCGAAAAGGCAGGGCACCTTCTCAGGAATCAACATTACAAATTCTCTCAGTATTACACACCTTCTGTTTGAGGATGATATCCTAACTTTCTGTGATGGCACGGAGCTGGATGAAGAGAAGCTCGCTGAAATACTGACACTCTTTGAAAAATACACAGGTATGGTGGTGAATTTGAATAAGTCCACTCTCACCACTGTGAATTTGGAAGAAATCCAATCTCAAAGGTACTTTGCCCTGTTCCCCTTTGGATTAAAGTTACTGGATAATGGTCTCAAAGATTTGGGATTTTTGCTAAAACCCAATAGCTATAAAACAAAGGATTGGAGATGGTTAATCTCAAAGGTGGAAAGAAGGATAAAGATTTGGTGTCACAGGTGACTGTCCAGAGCAGGTCGTTTGGTCTTGGTAAAAATTGTCCTGGAGGCGATTACGGTGTATTGGATGTCCCTTGCCTGGATCCCCAAGGGCATTCTCGACAAGGTGAGGAAATTATGTTATAGGTTCCTTTGGTCTGGTAAAAATGAGCACGTGTTACTCCATGGTTAAAATGGGAAAGGATCGCACAACCAAAGTTCCAGGGTGGCTGGGGATTAAAGAACCTTCCTCTCTTTGCCAAAGCCCTCGCAGCGAAGTCGATTTGGAGACTTCTTACTACTAATAGCCTATGGACAGAAGTTATTCGTCATTAATATGTGGCTCCAAACACAGTTCTGAAATGGGTCAGGATTCCCACAAGATGTAAGAAGGGGATCTCCATCATTTGGAAAGCAGTGTTATCCTCTTTATTTCTCATTGAAGATGGTTTGGTGTGGAAAATTGGTAATGGTGCACAGGTTCGCATTGGCTTCGACCCTTGGCCAGGGAGTCAAAATAATCATCATCTTCCTCCTCCCCTCATTCAGCACTTGCACAACCAGGGTATCCACCATTTAGCTCAGATTGTTGACTTGGGGTCTTCGATTTGGAACCATGGTTGGAAAAGCTCTGTTGTCTTGTGTATTCCAGACTTTTTTGCTACTGCCCGGAACTTTATATTTTTTCCCTCATATCCTCTTTTATCAGACTTTCAGACTCCCCTGATATGATTATTTGGTCATCTGCGAAGAATGGGGTATACACTCTGAAGCTTGGATACAAAAAACTGGTCGAAGATGATCATTTGATTATTGATTGTTGGTGGTGGAAAAGCATTTGGAAATCAAAATGCCCACAAAAGTCGAAATTTTTCATGTGGTGCACCTTGGCAAAAATGATCCCAACCTAGGACAGAATGAAAAATAGAAGTTTTGCTGGGCTTGACTGGTGTGTCCTCTGCAAACAAAGCGAGGAAACAATCTCTCATCTGTTTGTCACTTGTCCTTTTTCCACATACGTTTGGATTGAATTAAAAAGAAGATTGAGTTTTAACACGATGCGGTAGGGAGACTCGGTGGAGGAGGCTTGGAAATCTTAGGCTACAAACCTTGACATTTCACATTTAAGGGCACTTCCTCTTCTTGCGATCTAGGGCATCTGGTTGGCTAGAAATAAAGCTACCTTTCAGAATCTTCGTTCTGTCCCCAACCCTACTGGGTGGAATTGTATTAACATCCTTTCATATTTCCCTTAGCAAAAGGACTCCCCAGAGTTTAGAATTCTCCAACCTGAACAGATCAACAAAGATAGGCCATGGGATTTCTTTGACAGTGCCTCACAAAACCAAACCTGTGGCGGGGGGNGACTCCCCAGAGTTTAGAATTCTCCAACCTGAACAGATCAACAAAGATAGGCCATGGGATTTCTTTGACAGTGCCTCACAAAACCAAACCTGTGGCGGGGGTGTCACTCTACATCTGTCCGACACACACCATTTTCACTTACAAATGGGGTTGGGAAATGAAACTAATAATTTCGTTGAACTATCAGCCCTAAAAATTCCGATTTGCTTTGCTCTTGAACATAACTGCACTCACCTTTAGATCTTTGGAGATTCCATGATTGTTGTAAATTGAATAAACAAGGTTTAATATTGTCACAACATTTATCTGAGTGCACTACTTGCAGAAGTTTTGAGACATTTGGAGGATCTTGATTCCTTTTTTTGTCGTCATGTATACATGGAAAGGAACGTTGAAGCTGATCAACTCTCAAAGAAAGGCCCTAAGCATCCCACATGGACAATGGAAAATCAGTGAGTTTAAAGATGGGACATTTTTTTAATACTATCACAAACCTTTCATAGATGGCGTGATTAGGCTCAACTCATCTTGACTTTGGATCTGGTTTTAAACTCTTATTTATTCAGGAATTAAACTCTTATTTATTCAGGAATATAAAATAGTGGTTGACTAGACTTATTAGCGTATGCCACATATGTTGATCAAGGTCGATCCTTATATTGGAAAATTTTGGAGGGTGTTCAAATATGTGGGATATGGAGATCCATTTGTTTTGAAACTTTCTTTTTCAAGGCTGAAAATCTTTTGCTTGCGAAAAGGCTTGAAAAATTCTTTTGTAGAATGTAATTTTGTTTACTTATGAATAAAATTACGCTTTTTTCCTAGGAAAAAAAATTATTTATTTAATTTTTTTTGTGTAGGTTAAGTGGATGGGGAAGATTGGTGGCGAGGTGGGCAGGAGGAGTTGCAAGGAGAAGGAAGGAGGGTAGGCCGAAGAAGGTGGAGGAGGGAGGGAGGAGCTGTGCCCAGAAGCAGAGGGGCAACATGCAGAAGGGAGAGCATGGGAGAATGGGGAGAGGGAACAAGAGGGAGCAGGGAGATGGGAGTGCGCAAGGAGGGAAAAGTTGCGGTGGAGCATGGTAGGAGGAGCTGAGGGGGAAGGGAGCAGTGTAGGTAGGGAATGGAGAGATTCATTGTGGGGGTGTGGTTGTGTGGCTTGACGGTGCGTGATGATAACAAAGGTGGGAAATGAGTGCAGAGTAATGGGAGCCTGGAGAGAGGCGAGTTGATGGATAAGGGAGATGGTGTGAGGGAGGAGAAGGGAGAGCGTGAGGAGTTTAGGGTGTGGGAGGAGGATTTTGGAGGTGTAGGTTGACGTTAAAAGGGGAAGACGGAGGATTGGTGGTAGAGTGAAGAGGGAAGTGGGAGTAGTGGATTGGGGTGTAAGTGAAGAGCAAAGGGAGCAAGGGTGTGCTGAGAGTGGGAACACATAGAGAGATGATAGGCGTGGATGAGGGGTGAGAGTGTGATTAGTGAGCATTGGGAGATGAGAGGAGTTTGGAGGTGTAGATAGGAGTTAAGGACATTGAAGGGTGGAGAATGGAGTATTAGCAGAAGTGGAGATGGGTGGCAATGAACATAGGAACCGAATCCGAGCTCAATAGATGGAGCAGAACACGCTCTGATACCAATGATACGACCGAATCCACTGTTGAAGAAGAGAAAGACCCGTTTTTGATATGAATAATTATTGAATATGATAATGTAAATTACAAGGTTGGCCCTGCTTAAATACAACTGGGGCTTTACATATTGAAAGGTCATGTCCTCTTGCTTATGATATTTAATATTTATTATTATTATTAATTATTGATTACTTATTACATAGTTATTAATGTTTTTATTTTTTTATTTATGTAACATCAAATCATTAGTAGGAGAATCATCCTCTAGGGCCCATTTAGAGCCTAGATCAATCTTATCCAATAAAATTGGATCTAGATCCTTTTCCTGTAATTGCTTCATGAGCAGTTGAAAGTTGTATTAAGTGAAGACCGACTTCTCCAACTATTCATGCTCCAAAGTGTGGCGCTTCTTGATTTGTAAACAACAGGCTCATAGCCTGTTTGTTTCATCAACATGGATCCTTGAGAAACTTGAGGAATGTCCAATCTTCTTCATTTCTAGCAGGCTCAAAAGTGACTTGTTATGAAATTTTCTAACCAAACAATCCCCTTGCTTCACCAACCAGTGATCACACCTATCGTTGCTTTGTACCCAGGTTTCATTTGGGCTTACACTTCATACTAGTGACCACATGAAAAGCATTGCTCCCATTTTCTTCAAAGTCCAACTAATTAAGCATCAAGGATATACCTATTCCTTAAAATTAATACTCATCGAATAAGACACATCTACTCATTAAACCATGTGCTCACTCAATAAAATATGTGCCATGATAATTAAATAAAACTTTTATTGAAATGCTTTAAGAAAAAATGGTGAGGAATGTGCTTAATCCATTCCAAAGGTTCAAGCTACAAGGAATTCAAGTTAGTAGGTTTTCCCACAACCCAAACCAAGGCCTGGAGGAGAGAGAGCATACAGAATTTCGATGCTTGATTGGGTGACATGATTTGCCAACCCAATGTTTCACTCCAACACACACAAGCTAGCTAAAGGAAAGCACTTAGGGAAGAGGATTATGTCTCATCTGATAAGAGAGGGTACATAGCTAGAAGAGATCATGCCCAATCAAGCGATTGCGCATTTGTACAACCCAGAAAATGTAGGCCCAATTCAACAAACAATTCTACGATCCACATAAGGGACATAGGAGAAGGATGATGCTTGATAGAAGTGAATTTGTTGAGGCAGTGAGGGTAAATGCTCAACAAAGAGAGAAAACACCCATGTACAAAGAGAAATTCGCCCAACATGCAAAATTTATCAATAATACCAATTTGGAAACTCCCTACAAAAATGCAATGGCTCCAAGATGGAAGCCATTGATCTCTAAGCTTAGAAATACATCCAACGGTGGGAGTAATAGAGTTGTAGTTTCTATTACTATACAGTTCGCTATCCATAATGGCCTTAGCGGGGACCCATATAGGAATTTGTATATCGACACCACCTAGTACTCAACCGTTAGGGAGGTCACGTGACTTCAACGTGTATACCAGAGCTTTCTAGATTCCTATCCACCACTGGTCAAAGGACGTGTTTTGCGCTTGGTGGATTGATCTAGAGTCAGTGGGACTTCATCGGATGTTTGGCGACGCTTTAGGGATTATTACAGCCTATGGTTGGCACTTGTTGCAGTCGAGGGAATCTTAGGAGCTTCTGATTCTAAATGGGCTCCCCTATTTCCCATACTCTTGTTTCTTCACTTGTCGGCCTCATGGCGTGTTGGAAATATTGAGAGGGGGGGGGGGGGGGGGGGGAGGGTGGATCGATATTGAGCACTTTTTACCATTTCAAACATTAATTATATCATGTAAACATTAACCATTAACAATGTAATGCATCATCACATAAAGCATGCACATTGCACAAGAAATTTAACGTGGAAACCCAAACGGGAGAAAACCAAAAATGCTTTTCTTATATCATGTCAATATTACATTCATAGGAAGTGCCAACTTTAGGATTCTCTAGCACCAACTAGGAGGCATCATCCCCCTGATTTATAGTCACTAACTTGAAGGAAGCTCCAACTCCCTGATTTACCAACATCGATGTTATCACCAACCTTGTAGTTGTCTGTGTGAGGCGGATCCAGGATGGATGGTAGAGGGGCAAGCAACTAAGGAGGTGGAACCAAGACTACCCAGACTCCCAAATGGATGGTTGTCACGCCAATCAAGGCAATCTTCACTTTATGTTGTCAAGGTCCAAGACAACAACAGGGGAGACCCAGATCTACTCTCGATAGGAGAGATCAAACCTAGACACCAGATCAGATCAAGTATGGCTTTGAGGTACGTAAGGTGTAAGGTAATCAGAAACTCTAGATCTATGGATGATAGTAGTAAATGGACTTGGGCTTTGGATGAGGGCTTTAGTCATATTAGGGTTGATCCAAAGTGACCTATGGGGGAAAATACTAGATCTAGGGTTGAGGTACTAGCAACTGATGAAGATAACCACTGTCTTGGGAAACGTAACTGAGACAAGGTGAGTAAGGATAGAGTTGGGACTGCCTAGTACCAAAGAGATAGACTCAGTGAAAGATATGAAATGCCAAGTTACTTGAGTTATCAAGGAGAGGTCAACTTTCAGGGGATAGAGGTAAAAAAAGGGGCTAGCGCTATGCTTGGAGATTAGTGCTTGTTCAGCCTTGGGTAATGGAGCCAGTATCAACACATTGTTTAAGTGAACCCACCTGGGATATGCCCTAATCTATGGACCCAGAAAAAGATTTGGCCTGGAAGATTAAGGTTACAAGGAAATCAACAGAAGGAGGGCTAGCGCTAGGGTTTGGAGAGGCAGATCTGCAGATCTAGAGCCACCAGGAGACTATCAGCTCAGCATTGGAGTGGAAATGAGATCAGGATGGCCCGATCTACAAACCCAAGTTAGAAAATTTCAGGAAAAATCAGATTTGGAAAAGTCAAAATTTGATGGAGGCTAGGAGGCTGAAAGTCAGTTTTTCAGATCTAGGGCTACCTGGTAGGAATTAACTTAGCGTTAAGGGTGTTCTGGATTGAGGAAGACTTGATCTACACACCCATGTAATTATTTTTCGGAAAAAGTCAACTTTGGAAAAAGTCAAATTTTCAGTGGGGCACTGGGGTTTGAGCAATCAAAAAGTCAAATCTAGAGCAAACCAGTCACAATTAGGGCAGTGTTGAGGATGATTCGGTGAGGGGGAGGCCCGATCTACAAAACCCAGAAATGGTTTGCTCAAAGATCAAGTGGTTCCTTGATTAAATATTTTTTGGATTTTTTATTATTTAGGAGTTTTTTTCAGAAAAATTGAAGAAAAGCAGGTACAATGGATTGAGATCTGGAAGAGAAGAGACTTACCTGTTAGATCTTACCTGGAAAACCTTGTAGATGCCTTGATGATGATGATCTCTGCCATCCCGATCAATTTGAGAAGTTTGAAGCGAGTTCTATGTCCAGTGTTTGCTCGAGGAAGTCAATGCGCCCTCTCTCCTACACAACAAATGTCAACCATATCAAATTTGTTGTGACATGAACAAGAAGCTATATGCTGCAGAAAAATAACAAGAAGAAATCATAGGGCACCACAACACTAATGAAAACTCCCTCATAAAAAACGAAGACAATCCAAGCGAGTTGAGGCCCCCCTGCAAAAACGCCCGAGCTAAAGTTGTCGTCCTGTAGACAAGACAATGATCCCCCAAAAATATAGATCTCATAACAATTTCCCGAATGCTAGGAAGCAAAAGTCTTTCCAATCACCATCTAAGAACATCAGATGCAAAGGAGATCCAAGAAAATATCCACAAAAAAATCTTTCTATTAATCAGATACAAGAGCCAAAGACCCCTTACAAATGAAAAGCTCTCTCCTTTGAATAAAAATGAGAGAACCAAAATCCTAACCACTTTCAAAACGAGTGGCTAAGATTAAAAGATAAAATGTTCTAATCAATGGTTGAGATGAGCTCAACATACAATACATGGATCAATATAAACATAAAGTACCAAAGTGGACTAAATCACCCATAAGGAGGGTACCCCACTCAACAAGAAATAAATGAAGCACATGGTGGGTCCATGGAGTGTTATCTAATTCCCTCTTGGTGCCCCATGGCACAATAAAATAATATAAAATTTAAATTTTTTGACTTTGTGCCTCGAGGAAACCGTGAGCCTCCCAAAAATTCCAGAAAATAATATAAAAATGCCTAAAAAATAGGTGTGGGCCCAATCAGGTGTTGCAACTACTAGAGAAGGTGCAGAGGACATAACACTAATCATCATGACTCATCCCATGTCATTTCCTTGCCTTAATAGCCCAAATCGATTTCTTCAATAGCCATTTAATCATTTTTTAATCTGCCTCGGGAAATTTGAACCTGCGAAAATAGCCTCCTAGGGTGCCTACGTTGTCCAACTGAGCCCACCAAGCTCTCTGTGATGGGGGTACTATGGTACAATCAAGTGGCTGCACCCCCTATGCCCCATACAACGCCTTATGAGATCCAAAAAAAACATCTCCCTGCTCAGACACATCATTCTGTGAAGCAAAATTGCATCAGATAGGTAAAATGAGCCTGATCATCTCTGTGAGTGCCCGGAACTGAAAATAAACTGTCTCATTTCACTCAGAGAGTCCAAATCCATCCAGGGTATATACTCATACCCTTTCCAGGTCTCTGCCTGATCATCAACAATATCCAATAGACAATATAATCACCTGTAAATGACCAGATACCAATAATATAACTCAGACTATCATCCATTTGTTGCAAGTGCTATAAGGCTAAGACATGCTCTACAAATCATTTAAGTAACAATCACAACAAGTAGCAGTCATTTCACTGGTGGTACATCAACCAAATACATATATAGGGTTTTTATTTATTATTACTCAGACTAGACTTTCAGGACTATACTTATTTCATAGTTGTAGTCAATTTGCTAGTGAAGGGTGAAGGCTGAAATTGATAAGGCTAGGGAAAATGGTGACTTCTTACTTAACATCATGACACTTTAGATATGGAAGGGGAATACTCACTATAACCACATGTCTGACAAACAACAACATAGGGAATGGCAGTGCCTCACAAATGGTTGAGTTGTTCAGAGAGTGCTTATTCAACTTAGGCATCATGTTTACATCAAGTTTGATCCAAGTTCATTAGGACCATCAATTTTATTTCTATGGCCTTTTTGGCCTATATGACCCTTTGGGACTTCACCACTGCTTAAAAGCACAGTGAATCGCAGCTTTCATTCGGGACATATTCAAATTTATAAGGTCAACAATATTAGGATATAGCATATATTTAACCATTGCTTTTTTTGGACTTTTTCTTATACCCTTCAAGGGGTATTTTTAGCATTTCATTGCTCTTGCCCTTTTTCACATATGTTAAGAAACACAGTTTATCATTTTTTATTTTCCATGAGCGCATATATTACATTTTCCAACACAAGTAGTACATGAGCTTTCAGTTTTAGCCAACAACATCTCAAGTGACCAGGGGGAGTTCTGCACAATGCCAAACATCGTGACAACCAACCAGAATGATTTAGGCATACAATCCAACTCACTAAAGGCAAGTTCTGTCATCAACTCAGAGTCGAGACACAATATAAACAGGGAGGCTTGTCCAACAAGGGTTCTAGCGGGGAAAGGTCCTCCATGCAACAAGTCAAGTAGTAAGTTGAGTTAAAACAAAACTGGAAGGTAATGGATGGGTGGAGACAGTGAATGATGAAGCCAACACTAGCAAGCCAAAACAATGGTGGGAATGACTACTTCTATTCTCCCTAAGGAGGGTAAAACCAATGAGTATAGATCAGGAACTTCCAAGCCTAAGTAGGGACATCAATACATAATACAAAATATATCCAAGTCCATATAATTATGACCACCAGATCATGACACTACATGTTAATACATGTCACAGAAATGAGTATAAGAGTAATGATAACCATAACACAATATAATAAAAGCTGAGTCATAATCATGCCTATAATCCATTTGAACCATCATCTGTCCAATGAGAAAGTACTGATATAAATCTGGGCATCAATAACTGCTCTGTAAATGACTAAATGGCTACATCAGTCCTCAAATCTGAGTGTTCTGAGACTCAGTCCTGACATGGGAGAGTACAATAGTCCACAAATAAAATAATGAACCGTCAAAACTGCTCATCTCAGCCTCTCATAAGTAATAGATCTGGCTGAAAATTGTATTGTATCTGAAAAATAGATTATGGTAGCCCGACTACTATATATGTGATAACAACCGACCGGAAGGAGGCTCCAACCCCCTGATTTATAGTCTCCAACCTGAAGGAAGCTCCAACTCCCTGATTTACCTATTACCAACTTTTTTGTACCATAGTTGGGTTACCTGAGGAGCCGCCGGTTGACAGACTTGTTCAAACTCTGATTCCACTGTATCAGTGGATTCGTTTGCATGTCTAGTCAATATTGGCTAGCCATTTGAATAATTTTGACCATGGCCCTGTGGGGTTTGTAATAAAATATGCTAGTAGGGTATTTTTGAGTGGTTCGGTCTCCTGAGACGTAGAATCTCAAATAAGGTATTCCAGGGAGTTTTTTGCCCCTGACAATTATGCTTTGCCTTCAGCCGAGTATAATTGACGAGGTTTTCTCCCTCTTCGTCCAAAGCTGGAATGCTCGATGTTGAATTCTGGGCCTTGGGGGGTTATTAGAGCCCAACTGAGTGTTATAAACCTACTAGGCATTATTTAGGTAGATCATGGTCATGTCCTAAGTCATTTGGACATATAAAAAATTTTCGAAATTTTTTTTTTCGAACGGGGAAAAAATTATTTTTAAAATTTTAATTACTTTTCCTAAGTTTTTTGGGTTATTTTTTCCATAAATTAAATGGAAAAAAACCGTTTGTAATAAATCGGTCATCCGGACTCCGAATTCAGTGATTGAAGACTCTAACCTTAAGCCAAAAATCATTCTTGATCGGCCAACCAGTCAGAACCAACTTTCGGATCATCAGTCGGACACATAATGCCTTTTTTTATCAAAAAAGTCAGTTTTGAGTAAAAAATGAATTTTTATTAAAAAAATGATTATTTTGGAGAAAATTAAAACTCTCCAAATTAATCCAAATTCAACGAAATAAAAGGCTAAATGACATCTCATTGGGCATTTATAATGATTGGAGTTATCATAACTTAGCTTCAGTTAGCATTAAGTGAGCAATTAATTTATTATCAGTTAGCAGACATGTCATCTCCAGCTAAAGAATGAGATGGAGAGCACTCATGGGTCCGGTGATTTGATCAAGGTGAAGACTGAAGCTTACACCATCAATGGGCCTCCCAAACCTAGCACAGGCTCCAGCCAGACCTAAAAGGTGGCTTACTTACTTCATAAGACATCTCCTTCACAGCTCACGCCCCTCCTCAGCCTGGTTGCGCCTTCCACACGTGTGGGCTCAGTTGATGGTTGATTTGGTTGTTCAGGGTTGGAGTGGGGGCGCCTTGCCTAGGTGGAGGCCTCCCCTCACTCCTAGCTCTTGATTTTTAGGTTTGGGTTCTTCGTTTGGTGTCCAGGCCGGGTAGGTTATGTAATCTAGTTTTAGGGTTTTAGCACTCTCTCATTGTATAAATAGAGGCTCCTTTAGCTCTATTCGGATGGATTTTTATGCAAAGAACCTCTGGTGATTTACTGTAATGCTTGTTTCTTTTGTAACCGTCGAATAAAATTTTAAGGCTTTGGAGGCATACATGGTGTGTTAATGTGGATGAACAATTGGCGAATGAGGTGAAATGTTTCAATTTCTGTCTTTTATTGCTTAGGATTGGATAATTGCTCATGCTTTAGAAGGCTTCTAGAAGCACGTAAGATTGATTATTTGATGTTCCAACTTAATCTTTTATGCTTTGTTCTTATGAATTAAAAGTAGCATTGATTATTCAGTTATATGATATGCTCTTTATATTTTTATTTACCAAACATACATGATCTAATCCATTGTTTGCAAGTATTGAGTTGAAATTGTGCAGGTCATCTCATTGAAGCGAGTAGGAGTTTGAGCTCAGGTGCATCCTCTCCTCTCGAAGCCAAGGAAACTTCCGAATTTTCAAGCTCCAAAAGAATCCAAATGCCATTAAAGTACCACAGTGAAGGAGAGCCCAAAGGCCACAAACAAGCAAGGAGTGCAAAAGAACAAAAAAACTCTTTCCCTTTTCTCTCATCCCCTTCTTTCCTTGTTCTTCCAAGAAGCAAAGAACACATCATCATTGTAAAAGACTAATAAAAAGGGCTACTGGGAGCAAGTCTCCTTTCTTTTATACTTCCCCTATTTGGGGAAAGTGTGTCTTGTGTCACTTTTCATGATTTCTTAGTGTAGTTTTTTTTAAGCACTTAGTTTAGTTCTTTGATTAGACTTAGTTTCCATTTTTATTAATTGCTAGTTGTTCCTTAGTATAAACACTAATTGCTAGATTGATTATTGCATTTTGGTATCTTGTTATATAATTGTCAAATCATAAAAAGAACCAAAATCTCTTGAATCACACCATAAGGTGGATCAAGAGTGCTCTCTGTCGGAGAGTCTAATAACTCACCTTTGCTTTTTATTCACTTTGTTTAATCAATTAATTATTAAGTAAGACTTTTGAACTTGCAAAAACACAAGTCAAGAGCACTCTCAATCGGAGAGCATCCTAGGTTTGCATAATCCCTGCATTAGTTTCATCTAGATTAGCTAAGTCTCTTGAACCACTGTCATAAGACGGGGTCAAGAGCGCTCTCTGTCGAAGAGTCTAATTAATCAACTTAATAAAACTTTCAACACACATCCTTTTAATTAATTAACTCCCTTCCCCCTTTCCTGGAGTATGCTCTGAACGATCTCAGATCGAAGTACCCAGAAACGGCACTGGATCTTTAAACCCTACAAGAGTAATTTAATAACACTTAAACACCCGTAACCAACGCGCTGGCGTTGTAGGGATTCTTCCAAAGTACTTCCTAGTAGAGGCGCCGAAACCTCTTGCTGTCTTAGAATCTCGGCTAGCTGGTCAATCTTTGCGATACCAACCTGGGATACTGGGCGGGCTCGACATGTCTTCAACGGAGGGAACTTAGAAGAGTCTCTCGGCTTTGACAAACCTTCATTGACATCCTAATCAAGAGCATTTAAAATTCTTAAAATCTACCAAGAGCACTTGCAAAACCTAAAACTCACTAGCTTAATTCCTAGACTTTATTTCACGCATTTATTTGACTCCATAAGGCACTGGTCCTTCGTTATATTTGAGTAATTTTCTATCTTGATCAACTGTCTATGGTCCATTTCCACTGATTATATCTGAATGCTTAAGTTACAATTCTGGAATCTTTGCTTATCGTTCAATCTCTTGCTAGCAATGTGGATTGCTTTGATTTATGTGTCATATTCATAATATTAATCACTTCTAATCATAATAAACTCCTAAACAACACCCATCCACATCCAAAACATCTAAAACTTAACTTAAACATTGAGCCATAGAAAACTCTTTGTTAGGGACTACCCCCCTTGGCTTCGTTAGGAGTTAGCCTAAACGGAGGAGCTAGGAGTAGGTGACAGTACCTAGCTCTGTGCTTGCCTCCAAGGTCACACCTCTCCCACTTTCCTAAGTGAGGAGACAACTTTTGGAAGATTTCTGCTGCTGGTGTGCAATCGGCGGACAACATTACCGACACCAATTGGAAGGACGCACCAACTGTGTGATTTACAGGCTCTAACCTGAAGGAAGCTCCAACTCCCTTATTTACCAACACCAACTGGAAGGAGGCTCCAACCCCCTGATTTACAAGCTCCAACCTAAATGAAGATCCAACTCCCTTATTTACTAGCACCAACTGGAAGGAAGCTACAACTCCCTCTCCTTACTCCATCCTGCCACCTTGATATGAGTAAGAGAGTCAATCTATCACTATCACCGTCTCTGTCATTGTCACTATCAACCTGTACCTATATCAACATCACTACCAATCTGTACGTGTATCACTTCCTTGGTCAACCTATACCTGTATCACTATCTTTGTCAACCTGTATCATTGTATCTTTGCCTTTGTCAACTCGTATCACTGCCTCTACCAAGCTTTCAGAATCATTATCTTTGTCAACATGTATCACTGCCTCTGTCAACCTGTCACAATCACTATCTTTGTCACAATGCCCCAATCATTGTCTCTGCAACAATGCCACTATCAATGTCATAATACCACAATCACTGTTACACTATCCTTGTTATTGTCACATTGTCACTGTCATGCTGTCTCTATATCTGTCACATTATATCAACCTGTACATGCCTCAAATGTCTACCCAAAAACAATCAACTTTTACATCATAGACATTTTCAAAACATTGAACATTCCAAGAGATGAGCCATATGCCAAAACATAACCATGGACTATGCCATGATAACCACTATGATCTATGCCAAGACTATCATACAATATTCCTAGATAATCATCAAGATCTATGCCAAGATCATCATACAATATGCCCAAATAATCATCAAGATCTATGCCAAGATAACATCAATATCTATGTCGAGATAACATTAAGATCTATACCAACAAATCATGAAGATCTACGCCAACAATATGCCAAGATAATCACCAAGATCTATGACAAGATCGTCATAAAATAGGACAAGATAACTACCAAGATCTATGCCAATATCACCATCAAGTATGCTAAGAGAGAAGCACTAGAGCATGTACAAACTTCATACCTTTTTCAAGACAACAAGATGGAACCTAGCCCATGAGAAGCATGACCATCAGAAGAGAGACCCATGTATAAGAACCATACCTTTTCCAAGATGAAGAAACAAGAAATAAACCATTCACCAAAACAATCTCTAGATCATGTTTCACATAGCCCTTCCAATAAGCTTTTCAACAAGCCAAGAATTTCATAATTATGATATCGTATGAGAAAGTTATGCTAGTTTTATCAATCTCCACCAAAGAACAAAAGATAATCCCCAAAACTTTCATACTAGCTCCTCCACAAAATTTCGCACTTTCCTTCAAGAGTTGCGCATTAGCAAAGAGAGATTTGATAGATGATGAAATGAAATGTTTTGATGTTTTATTTATACCTTTCGAGATGCTTGTATCTTATTTTAGGGTCTCCTTAAAGTCATCCTTAATTTGTGGATCTCCTTATTTTAAGGGATACTTCAATGGGTCAATACCCCACTTCAAAGATCCATCATGACACTTCACTAAAACTTCAAGATCCCTCCATATCTTCTTAAAGGAGCCTTAGGGATTTCCCACATCAAGGTTACAAAAACCAAACCAATGGTCGAACCGACTGACCTTGAAAACCAAAACCAGACCAAAACCGGACCGGAATCGGGAAAAAAACNATATATATATATTCATTTGCAACCATGTGAATCCAAACCATTATACACAAATTTGCAAAAAGGGCTCTTGCTACGTGCCATACTGAGCATATTTCACTAGAACGTTCCCCACTCAACCAACTTTTTATTTTTATTTTTTAAATTTAAAAAATACCCTCTTAAGTGTTGCTGCACAGTTATGTATGGAACCAATCAAAATTGGACCAGAACCGGTAAAACCTGTCAAAACCGGATGGTTTCGTGCGAAATCGGTCATTTTCGGTTTGAGACACCGGTTTGACTCAGTGAGGCCTCATAACAGGTCAGACCGACCGGTTTTACCGGGTTCGTGCCTGTTTTTTGTAACACTAGTCCACATCATCATACTTGATGGATACATCATTATTTCTTGCAAGGATCCTTGCCATTTCATGTGGTCCAATGGGGCAAAGCACCACAACTTTCAAGGTCATGTGGACCAAACATCATTATTTTAGGGATACTTCATGTTTCACACCAACTTGCTTCGAACCAACTTTGGAGACTCTTTACAACCTTGTACACCATGGGTCATGTAACCCAAAACTCATGGTCAAGTTGGCCAAACACCATTGTTTAGGGGTTTCTTCACCTTTTATTTCAACATTGTCTTGTGGACTAATCCTTATTACTTCAGGGGATACTTCTCATGGTCCTATGGACCAATCCTTTTGGTTATGTGGACCCAACACCACTACATTCGGGGTTATGTGGACCCATCATCATGATTTTGTGAGATCTTTCACACTTCATCCCAATATGCTTTGCACCAACCTTAGGGGCTCTCTAGGGCCTTCTCCAACATGGGTTATGTGACCCCAACCACATGGTCATGTGGACCCAACACCACTAATTTAGGAATTTCTTCACATTTCTTACCGACATTGCTTAGGGACAACTTTAGGGACTTCCTTACACTTCTTATCATCATGGTCTTGTGATCCACCATAATGGTCATGTGACCCAACATCATTTCTATAGGAGATTCTTTACACTTCTTTAGGACACTTCAAGGACTTTTTTACACTCCACATCATCATGATCATTAGGGGCTTTGTACAACTTGTGTACAACTCAAAGTGGTTTCCCGTGAGAGCCATGCGCAACCACTACGCTATAAGAGGACCGCTTTGGAGTTATATATACTTGTGAGAAGGCTTATTCTTCAAGAGCTTCCTTAGGATCATTAGGGTCTTCTCTAGGGGCTAAGGCTTCATCAAACATTCCCAAACAATCTATCTCTACTACAACCACATCACCATTATCACCCTAACACCAATGCCAACACCACAGATCTCTTCACCTTTTTGACATCAATGACACCCTGTTTGGCATCAATGACAACTTGTTCCAACATGGCGGAGGCGCGAGTGTAGTTGATTATGTCCTCTCTAGCCGAAACTTACTCCCCTTTATTCTTTACCTCTCCATTTCCCCCATTCCCATGGCTGACCATGCTTTTCTTCCTCTCTTTGAACTAACACCCCCCTTGGGTCCACCTCAGACTACTATCCTTTTCGACAAGGGAGATCCACACACATTCACTTCCCACCTCCGCCAAATGCTTCCTTTTGAATCCCAGTTCTCCTCACTTGAGTTAACCTTTACCAAGTATGCCTGCGTATCATCCACCATTTGGGAAGCAACCTTTATGTCCTACTCCCACTCCACTTGATCCACTCCCTTAGACCCTAAATCTGGGACTTGCCTCATGAATCGATGGCATGACAAGGAGTGTAGAGCCCTCCATTGCCAACTTCGACACGCATTCACCGATGCTCGCCCCTCATACCTCAACCTTAGAACTTCTTATCGTTGCCTCCGCTGCAAAAAAGCGCCTCTTCATCTCTAAGAGGAGACGGGACTTGTGTCCTTCCCTTACCCACTCTCCCAAAAACTTCTAGTGCACTCCCATTTGATCTTAAGCTCAGATCAATGTTTTCTCATACCTCTAGTCTCTATGATGTCCCTAGGCAGCCACATATCCCCATTAAGTCTTCGCCACCTTTGTGTTACTTATTCTCCCACCAGTACATCAGAGAGGCCGTTTGGGTGATGAACACTAGTAAAGCAACAAACGAGGAAGGTTTTCAGGCAGAGTTCTTCAAGCATGGTTTTCATGCTCTGGAAAATCACTTGGATGATCTCTTCAACTGCGTGGTCTGGACTCTGTCCAGGTTTTCCACCAACTTGGTCACACCACACCATTCACCCGATACACAAATTGGGTCCCAGTTCAGATCCCAACAACTACTGGACGTTCATGGTGGGGCACACATTCTATTATTTGTGGTTGTTATCAGTTGGAATTGTAGTTTACTTGCCCATTTTCTGCTCTAGCCTCTAGATCATGTGTTTTTTTGATGCCTTCCATAATAGTTTTCCTCCTTAAAGCCATTTGAAATTTCTGCTCTATTTCCTTTTAATTGATCTTTAAATCAGCCCAGCCATTAGAAAGAAGCTAGGTTTGTGCACTACAAACCTAGCCATTTCTAATCTTTCCTAAGAAACTCTTATGTGATTCTTGGTTGAACCCATTTTCACATTTGGTAAGACATCGGTCTCCAATCCCTTCATCACTTTATCTTTTCTAAAAACCATAAACCATTTTGCTAGGGTTACTCTTCATATTCACCTTGTAATTCTAGTAATCCTATTTAGGGACTCCTTCCTTGAGTTAGAGAAGAGCTAGCCTATAGAGCAGAAGAGGATTAGGTGTGGTGACATTGGCCTCCCTTTGTTATCCATAAGCTATAATTGACTTTAGGGCTTTGATCTCAAAATGCTAGTTTGTGTGATAGTAAGGTACTTTAAGGTGTTTAATTCTGCTGTATATGTTATACTTGTAGAAGAGAAAAGAAGTATGGAGTTAATACTTCCCAGTTAAAGTGTGCAACACAAAGCTTATTGATTGATTGACATTATTACTAACAAGGGGATGCTCAGTTGTGATGTGATTAATAATGAGAGTGCAGGACTCTTTCAACCCAATTCAGATCTGAAAATTAGTGGCATGAGGAATGGGGAAACGGAAGGACAATCCTGTGGAGGTGGTGTGCAGTAAGAATTGAACAATGAGGTTATTAGAAGTGGTTTAAATCAGGGAGAGAGCATTGCTGGTTTTGGGGGGGAGAAAATAAAAGGCAAGATGCACTGGAAAATCTTGGAGGATGTTTGGTTGGAGGAATTTTCTCAACCAAGACAAGAATGGCTAAGCAGCAAGATGAGAAAGGAGGTCTATTATGCTTTATCTGAGGTTGTTAATACGGAGAATGGAGAGGAGACGACCCTCAGGGAGGCTGAAGGCAAAGCAACTTCTACAGTGAAGCAAGAAGTTGCTTCCATGGATCAGCATAACAAGAACACTGGTTTGTTGAGCTACCAAGGTGTGGAAGAGGTGTGTTCAGTGGACAAACAAAACTTTACATCAATGGTAGAAGGGATGAATTCTTCAACCACCATTGGCTCTCATCTACTTGGGGAGTCGCTGATTAGACAAATGGTTGGTGATATGATTTGTTCTACAGTCTACTTCTACATCCTCCATGCTGTTTGTATATCTTGCAGTTCATTTCCAGTTGTTAATTATTGATGGCATTACTTTGAAGAAGGGTGCAAACAGCTTGCTTGGTCCAGGGGATTTGTCCTTGTTCTGGAACAAACAACTATAGGTAATATCAACATTATGGGAAGGTTTTATAAACTTATAGATAGTATAACAGTTATATTTTATTATTTAGGACTTAGGAGCTTGATTGATGTACTTTGTGTAGTTATGTTATAATGTCATGATATGATTAGGAATCACGACTTTGCTTAAGTGATGTCATTAATTAATGAATAAGTTACAAGTCATTAAGATGATAGGTGACTGGGAGTTACATAACGTACTCAATGTACATCTCCCACCTGACTATCTATTGAGAAATTACACCACTGACTAATAAAGCAAGTAAATTTTCTCTCATATTTAACTTTTTATTTTCTTCCTACATATTTGTGTATCTCTGACAATAATGGAAGATATAGAATTTTGCAAATCTTTGTGTCTGACAGTTATGTATGAAAAGCCTCTTATCTTGGTCTTGGGATCCACAGCTATTGATAATGGGTTGGCGAAATGGATACATGTTAGGTGGAATATAAGATATGTTTTATCTGCAAATGATCATTCCATTCCTCTCCTATTCCACATAGGTATGGTTATGCATTTACTTTGGATTTATTGAAGCATCAGAGGGCGAATGTTCAGATAGATTGTACATTGGCACAATTTACTGGCGTCTTAACAATTGTAAAACTTTATTGAAACTCATATCTGTCAGATCTTTCCCCTGCCATATACACTGAATGAATTTACGTGCCCTGTGGAATGCAGACTTGTGGAAAACACTTTTAAGGCAATTACTTATATAAATCTAGTTAATTGTATTATTATCTTGTTAAGATTTTTATTTCTATCTTCATTGAAAGTGTTGTCAATTGATTAATCCTTTTGTTTCGAAATATTTAAAGTTATAAAGATTGTTATTTAAGGTTTAAGGTTATAAAGATTGTGTTATAGATGGGGACAATATTGTAAATATATGTAAAGTGTCTTTATAATGAACAGCTCATTTAACATGAGAACAATTGCAATTTTGATTGTAAGGCTAAAGTATGAATATGACTAAGTTGTAGGTTTTCCTACAAGTCAAATTCACTTGGGTCTTGTTCTGTTAAGTGTGTAATGATTTGAGTTTCAGGGAAGCGATTCTATGTATTGTATATCATAGAGCCAGAAGCTTGGGTATATTTATTTGAGTGAATATCGTATTTATATCCAAATGTTTCTAGCATCCATGTCTTCTTTTTATTTTAACTGATTCAGTCTATATTTATGTGGTGTATATGTTACTGCATTTAATAAGATTGTAGTTTCCATGAATTGCATACTGCATATTCTGTGGGCTTTCTTAAATTGATAAGATATTTTGGGTCTTTGTGTTGTATGTTTGATAGCATAAGGCATAAGCTACATGTTGATAGGGCCACAATTAATTCTGACAAGCAGACTGCAGGCTGGTGCAGCTTTGGAGGCTCTTGCAAAAGGTGCTGTACACTTTTCTCGTCGTTTTACAGTCAAAGAACTGCGTGAACGGTGGCATGCTCTCCTTTATGATCCAGAGATATCAGCAATGGCTGCTGCTCGTCTGGTTGAGTTTGAATTGTCTCAGATGGGACTTTCAAAACAAACTCGATCTAACAAGTTGAAGAGTAATGAAGAGGTTGTTCGAAAAGAAAGACCTGATAGTGTCCGCAATCGTTACTATCAGATGAGAAAAAGAATTGATGCAGAAAGAATTCTGTCTCTAGATGAGGATTGTAAGTTTTCAAATGACAGTGCAGTTGCTTGCATTGGGATTGCAAGCGAAGCTTTTCAAGAAGCAGCTGCAACAAGTCATGCAGCACTTCCTGTCACAGTTGAGATGGAAGGAACAGATGTTGCCCAAACTTTTGGGCTTTCAGTCTCAAGCCTCGATATTGAAGATGGAACCTTTTCTCAGATGGATAGTTTTTTAGCTGCTGGGGGAGTTGAAGCTGTTGGAAGTGCTTTTACAACTAATAGTATGGACACACTGGAAGTCAATTCTGCAGCTGTGAGTGCCATGCCTGATGGCTGTTATGGCTTTTCAAGGCATAATTCTTCTATTATGCTTAGCTCCACAGCTGTAAGTAGTGGCAATGAGCATATTTGTGCAGAAAATGTTCATCATTTGGCAGAAGATATGCCTCAACCCATTGTGGAGAATACATCTACTATCCATCACATGCCATATATTATAGAATCTAGCCTGTCCTTGGATGTGATAAGGACTGCTTTAACTATTGACAATGAATCTATTGTGAACCCACTACCAGTGTTTAATAGCGATTCTGGTGATTGTAAGACTATAGAGACAAGATTTGTTGGAACAGGACTTATGCAAGAAGCTTCAAGAGAAAAAATTTCAACTTTAGAAATGTTGTCACAACCAAGCATCAGAAATTGGGATGTTGATGCTATGTTTTTAATGCCTTCCACGAATGCTGGTATGAAGGAAAATGCTAATGAACAGATTGTTGTTGCTGATGACAAGCTAGATAGCAGTGGACTTAAAGAATCCCAGAGAGATAGATGTTTAATGTCAAACTCATTCACTACTAAAGAGGACATTGATCTTCCAAGTGAAGGGTTGAACCGATCCGTAGTTATGAGGTCGAATCATGAATCCCTTGAACAAGCAGCTTCTCAAATTTTGTCTACCAGTAGTGAAAGAGCCGATGTATATGGGTCAGGAGATGGGTATGTCATGTTAGATAAGGAAGAACGTTTGAATATAGGCTATAATATCTCAGTTACTCCTGTTAAAGTTGAGGCACAACCTGAACCTTCAGAATGTCTGCACATTAAAGCTGTGGGTTGTTTTAATGATTCTGTTTTAGAAAGATCATTCTGTGAGCAATCACAAAATCTTGACATGGTGTCTGCATCTACACACATGTCCCCCTTACCTACACAGGTCAGTCAAGAGTGTGAGAATGATGGGGCTAAGTTGGGAATGACATCATTCACTTTTCATGAGGACTGTCAGCCACTTCTGTTGTTTGTTCATGGTCCCATGGTTTGTACGTTGAACACAGAGGACCCTGATGTGCCTTGCAATGATGACTTTGTTCCACTAGTATATCAGGAACTCTCATCTATATCAGCCGCTGTTCAGTCCAGTTATGCCGAGCAAATTACTGCTGGAGGGTCCCTGATAACTAAAGAAGTGCCAGCTAACCAAAGGCCTATTTATTCAGGATTAGGTATAGTAAAGAAAGAGCCCTTAACATTAGAAAAGCTTATGGAAGCAGGTACTGAATTGCGGCAAGTTGCCTCCAAAGATGAGGAGAGTAACAAGTCTTGTACAGATTATAATGGAGTCAAATTGGAGGTGTTTGAGTGCACTGCACCATCTGTAGTTTGTCAAGAAGAGATTGCAAAGAAGGATGATTGCAATGCTGGGATTCCATCTTCTGTAGTTTCAACATCTGTTGCCACAAGTGCTTTACAAGAAGGGATTTTGACCGTACCTTTGGTATTAGAAAACAGTTCTGGTGATAAGTTTGATTTGTTACACTCACACGATTCAAACCAAGGCACTGTACATGATGGCTCTATAGAATTTATGAGACCTTTACAATTCAAAATTGCATTGCCTGCTATTCAAGATAATTCAATGCAAATCTGTCAAGCTGACGCCCTTACTCCTATTGAGGCTGGATTAAAGGATTCTCAAGTAATGAACTCTGAAGAGGCAGCAGCACATCAATTTCCAGGGAATCAAGAGGTTCAGTTTTCAGATAGTGATGAAGATTTGCCACATTTTTCTGATGTTGAAGCTATGGTGAGTTCCAGTAGTCACAATTTACATTTGTTGAGTGATTAAATGTTCTATTTCATACCTTTTTATAGATGATTACTTGGTACTGGTCACAGTTTGATTTTTTGCATTGAAACCCTATCTAAACTCCTCTAGAGTTCAATAAACTCCTGACTTATATTTTGTTTTCTCATCTTTGGTCGGATGAGCAAAGATTTTGGATATGGATTTGGATCCCGGGGAGGATGAGTCATTTTCTGCAATAGCAGGTGAGCTATTTTTCTTTGGTATATGAAATTTTTTCAAATCATGGAATCCATTATATTGTAGGTTATGAACATATTAACATTAGAGATCATATTTGGTTTGTTCCCTTTTAAGTGGAGTAAAAAATAGTAACAGAGTTTTGCACCTTCACATTTCTAGAAATGCAGTAAATAGCAAAATATAAGATTGTAGATAGTAATTTTTTTTGAACTTTATTTATAAGTTCCCACATCAATATCTATTACCATATGATAATATTAATGATGTCAGAAATCTGTGAAAGATAATTTTGAATTTTGGAGAAAGGAAGTACAAGTACAAATTTAAAGTATTTTGGCAATTGTTTGCGAAATGGATTTATGCTATTACTATTTGTTTAATGTGGTTTTCATGAATAATGGTCATCAGTTCAATTTTTGTGGATACCCATTAGTTTTATGCCACAATGCTAAATATGCTTCTGTTGTATGATAGACACTGCCAGGCATATACAATAAGACACTGAAAATTTCTTTACAGAATCAGACATGGGTGTGGAGATATACTGTTCATATTCTAGAAACACATCAGCTGCAAAGGTAAACCCCTCTTGATATCACTTAAGAGGCTGCAACGCTTAAGCAAGAGAGCACAAAATGTGCCATAAACTATAAAATAGGGACAAACGAATGCATGATGAGAGGTCTTCAAAATTTTTGTACCAACCTCTGTCAAAAGAGTTTGAACTGTTTGGTCAGGGTGGTAACGTCCCTGGGGTCTTCAAGCACGGATACAATAAGTTTTCATTCTGCATATAATCTGGGTAGTTTTCACCGTTGTAGGAGTGCATAAGAACCTGAAAACTATCAAGATACAAGCTCATCACCAGAGCATATAACCAGATGATCTACATCAGGTAGTGATGCTTGTAATAGCTTAAATGACTATTATATATCCTCTTCATTTAATATCTGAGAACAGGCCATTTCTTTTGCTCACCTTTTTGCAGAACATGTCATGCTAGGTCATGAATGACACAATTTGTTCTATCGTCTGATACTCCATGGATTAGGAGCCTTGAGGGAAGATCTAGGAGCAGTAGTATAAGGGAGGACCTATTATGACCTTTGTCATATAACCTTCATAGGTCTTTATGACTGGCACCTCTGCTCATCCCAGTCAAGATGGATCTGTCTTCATTCCTGACTAAGAAAATTTCTAGTATAGTCCTGGCTTGAACAAATTTAATTGAAATAAAGATGGGGATTGTTACTGCTCAAATTAGCACCCTTAACCAAGGTCACAGATCATGGTGCAATGAGAGGTAATCATGGGAGAAGCTGATGCCGAATGTCACCACAACCTAACTCCTTAAAACTTTAGGTCAATTCCTAAGACCAGAAGGAAGTCCCTGATATTGATGAGAGATATCTGCAGTCACTTTGACAACACACAAACACCCTTCACAAGCAACCTCTCAGCAAAGACCAGTGCCTTATGGAGTCAAAACAATGAAGCATAATATGACACTAGGAGAGAGGTAGGGGTTATAAACACTTTATTATGATTTTCAAGAGAAGTTACTTCAATATGCTACTGCTGTTATAAAATTGCAGCAGTCAAGAACAATTCAGAAAATTGATAAAATCCAACCAAAACAATGCCAACTTACTACATATAATGTACCTTATATGCTAGGGCAAGTGACGTGCCTTTAGAGGGTGAAGAGGAGCCCTAAATCAGATCTAAAAGTGCATAACCAGATCTGGTTTATGCCCTAATCAACCCTCAAATAGATGGTGGACCTGCTTAAAACGTTTTCTAACAAATGTCCAACCCCCAAAGGGTCAACCTAGGCCTAATTCCTTGCTCTTTAGGCCTTCAAACTGTGCCAATTTGATTGATGTACCTGCTCTACCTGTTATACCAGGTCAGAAAAAACAACTTTAGATAACATAGATCACGGCAAAACTCTCAATTCATCCACAAGAAAAAGGCGCTCCTGAAAACCTACCATGAAATCCCCAAGGGTGCACTTTCCTAGTGAAGCACAATTTCCAAATTCACAATATTTTGTTGAGATGATTTTTTTATATATTTTAAGGTTTTTCCAAATATTATATTTTTTTTGTATGTTTTTCTAATATATACAACAAAATTTTGATAAAAAGAAGAGAAGGGGGTTAGACCTTAGTCCTCAACCCTAGGGAAATAAGAGATCAAGGTTAATGTCCCTTCTTAATTTGGCTATTCAAGATTTACCAATTAGGGAAAATGCTAGTAACCCTAGATAGGTCAAAGTAGCCAAACCCTAATTAGGGCAAACAATGAACCCCAAGGCTCCACTATGGAGAGTTCTTTCAGGAGAAAAGTCTCCGCAAACAAGATTGACAAGATGCCAACAAAATCCTAATTTACCTTGTTTAAGGTGCAAGAGCTATGTCAAACAAGAAAGTTGAAAGATCTTACCAACATCCACCAAGGAGAGAGCAAGAGAGAGTTCTTAGGTCTTCCTTTGTCACAACTTATAACAACCATTATTTGAATCTACCTTGAAAGATAGAAAAACCCTAGAAACTTCACCATCCAACCATCATTACATAAAAAAAGTGCCAAAGAGAGAAATGCACATAGCCTCAAATGCTCCAATATATGAAGGGAAAGATAAATAAGAACATATTTGAATCCTTGTCTTCTTTACAAATGAGAGCTAGGAATCTCTACTTGTATGAGGCCTCCTAGTTTTTAAAATTTTTAACTTTAGAGCTTACCTTATTAAAAATAAAAGTTAAAATAACTTAAAAATTAGGGTTTTTTATCGACAAGTTGGGGACTAAACCACAAAGGACTAAAAATAATGATAAAATGATGCAAATGGATTCAACCAAGTCGAGTGATGAGCCGGAGGAGGATGCCATGCCCCAACTAACCCCAACAATTTAGAAGATCCCTCAACGTCCTCCTCTTTAGCAAGGTAAGGCCTTCTTCAAAAAGATGACGTCATCATGACTTTTGCACATGGAGACAAAGAGGAGGGGTAATACATGAAATTATAAGTTCCAAGTGGGCATAAATGAGGTGCACTAAGGTAGGTATGACAACCCTTACACACACAATTACCTTCTACATAGCATAAACATAAGTGTGGCTAGGAGTCCCTAAGCCATGTGTCCTAGTGGGTCCATCACAAGAAGCATTAGAGCATCAACATAGGGCACAAATTCCCAACATGATGGGACACTTCCACCCATCAAGGGGTTGTCAGCAAAGCCACTAAGTCAATACTCCTTAAAATGAAAACCAAGAGGCCCTGCCATGACTAGCAAAGGTCTTGAACCCCGCTAGACCAAGACTTTTACATGAGAGCCTAGACTTGGCCTTTTACAATTGCAAAAGACCCCTTCACTCTGGTATATCCTGAAAGGCATGCTGCAGACAATCTGGGGCATAATAGGGGCATTGCGAAATCCATATATAGGTTGCTCCTTAAGAATGTTTTCTGCACTTCCTTTTGAGTCAGACATCTTGGGATTGTGGTGAACTGCTATTTGAATTTTGTGCATGTTCAATGGCTTAGAATTGTTTCTTCACCAAGACAAGGGAAACATGTTTTAGTTAGACTGTACTCTTTTGGAGACATAGATATACCATTCACACTGCTAATAGATTCATACAGTACATTAACCTTTATTCCCAACTTTCCCATTAACATTGTGTTTATCTTCCAGCTGTTTATCTTCCAGCTCTACACAAGTATCAAGAATGCTACCTTGACATGTTTCCTATTGCATGTTGTCATCCATCTAAATGGTTAAAATTTACCAAGACTGCTAGCTTGCTATAGCATCTTGCTGCCTAAAACCTTACTGTTTTCCCCATTTCAAATTCAGTTTCTACTTTAGATTTTGAAAGTTTATTGTAAAATTTTAAAGTGGTTTCTTTCCCACTCATGTCAAATTATTCTAAGTTTCTCTAAGGCTATAAAGTTCTCTTTGTTTATGAGTTGTCATTTTGTTTAGCAGAATCCAAGCGTTTGTACAAGCATCATAAGAGGGTACTTTTCAGGTTGGAACACAGTGCAAATTCTGCCATGCAAAGGTCTCTTGTTTCCAAAGGAGCCTTTGCAATCTTATATGGGCGCCATCTAAAATACTTTATCAGAAAGGATGAGGTATGCTGATCTTCTTTTGAAGGATCAAACCATCAAATTGATGTAACTTTCTTGTAGTCTAGTCTCAAGGCAGTGATATTTTAATGTGATTGTACCTTGCATGCAAAAACTTCTTGCAGCATAATAACAATATGTCTTTGTTAAATTAATAACTATGATCCCTTAAAAATTGTGCTCATTCTTGTTGGAGAAGCAAACGCCAAGCTCCAACTTTGTATTGATGTATCTTTTACATTATGTGGACTTTATGTTAGTAAGCACTATTTTTAGTGGTTAAAAGATATGTGACCAATGTAACATTTAGATGCTAAGGTTAGCATTTAGCTGGTTAAACCCCCATAATGAACCTATGGTGCCTAGCTGCATGGAATCTTCCACCCCCCTCATGCTCCCTCCCAAAGCTTGCTTCGGATGGGAGCTCACTCCCATAATGAATCCTCACGCTTTTGAAATGATTCCCCATGCTCTTGAAACAATTCTTGTTGCTACTAGACTATGGGAGAAGAAATTAGAAATTGCTAGTGGCAAGAGCCTAAAGAAAGGTTAGTAGATAGTATAATTATTTGTCTTTTTCAGTTTATAACTATGTTGCACAAGTTTCTGGAACGTAGGGAACTTTACGAGTATCAGATACGTCTAGAAGTTTCCCCCAAATTTGCAGGAAAGGTTGGGAACGACAATAATATATATTAAAAAATTATAAAAATAAGATAATTAAAAAACATGAGAAGAGAAGAAACATAGAGAAGAAAAGAAACATTAACACAACCCATATGACTTAGCTTATCCCTTTTATTATGGTAGTAATTAGAATCTCCTAGCAAATGGAAATGGAAATAAAGTCAAGATTACCATCCGCGTCAGTGATTATATAAGGTAGACTCTTTTTAAAGTGGGGACTTTTACAAGTTATAGTCCCTATATTTGTGACTATATGTATAAAGTTCTCACTTTTGTGTCAACTATGATTAAAATGTCTTAGAATATTATATGTTTACAAGACATTTTATGCTAGGGTATTTGCAAAGGTGTATAAATAATCAAATTTAAATTATTATAAAATAAAAGCCAAGATAATTTTTATTTAAATGTAATATATGAATTTAGCTTTAAAGTAAGATTTAAAATTATTTCCAATTAGTTAAAAGTTTATTTTTTTAATTCATAAAGTAAATAGTAAAATATATAAAAAGTAAAAATAGATTTACATTTATTACTGATTAGCGGTAACTGCAATTCAATGTAGGGACGAGTGAATACTCTAGCATGAGTGGTAGATAGAGATAGTCAACCAACTCGACAAGGTAGCACGAAATAGACTTTTAACGCAACTTAGTTTTCTAGAGAAAAATTCCGAGTCAACCATGTATATGTATGGTCGTGAGCAAATAGGAATGTCCTTAACAATCCATGTGGCGATCATGAATGCATGGAATCTATCGATGAAGGAAACTCCAAGAAAAAGTCTCAAAGTTTTCGATTTTAGAGGGTAAAAGTTCCCATTAAGTTCCCAACCATCCGGAATGGGTTTTGCTGGTTTTGAAAAGTTCCCTGGAATGTCGGAACTTTGGGAACGAGTTTCCTAAAAGTTGGGAGTGGTTCTTGTGCTAGATAGGTTTAGAATATAGATTCAAGAACTTAGAATTATTTGTTTTTTATAAACATCATATGACAATTGAAGTTTGATATTTGGTTATGATGCCATTTTTCATTTAATGGTTGGTGTTATCTCTTACATTTTGTTGATGACAAACGTTATTTGTTAAAACTCAAAACTTGAAGGTTGTTGTTATGTTGATCATTTGATGGCAATGCTACAAGTTATAACTGCTGGATTTTTTATGTTATTTGTGTACTAAATGGGTAATGTTTCTGCAAAGAGCTATGGTTTCATGTTTTCTAGAAATAATTTACCATTCTGCATGTTTTTATGAATATATATGCATTAAACGATTAAAAATATATATTATTTAAAAAACACTCCCAGAACACTTCGCTTTCAAAATCTTTTGGAAATTGGTGCTTGACTCTTCTACTTTGCTTTCAGAATCTTTTGGAATTGACACTTTACGCTTCCGCTTTTCCACTTTGCACTTCCACTTCACTCTCGCTCCGAACAATTATGCTATGGTGCTATATAATGATGTTATGAGGGATGATAACTTGAGAGAGTGGCATATGTAATGTCAGTTACCTACCTTAGGATCTTGATCATGTACTTTGCAGAAACATTAATATCTCTAACACATATTACTCTTAAAATACTTTTGCATATTATGTTGTGTATGCACTTGTATCAAAGGAATATTTCCCTTGGAGACTCTTAATCAAGACATTAGGGAAAAAAATTGTTACTGCGTTGAGAAGAAGTCCATGACTGCCCTGAGAAGAATTGGATTTATGTGAGATAAGATAAGATAAGACAAGATAATTTTATTAATGTCCAACGAATGACCACAAAAGTAGGCTAATGGGACTAAAAGAGTACATCCAGTATGAGTACAATGTGGGAGTGCAAACGCTACTCCCATATAAAGCCATAACCAAAACTAAGATGAAATAAAATAAAAATAAAAGTAAGAAAGATACAATTAGTGGGATGGCCTCATAAACAAGTATAAAACTATAACAAGGCACCTATTATAACCAAAGTTGTAGTTGCCTCTGTGAAGGATCCTGTCCAAGATGGGCAGAGGGCAGAAAACTACACTAGATGACCTCAAAGTGCCTCAACCCTTGCAAGTGATGCAATTGTCACACCGGAAGAAGATCTTTTCGCTTTAGGCCATGCTGAAGCTAAGACAAGGGGGAGACCCTAGCTAAGCAGTGATGACTAACTTATGCAAACCAAGACACACAAGTACACAGGCATATGATAGATAAAAGCAAAGTGGTCTTGATAATCAAACCCTAGATCAAAGAAATTTTTTACGGGATGAGATGCCTTAAAGGATAAGTTGAGAAAGCTTAATAATAAAATGAAATACTCTGCTGAATGAATACTATTCCAATAGCAACAGTTTAATGAGTAGATCTAGGATGAATGCAGTGCTAGATAAGATAGCCAAATCGTAGCCAAGTGAAGATTTAGCTAGTGAGTAAAAAGAGCCACAGGATAGCAAAATAAATGAATTCTAGCACTAATAATGCAAGTTCAAAGATGGGTAATCAACTTAGAACAAGGAGCAAGCATACCCAAGTTACCAACAAGTAAAATGCGGAAATGCCCAAGGAGGGCGATTTCCCTCTAGGTAGGCTAGTTCCTGGCAAGGGTAAATAGAGTCGGAATGGATTCAAATTTCGTACCTATGGTTTAACAAGTACTTCTAACTTGGTTTTTGAAGCTCTAATAGATTTGACTGTTGAAAACTCAGATGTGAAAAATTAAGGGTTTTAGTTATTTAGTTGATTTTTGATGACAAATTGAAACAAGAGAATTTGGGAGAGAAACTTTGCATACCTGGTTTTCAAGGGTCGTCAGATGAATTGTTGACAATCCCACTTCTCCACAGAGTAGCACCTCACTTCCAAAAGTGTTTTTCTTTCTCTAGAATTCACAAGTGTGCCCCTGCCAAGCAAAAATATGAGTGTTACTCAGTGAAAATAATGCTGCAAGAAAGCACAAGATGCATGCATAACAAATGAGAAATTTAACTTGTGAAAATGCTAGCAAAATAACACAAGAAAACTCCCTCTTTGCCCAAGTCAATTTCAAGGGAGGAAGAGCTTAAAAATGTCTAAATCGTTTCCTTGAGAAAACCACTTGTTTTGCCTGCAAAATTTGTTAGTTTAGCAACTATTAAATGTGGAAAATAAAGAACTAGAGTAGAGACCGGATGCAAATCGATATTCAGATCCAAACATCCACAAATGAAGAACACAAGTGAAGCAAACTGATTTCTCTCTTCTATTCAATCCAAAGCCAAAAGTCCATTACAATGAGCCAACTCTCTCTTAAATAGAGAGTTGCTATACAAAATCCCTAGCCAAAGAGATCAATGGCTGAGATTAAATCATCTCAAGATAAATCAGCGATGAATAATGTGTCGGATAGATACATCATAATCGAAGGAAAGGGGTCACTATCATAGGTGCGCCCTCCCTTTAAAAGTACATGGTACAAAACATAATGATGGGATAAATGAGCGGGTTGCCTAGGGGCTAAACTCTCTCTAAGGCGCCCCCTTTTTAACATGTATAAAGTGTAATGAAGATACATAACTCATGCTTCCCACTAATGTGCCCCATGGGCCAAGTGCGCCCTCTCTACGAGATACAACATGTTGTGGACCCCAATCCTCATAGGAACCACATGATACAAGCTCAAAACCATAGTATAATATCATAAAATAATCCCAAGTCACAAGCTTCCCCACATTAGCCATTTTGATCAAGTTTGCTAAGTCATTGGTCACCTTTAATTTTTTTTTTATGCTGGTATATATGGCTGGGGCTGTAAGATGCTGAAAATGGCCATTTTCCTTGCCCGGATGTTCGGACCAACTGTGACAATGAGATCATAGGCCCCAAATCCACTATTGGTGACTACAAGAACCACCAAAATCCATCAAACATGATCTGTGTAGCCCAATAAAAATCTCACCGATTAGGACATATCATGGTGAATTGAAGCATGGAATCATGTATGGGATTCCGTGGATGCTAAAAACCAAAAATCACATGTCCGGATTAAAAGTCCTAGGACCCTATTTTTGGCTTGGTCAAACTAGGTTGACCAAGTCAAACTGGTCAAATAATGGTAGAAATGAAGTTGTGAAGATCGGTAAGGACCAAAGGATGAAAGAATGCTCCCTTATTTATGTGATCCATCATGAAATACAAAGAAAATAGGCCTAAATCAGAATAGACTTGTTACCTTTTTAAGAAGCCTCCACTGTATGCACTTACAAACATGGTCATCTTGCTAGCCATGGGTGAGGTTATCACAAAAAGGTTTGAAGTATAAGGGAATGCCTGGTGGACTTTGACATTATGACCCTTTGAACAAATATGGGATGCAGGGACCACAGTGACATAAGCATGTTGAAGAACAATGGGGAATGTTAGTGTCTCACAAATGGGATAGAGTGCTTAGGAAACCACCACTAGACTCTAACAACTAGTTTGCAACTCACTTCCAAGCTTGTCTCAAGTTCCATGAGGATCTTTTCTAGAACCCTTGTGATGAGTACATAGGTGTCTGTAATGTGGTGAGGTTCTAGGGGACCTATGTTGCGGGGAAGTGCGCTTCTAAAGGAAGCATCTAGGAAGTACTGGGGAAGGGCGCTTCTAAAGGAAGTGTCTAGGAAGTGCTGAGGAAGCGTGCTTCCTAAACGTTTCCATATGGGAACATTTTCAGGAAGCTCGCTTCCTTGCAAAAAAAATGCTTCCTTGTTTTTTTCAAATTTTCTTAAGAAACAAAAAGTTAACTAATGGGTGGGGGGGAACTAACCCTAGGTTCATACTAATGCTATATAAAGGAGGAAAATCCTACTCTAATAGCAAAAAACTTAACCTTAGCAATCATCAATAGCATTAAATGGTAATGTTAAATTCTTAAAGTAAAAGTTGACATTTTCCTTATCTTTCATTTTCTATCATTTTACTTCAATTTTTAACATTACCATGAGTTGTTTTAGGATGTTTGAGAGTGGTTCCAACCTCATCCAACTTCAAATGCAAAAAGTTGAATTTTTGATCCCATTTAAAATTAACAGACTTAACAATTTTTAGGATTTTAGGGTTGCAATGTTTCCACTGGGTTCTATCATGTATGAGGGTATGGGATTGGCATTTAATTAAAGCATATCAACCCCTCTATGTACCTTGATGTTGGTGGTGTTGATTGTTCAGACTGATGTTGGTGGTGTTGATTGTTAGTTTTTGAAGAATCCCTAGTTTATAGCCTAGTTTTATAGGCTATTTATTGGTGGCCTCAAAACTATTTTTTGAAGAATCCCTAGTTTATAGCCTATTTATTGAAGAATCCCTAGTTTATAGCCTATTTATTGTAGAATCCCTAGTTTATAGCCTATTTATATATTGAAAATTTGAAGATTTAAGGTTGATCTTATGGATACTAGACCTATGGTTGACAAATTCACTACTAGACGAATGATGATGGATAATTGATGTTATATGGTATTATGGTTATTTCATGTTTTTATGCTTTCCATAACGAATTCAACATTCTACAGACATTTGTTGACATATATGCATCAAAATATAAAAAAATATATATTATATAAAAAACGCTTTCGAAACGCTTCCAAATCAGAAGCTTTTGAAAATTTCGCTTTCCGCTTCCGCTCCCAAGTAACACAGTAGGGGGCACTTAGAATTAGCTGTCCCTTACTCCATCTCATGTCTCAGCCTTTAGGCTCCATGCATATTTTTTTTTACATTTATTTCACTTATGTGGTCAAGCAGTCATTTAGATTTAGCATTTGTTTTTCATCTACTTGTCCTTTTCACTTTCATTAGCCTTTTTGGCTTGATTTTCAACTTTTAGCCCTTTTGGCTTGGTTTTCTTAGGATACAACATTATATATATATATATATATGCAATGTAATGATGACAATAGTACTTGCTTTGAGGACTAATGGGATGACACCCAGTGGAAAACATAACTCTACCTGCCACTACAACATTAGGGGAAACTGACAGGAAGTATATCAATGGTTGAAGCTATGCTTCCACACACTCTAGAGTCGAGACAAAAATAACATGAGGTCCAGCATACGTAGGGGTCAAAGGGGGAGATCCTCTATATCACACATCCCAGTCTAAGTCAGGGTAAATATTCAGTATGGATGGGTTGGATGGGAGGAGATAGTGATAAATGGCACCAAGGCTAACAATAAGACTTACAATGACGAAGTCCATACCAAGGATGGGGAAGGAATCAATGTGTATACATAAGAGCCTTGTTATCAAGGCAACATGACTACTCCAACATTTAGCCTACCACAAGAACCAATGAAGGACAAAATCACCCAAATAGTCACCTACTGTCAAGTCAGACTACTAATATAAATAAAGAAGACAAAACATAACATCCATGTGCATAACCATAAACCTGCTCTGCTGCATGAATCCAGAAGATGATCTTTGACAAGGATGTGCAAGGGAAAAACCAACGTTGATCTCTGCTGCTCTCCAAGTGAGCCATGATCTACCCAATTCATCTCCATGGGGTCATGCAGGAACAACTGTAACATGGGGAGCCTGGAAGAATGCTCTGAGGAACTCTGAAAATGAGGCACACCACCGATGAGCAATACTGCATAGATCTTCTATGCTCATGTAAGGACTAGCTTTGTGCTCTGCTATAGGATCTGCATCATGGTAGCTCCAACTAACATGGATGTGACAACATCTGGCTCCAGCTGGGACAAGTGCTTTAAGGGAGAGAGTGCTTGAGAATCTCAGAAGTCTTTGGTCCTAGCACCCGTCTCATCGTCCACAAACGTGCACCACGATCAACTCCATCTGCCTCTATATATCCATACCTGTCCCTGCCTACACAAATGCTCTACCAATCTTGCAGACCAAGCATCAAACTGCTGCAAACTATATGTACATCAAAATAAAATGCCGACTAACAAAATGCTGAAAGCAAAACTACTCTAATGGTTGGAAAGGAAAAGTTTTACTTTATTAAGCTAATCAAGAATATAAGCACACACACACAAGTGGACAGAAAGGGAAAACTAAAAAGGAAAAGAAAGAAAACCAAACAAACAAGCACCAGAAATGAAACAAAAACCTAAAAAAACTATGACTCAAAGATCTAATTCAATCCTAAACTATTCTAAGCCTTGGAGGAAAACACACTAGGTAGGACCACGGATATAATCCTGTGGGTGCCTGTCATGGATTGGTACCTGAAATTGGTGACCATCCTCGGAGGATAAATAGTACATATGTCCTACAAAACGTTCCACCGTGAACGGTCCAATCCATAAATCATCTCTGCTATAATGTTCCGTTTTTATAAAAAGGGAGTAACTGAGGACTAATAGCACTAGGGGCAGAAAGGTACATCAATTCAGTATTATTAAGTCATCAGCGTAGTAAGAAGGCCATAAGAGTTAATATCATAAAACACGCGGAGCATGTAGGCTTGATTTTAGTGTTAAAGTCAACATGAAATTAGAATTGCATGCATGCAAAAGTGAAGCGTAAACCCTAAAAGTGACATGCAAACCCTAAAAGTACATGCTATTCTATTTAAGAAGGGTTATTGGACCAAAGAGAATATCTATTGTTATTGTTGATTGATTTTGGAGTTTCGAGCAGCAGCACAACGTGCAGTTGTGATAGTTAGGGTTGGAGATGGTGTCTTCAACTAGCGAGGGTTCGACAGTGAGATATCTTCCCTAGTCTCTTATTGGGATAGATCATCCAAGTTTATCCATTGCACCCATCATATACTAAAGTATTTAGAAATCCAACACATTCCGAAGGGTTATTAGCAGATCCACGTTTTGCAGCCGGAAGTAGCAGGGAAAACACAGAAGGATTCACTGAGACCACAAAACCCAGTCTTTCCTCCGCATGTTAGCTTCCACTTTCTCAGCAGGCCTATCCTATGGTATGCAGTGATTATTAACCATTAAATTGCTCACCTGGAGCAGCTATCAGCCAAACAGATCAGTTGGGGACGTGAGCAGCAGAACTAGTAATAAATTCGCTAGGGCACTTAAAGGCACCCAAACCTCTGCATGTGCTAGGCCATGTCTCCGGCATCAGCAGACGAACAAGCTCATAAAGTTTCAGCCCGAATGAACCTCTCCTCCTACAAAAACGTCACCTTCAGTTTGGAGGGTTTTTACGGTACTACGGGGCAGTAACACCGGAGGAAAAGAGCATTATTAGACCACCCATCTGGATCCTTATGCATGTAGCTGTTTTTGGAGTCATTATTAGCCTAAATATCAGTGGTAAGTGTTAATTTCTCTTTGCAAAACCCTAACCCTAATTCAACTATATTTTAGGGCATTTTTGCATGGCGAGTTTGCATGCACAGTTATTTTGCAAATTTGTATGAGATTGAGTGTGTGAGTCAGCACTATCATAGAACATTAGAGAATATCAGTATTTGGGATATTACATCTGCCACGAGATAAATAGCGATAAGCATGGTTCTGCAAAATGACTTTATCACCATAGTCAAACCTCCTCTACTTCATAGTGGAAGGAAAGACATGAATGTCACGGGCATATGAAATCGATACATTTGCATTAGGGGCAGAATGTGGCCTCTATGGTCGTATTCAGGCTCAAGAACATCAAACCTAGCAGGACTTCCATCTATCGGGAGAGCAACTCTCCCAATCAGAATCTTGCTAACTCTTTCTCTCTCCATGGACTTAGTATCAACCCTTTCGGACCGAAGATCTACCATATCTTGTCGAACCTCACCAACGATCCAAAAATCTATGAAATTCCTCTTCACATCACCCTTGATGGGAGAAGGATTAGCAGATGTGACATGATGAGTGCTAGGTCCCTCTCCCGTGGGTATAGGCACGTCAAAATGTGGAAGGGTGGAAATGGGCGTTGTTATCACCAACCTTGCAGTTTCCTATGTGAGGTGGATCCAGGAAGGATGGTAGAGGGACCAACAACTAAGGAGGTGGAACCAAGATCGCCTCAACTCCCAAATGGATGGTTGTCACGCCAATTGAGGCAGTTTTCGCTTTATGTTATCTTAGCCCAAGACAACAAAGGGGGAGCCCCGGATCTACTCTCGACAGGAGAGATCAAACCTAGACACCAAATCAGATCAAATGGACTTGAGGTACGTAAGGTGTAAGGTAATGGAAACCCTAGATCTATGGATGATGTCACTAGGTGAACCAAGGCTTTGGATTATGGTTTAGGAAGTGTGAGGCATGATCCAAGATTCCAAAGTGAGACACAGGTGACCTATGAAGTAAATACTAGATCTAGGGTCAAGGTATTAACAATAGGTGAAGATATTTTTACCTTGGGAAACGTAGCCACTGCAAGGAGGGCAAGGATAGGATTGGGGCTATCTAGTACCCAAGGACAGACTCGATGAAAGATATGACAATGTCAAAGTACTCGAGTCACCAGGGCAAAGTCAGATCTCAGGAACAAGAGGCCAAAGAGGGGGTAGCGCTAGGGTTGGAAATCAGTCCCTGTCAGATCCAGGGCAATGGAGTCACTATCTGCCTAGCGTTGGAGGAGACCCACTTGGGAAATAGCCCGATCTACAAACCTAAAAAGGTATTTGGCCGAAAAAGTCAGATCATGGGAAAAACCAGCAGTAGGATGGCTAGTGCTAGGGTTTGGGAGGTTAGTTTCTTAGATCTAGGGCAACTTGTCAACTTCTAGCTCAGCGTTGAAGGTGATTTGGTGAGAGGATGATCTGATCTACAAACCCACGAAGGTATTTTGCAGAAAAAATTAGATCACAGAAAAAGTCAGAAAAATGGTGGATAGCGCTAGGGTTTGGGAGGTCATTTTCTTAGATCTAGAGCAAACCAACCACTTTTAGATCAACGTTGAGGGTGATATGGTTAGGGATGACTCGATCTACAAAACCCAACAATGGTTTGGCTTGAGTTCAAGCGGTTCGTTTTTAGTATTTTTTGGTTTTTTTATTATTATGGGATTTTTCAGCATAAAAATGAAGAAAAGCAGATGTCAATGGATTGAGATCTGGAAGAAAGGGACTAACCTGTAGATCTTACCTGGAAAACCTTGTAAATGCCTTGATGATGATGATCCTTGCTATCCCAATCAATTTGAAAAGCTTTGAGCAAGTTCTATGTCCAACGTTTTGTTCCAAGGAGTCAATGCGCCCTCTCTCTTGCACAACAAACGTCAACCATATCAGATTTGTTGCAACATGAGAAAAAAGCTAGATGCTATAGAAAAATAGCAAGAAGAAGTCATAGATCGCAATGACACTAATGAAAACCCCTAATAAAAATGAAGTCAATCCAAGCGAGTTGAGGTTCCCCTGCAAAAACGCCCAAGCTGAAGTCGCCCTCCTGTAGACAAGACAAAGATTCCCGAAAAAAGATATAGATCTCACAAAAATTTCCCGAATGCTAGGAAGCAAAAGACTTTCCAATCACCATCTAAGAACACCAGATGCAAAGGAGATCCAAGAATTTCCTCAAGAAAAGTTTTTCTATTATTCAGATCCAAGAGCCAAAGAGCCCTTACAAATGAGAAGCTCTCTCCTTTACATAGGAACAAGAGAACCAAAATCCTAATCACTTTTCAAATGAGTGGCTAAGATTAAAAGATACAAATGTCTAATCAATGGTTGAGATGAGCTCAACATACAATACATGGATCAATATAACAATATAATATAAAAGTGGACTAAATCACCCAAAGAGAGGGGACCCCGCTCAACAAGAAATAAATGAAGCACATGGTGGGTCCATGGAGTGTTAACTAACTCCCTCTGGGTGTCCCCATGGCACAATAAAAAACAATATATTTTTTAAACTGTGAAATTGTGCCTCCTTGAGGAAATAGTGAGCCTCCCAAAAGCTCCAGAAAATAATATAAAATGCTCGAAAAGATAGGTGTGGGCCCAATCAGATGCTGCAACTGCTGGAGAAGGTGTGGAGGACATCACTCTCATCATCATGACTCATCCCATGCCATTTCCTTGCCTCAGTAGCCCAAATCGAATTCTTCAGTAGCCATTTAATTATTTTTTAATCTGCCTCAGGAAACGTGAACCTGCCAAAACAACCTCCTAGGGTGCATGCATTGTCCAACTGAGCCCACCAGGCTCTCCAGGAGGGGGGTACGTATAATCAAGTGGCTAGACACCCTATGCCCCATACAACGCCCTAGGAGATCCAACAAAATCATCTCCTTGCTCAGACCTTTCCTCTAGTGAAGCAAAACTGCACCAGAAAGGTAAAGTGAGCCTGATCATCTTTTTAAGTACCCAGAACTGAAAACAAGCTGTCTCACTGGACTCAAAAAGTCCAAATCCATCTAAGGTATATACTCATACCCTCTCAAGGTCTCTGCCTGATCATCTACAATATCAAATAGACAAAATAATAACCTGTAAATGACCAGATACCAATAATGTAACTCAGGCAGACATCCATTCGTTGCAAGTGTTAAAAGGCTAAGACATGCTTTACAAATGATTTAAGTAACAATCATAACAAGTAGCAATCACTTCACTGGCAGTACACCAACCAAATACCTATATAGGGTTTTATTTATTATAACTCAGACCAGACTTTCAAGACTATACTCACTTCATAGTTGTAGTCAATTTGCTAGTGAATGGTGAAGGCTAAAATTCATAAGGTTAGGCCAAAGGATGACTGCCCACTCAACATTGTGACACTTTGGATATGGAAAGGGGATACTCACTATAGCCATATGCCGGAAAAACAACAACAAAGGGGATGGTAGTGCTTCACAAATGGGTGAACTACTTCAGAGATGCTTACTCACCTTGACAAATGCTCACAATCCAACTCAATACAAGTAAGGCCAACAATCTTTAGATATAACCTTTTAGGAACCATTGCTTTTTTGGGCCTTTGATTTTCCATAGCCTTTGTCCACGTATTTTTTATACGGACTTTTATCATTTAGGCTTTATGCATTCATGTATGTTAAAAAACACTACTTTTCATGAATGTTTAAGATATTTCATTGCAATATTTTCAGAGCCATTTTCATTAGGCTAGCCTTGCATTCATGTATGTTGAAAAACACTACTTTTCATCAATGGGCTTTTTATAAGATATTCATTGTATTTCCAAATACATTGTATTGATGGTAGCGCTACTTGTTTCAGGTAAGCAAACACATCCTAGGGAACTCAGAGCTGAGACACAAATAAACAGGGAGGATTGTCCAACAAAGGTTCTAGCGGGGAAAGGTCCTCCATGCCACAAGTCAAGTAGTAAGTCGGGCTAAAACAAAACTGGTAGGTAATGGATGGGTGGAGACAATGAATGATGAAACCAACACTAGCAAGCCAAAGTATGGTGGGAATGACTACCTCTATTCTCCCTAAGGAGGGTAAAACCGATGAGTATAGATCAAGAACTTCCAATTTTGAGTAGGGACATCAATACATAATATAGATACATCCAATTCCACATATTTATATGACTGTCAGACCATGATACTAAATGCTAACACATGTCACAAAAATGAGTATAAGAGCAATGATAACCATAACACAAAATAATATAAGCCGAGTCATAAGCATGAAAATAATCCATCTGAACCAACATCTATCCAATGAGAAAACATTGATGCAAATCTAGGCACTGCTAACTGCTATGTACATGGCTAAATGGCTACATCGGTCCTCAAATCAGAGTGATCTGAGACTCAGTCCCGGCATGGGAAAGTACTATAGTCCATAAATAAAATAATGATCCATCATAAATGCTCATCTCAGCATCTCATCTGTAGGAGATCTGGCTGAAAAAGAGTACTGAATCTGAAAAATAGAATATGGTAAGCCGACTACTATATATGTGATAACAGGCGCGTCATGTACTCCAGACAGTGCAGAGACCTCTCTGAGCAGTAAAAAATTCAGGACATGCAGATAACTACTCACTTCGACACTACTACCTGAGTTTCCTCCTTTAGTGTTGTCAACCAAATGAATGCGTGGAGGATCTTGAGATGGAATAGGACGAGGAACATCATTGACTGGGGTGGATGGAGGTCTAAGAGGATAGAAAATGTAAGATACCCCATCCTGGGAGTCACTAGAGCCTAGACTCTCTTCCCACCAGTAAATAGGTGGGAGGTCTCTACTTTCTCGCTCGAAATTTGTCTTGATGTTTGCCATAAAATCCTCTACAATAGGACGCCAAACTTGCCTTGGAGGAGTAGGGAGCTCATCCGACTTTGCCAATATGGAGTGGGGGTTAGTCTCACCAGGAATCCCCTCTACGGTATTTCCAGGTAAGCCATTAGGAATTCGTGGCATGATCCCTCCTAGGAGCATCTCTCAGTTCAACTGTTGAATGAACTCCTCTCGATCTTGCTCCTCATTTGATGAATTCTCAACAGGGAAACCAAAGTTTCGTCTCATTCTCCAAGCTCATTCTTCATAATTAGTATCATCATCATCACAATCTCCCATCACCATGAAAACCCCACTAGGTGCCAGCTCGCCTTGATCAAAAGAGTTAGGAACTCCATCCTCAAAATACTCGAGATTCCTCTCATAGAAAGGCTCTCGATATATCCGCACCAAACTACCATCGGAATTAGGTACGATGGTGTAACGTAGATTCATCTGTAAATAACCACCAAGCCCAACATCACTTTTTAGACAATAACATCCCATAAATTGGTAGGGAATCAACCACTACCACATCCATGAAAGTGGAAACATCTGGACATGTGAAAAGATCGACTCAAAGATTCTTCATCAGCGCAAAGACTTGGACTGGTCGAGAATCTATGCCACAAACATTTTCGTAAGGCTGAGTGATCTCAAACCCCATTTCCTTAATGATCTGGTAGGGCATTACGTTCATGGCTGCCTCGGAATCCAACATGCAGTTATGGAGTAGTAGGTCCCCATCCAAAGTTAAGTAAAAGGGTTGATGCCCCCATTCTTTCTCTCATATATGGCAGTTTGAAGGTTAATAGGGGGATCCTCCTCCTCTTCCTTGTGCTCTCGTGATACCATCGTAGCATGCTCTTGAGGAGATGGAACAAGAACACTCTCTTGCCTAGATGAAGTGATTCCATCTAAAAAGGTAGGCACTTGATCTTTGATAGAGGGAAACCTTAATCAACCACCAAGCCCAACATACCACTTTTTAGACAATAACATCCCATAAATTGGTAGGGAATCAAGCACTACCACATCCATGAAAGTGGAAACATCTAGACATGTGAAAATATCGGCTCAAAGATTCTTCATCAGCGCAAAGACTTGGACTGGTCGAGAATCTATGCCACAAACATTTTCGTAAGGCCGAGTGATCTCAAACCCCATTTCCTTAATGATCTGGTAGGGCATTACATTCATGGCTGCCTCGGAATCCAACATGCAGTTATGGAGTGGTAGGTCCCCATCCAAAGTCAAGTAAAAGGGTTGATGCCCCCATTCTTTCTCTCATATATGGCAGTTTGAAGGTTAATAGGGGGATCCTCCTCCTCTTCCTTGTGCTCTTGTGATACCATTGTAGCATGCTCTCGAGGAGATGGAACAAGAACACTCTCTTTCCTAGATGAAGTGATTCCATCTAAAAAGGTAGGCACTTGATCTTTGATAGAGGGGAACCTTAATCGACTCTGTCAATGACATGCTATGCATTACTGTTACGCTGCACCTGTACCCAATGCACCTTCAGATGTGCCCCAGGGGTAGAGAACCATTTTTTCGACGAGGATGGGTGTTATTGAACGATGGTGGTCATGGCTAGGTCCTTTGGTCCTTCGTTTAGGAGTACTATGGCTTAATGGCACTGTTGATTGGCCTTTGTTGGGGTTTTTAACCGCGGGATTGGTGTCTGGAGCTCCTAGGCGTTGATCACTGGGTCACATGATTCTATACCTTGTTTTGCTTGCTATGGTGGCCTTTGCTTTAGCTGCGAGACATTCGCCTCCCTTCACAGCCACTTAGGATACCCTCTTGGCCCTTCTGCACACTGACGCTTCTCTCCTTGGTCTCTTTCCTCAGAGGAAGCTATCTTCCATGCCAGGCCTTCTTGCTGCTTTGAGGAGGGTGTTGAGGGATTTTTCGACATTCTCGGGGTTAGATGGGGTATAACGCCCTCCCTCTAGTTCACTCCAGCCTTTCATTCAGAGTGATTCGTCTACCTTAAGCCTACATTAGACTATTTTATTATTATTATTCTGTTATAATTTTAAGTTGACATTTTATAATTTGTATTTGACATTTTAAAGGCATGTCAGCCTAGATGTTTTGTGAAAGTGAGTTGAGAAACATATAAATACTACTGCTCACTTCATTTTTAAAACATAACTCATGGGATAAAACACTATGTTACTTTTATACCCTTCTAGGGCTCTTTGGATGTGATGTGCACCTCTTGAGGAAGGATTTTTTTTGGGGTTGATGATCAATGCTTGGAGTTTCTTTGGTTTAATGCTCTTGCTAAGTTGATGCTAGATTTGTTTGCTTAACACATGCACAAGGAGTTATCTAGGGTTTTCATCTTGATCTCTTTGCTACTTGTTGATGAATGATGTATGTTTATGGATTGAATGGTAGCCTTTACGGTTGCATTTTGTCTTGGCTAGATCTTTGTCAACTTTAGGCACCTTGGTTGTGGAGGTACGCCCTTTTAGGAGTACTTCTAGGGTTAGAACTTTAGGGCTATGGGGGTTAGTTGTAAACCTAGGCTAATCTTTTCTAGAGGCTAGTTATTCACTCCTTAGATGCCCTAGGTTAGGGTAGGTTTGTGCTAGGGTTTTGCTCCCTAGGTCTCAAACCTCTCTTTAAAAAAAAAAAACCTAGTTTAGGGTTAGTTTTAGGTTAGTTTAGGACTATTAGGGCTACAATAAACCATACATTAGCCTTATTATGCCCTAGTGGCCTGTCTAAAGCCTACTTTTTCCTCCCTCGCCTTCCTCTTTAAAACCTCGCCCTTGGTTTCTTCCACCTCTCCCTAGGCCTAGCAGCTTTCTTCCTTAGCTTGGCTCCCCTCTTAACCTTTCCTTTGGCTGCCACCACCCTCGCCCTTCTCTTTGAATTGCTTACATTCCACACCCTGCTAATTAAGGGGCTCGCCTTCCACCTAGGCCACCCTCCTCTTCCACTCGGGTCTGCTTTTTCAACCCTCAGTCTTCTTGCTGCAGCCTCCCACTCTCTTCTTTCCACTCTCCAAACCCTCGGTCCGTCCTTTCTCATCCTATACACCTCACGGTTCACACCTTCCTCTCCTTCCCAGCCTACGGCCCTGTCTCTAGCAGACCTTTGTGTACTCATTTTTAGGTCTGGAGCAGACCTCTGTCTGCTCCTTCCCAGGCCTCTCCATGCTTTTTCCAAGTGCAAAGGCTGCCCTTAAAGTGGCAGCCTCTCCCCATACATAGTCTGCTGTACCTGTCCTTTTCTATCAGTCCTTAATACCTACACACAAACAAACAAACACTGGTTGGAAGGGTTAGCGATTGCTGGTTCGAGTTACAACTAAAGGTGGACTGTCAATAACCTTGTTTACTCACTAGATGCACACTTTGTAAATTCTGAAACTCAATATACTGCTGCTAATACTGCATTTCAGATTTAACTGGTTGGTTATGCATAATGCTGCTTACACAAAGTCTGGAATGGATACTTGAACAAATAGTGTATGATTGTGAATGCCTGAAGGACTGATATATCATATATTACTGCTGTACTTTGGATAACATATATTGATGTATCTCCACACATGCTGCTGTTATGATTGTTGTTGCACGAAAGACTTGCATTTCAAATTTGGATGAAATCATGAATGACACCTCAAAGTTGGATGAATGACACTAGTTGGGCCTTGGCCTTGAGCTCTGCACTAGGAGTTCATACAAGATTTTACATCATTTACACATAGGGTCATTCTAGATAACTAGACTTATGCTGTTATACACACTTATTTACAATTTGATCTAAAACATTCAAAGTCTCAAAACTGTGATATTACACGCTCACATAGAATGTTCGAGTCTGCTTTGTCCCAATCAAACTCTGCCTCACCAGCTTGGGGAGATCTAGGAGAGGGGTCCGGTAACACTTACTATATCCCACAAAATCCCCATCGTGTGCTACTTTACTCTTGTTGTCACTATCATTCTCCACCACAGGTGCACTACCATCCCTGGCATTGTCCTTCGTTATTGTAGTCATTCTCTGTGTTCTCTTTGAAGTTTGTGTATCTCATACCACTATGTTTTATAAAACTAATGATCCAATGATGATTAGAGTGAAGAAGATTGTCTTATATTGTTCATAAGAGACACATCTATGGTAAAATACGCAACCCTGCACCATAGTTTGGAGTTGAATTAATATGATTAAGGTGCATTACAGTTGAATCTTTTTGTGATAGGTGTTCATTACATTGTAAGATTTATTTATCCTTCTGCAATGATGCCATTGAAAATAAACTTACTTACATACCCCATAAATTTTCTATTTTAGACATGTCTTGTTCGATAGCTATTTCACCTGCACTTGTTGCACTAATTTAATAAACTCCATAATTTCTCCATCAGAAAGACCCCTAGAACTGTTGAAGTTCTATTTGACCTCAAAGTTGCAGGGGCCATTCAATATGTTTATATTCAACGGTCATGTATTATTCTCAATTGTGCACTCATTAGGCTTCCTATGCCAATTGGTGCTACAAAAAACCCTTCTGGGTGATGGTATCTTCCAAGTTTTTTTCTAAATTAGTTTCGTGAAGTTGCTAAACTGCTCCTTTCCTTGTAGACTTTAATATTTCGAAAGATTGTGACTGTATTTTCTCCATTGTTGTTTTGTGTTCAAATTTCCAACTTCTTCATCTTGTTTGATTTGTTTCCTATTGTAATATCAACCTTTGCTTACTTTTTTGTTAATTTATTTGATGTTGCTGAAAGTCCACTCTGTTAGTATTTAGTGCCATCTTCCCTTGGAATTTGGTGTTCTGGTGTCTATATACTCGAATAACTAAATGCTAGAGTCCAGTAACCACATGTTCAATCTTGCTGAAACCCGATCCTAAAAATGCTTCTTAAAGTGTTGATGTGTACGCTGCCCACTGGAGCTGAGCTGCACATATTTTAAAAAACCATCAATTGCTATAACTACCATGTTATGTATCTTCATGATTTACTGGTTCTTCCATATATCTGGGATTTATTTTAATTTTTAGTTCATGCTGCAAGTGCTGGATTAATCTTGAATTATAACTAGACATTCATTTGGAATGTTGAGATATGCTACAAGCACCCTTTCTACATCTTTATACATTTGCTTCGGATTTATGACATTTTGCATGCTCATATTTTCTAAACTGGCATTCATAAATAATTACATGCAATGACCCTCTGAACCTGTTTTATTCCTAAAATGAAATATGGAGTAATGGTTTCATATATGATTGGTTATTTTTTTAATGTATCTCTCACAAGGTTTATCTTTAATTATGCAGGTGTCAATTGGAAGGGCAACACAGGAGAACATTGTTGATATTGATCTGGGCAAGGAAAGTCGTGCTAATAAAGTATCTCGTCGACAGGTGGATACACTCCATTTTGTTTTAGTGCTATGTTGTGATCATGTTTTTGGAGGAAATAATTATGTCTACAACTTCTAAAATTATTTACACTGCAAGCATGTCTGTGACATATTAGCATTATCACTCACAAATAATTGTGATATTGTTCAAGATTAAACCCCCTATTTTTTTGATAAATAATATTTTAGAAATGATTTAGAAAACAAGACGGTGTGGTAAATATTGCATTCAATACAAATAGGGTGCTTCAGCTTGCCCTGTAATCCTTGAGGATCGTTAATGTTGAACAAGCTAAGCGTATCCCAATTACTGTCAAGATTTGGGTCAATATTCTGTAGTTGCGATCTCTTATACATTTAGATGCAAAAATGCTAAATAAATACAGATCATGGTTCAATAGAAAATCAAACCGTCAACCCTTTCCTTTTCGTGATAGAAGATTCATATAGATAGCCTTGCTGTCTTTCTTTTGCTCTCTCCTTTTCCTTGGTCCATTCTTTGTCATCTGTTTCAGATAAGTTCTCTGTCAGGTTTGATTGGTTCTCACTATTCTGATTTAGAAGGGCCTTAGTCCTTTATTTTCTTACTTTCATCTAATGTTTTGCTCTTCCCATGCCACTTTGGAGGGGGAGGCAAATTCTGGTTTGGGAAGCTAATTGTTGATTAAACGTCATCCAAGTTACTGCTGGTCCTCATTTCTTCTTGTTCTTCAAGGCTCTCTTCCTGGGATGGACCTGCTGCTTCTACCAGGTGGTGTTGTTCCTCTGCACCTTTCTTCTAGGTGAGCCTCTTAATTCTCCACTTTCTACTACCACCATAAGTTTTTTTTAAATCCATTTCAACACTGCATTCTGGATAAGATGTTGCCCAATGACGATAGGTAAAATATGACCTGCATCTAAATTCTGTCTGTTCATGGTCCAACTTCATCCAAGTTTCTCTTGATTGACATTGCTTCGTCAAGGTTCTCTTCCATGGATGGACCTTTTGTCAGGTGGACTTGGCTTCCTAGGACTTGGTCATCAATCCGATCATTCCAAGGTGTTTTTTCCCTTGTCAATTATGCAATGCTGAATAAGCGATGTATAATTTTCAAGTTTTTCACCGCTCCTCCGAAGCTAGAATGGTCGTCTTGGTGGTTAGGCCTTAGGAGGTTATTAAAGTTCATGTGTCGATGTATATAAGCATGTTAGACATGGTTTTGAGTCATTATGAACATGTACTACCCTTAGTTTTTTTTTTAATTTCCGAAAAAATAAAATTTTCCGCAATTCTAGGCCATTTTTTAATGGTTTAAATGGAAAAATTCAAAATGTAATAAATATGTGATCTGGAGTTTGTATTTGGTGTGGATGGGTTTTTTTCAAGTTTAGAGCACCTCCTTTAGCCCGAGACCCACTTTTCCCATGCTCTTAGCGACTATTTTGTCTCGTATGGCATTATTTCTTTCTCAATGCAACAAAATGCCCAAAAAGTGCAAAAAAGTGACAAAAATGCACCAAAGTCAAAAAATCAAAAAGCTTGGTCAAAAGTCTTAAGAAGGGTGGTGATTGTTTTATATGATAAGCATATTAAAACTTAGTATAAAGGCATTCATTATTTATTAATAAAAAGAGGCTAGCGAATGACCAAAGTGAGAGTCGAGACTTACGCATCCTCTTCAAAACTCGCTGTTATCACCAACCTTGTAGTTGCCTATGTATGATGGATCCAGGATGGATGGTAGAGGGGCAAGTAACTAAGGAGGTGGAACCAAGACTGCCTAGACTCCCAAATGGATGGTTGTCACGCCAATCAAGGCAGTCTTCGCTTTATGTTATCTAAGTCCGAGACAACAAAGGGGGAGACCCAAATCTACTCCCGACAGGAGAGATCAGACCTAGACACCAGATCAGATCAAGTAAGCTTGAGGTATGTAAGGTGTAAGGTAATTGAAGACCCTAGATCTATGGGGGATAATACTAAGTGGACCAGGGCTTTGGATGAGGGCTTCAGTCGTATGAGGGTTGATCCAAAGTGAAATACAAGTGACCTATAGGGGTAATACTAGATCTAGAGTTGAGGTACTAGCAACTGATGAAGATAACCACTACCTTGGGAAACGTAACTGAGACAGGGTGAGTAAGGAAAGAGTTGGGACTGTCTAGTACCAAAGGGATAGACTCAATGAGAGATATGACAATGTCAGATTTCCTAAGTCATCAAGAAGCATTCAACTTTCAGGGAAAAGAGATCAACAGAGGGCTAGCGCTAGGGTTGGGGATCAGTGCCTATTGGGCCTTGGGCAATGGAGTCAGTATTTGCACAACGTTAGAGTGGACTCACTTGAGATATGCCCTGATCTATGGACCCAGGAAAGTGTTTAGCCTGGAAAATTCAGTTTGCAAGGGAGACCAGCAAAAGGAGGGCTAGCACTAGGGTTTGGAGAGGCAGATCTGCAGATCTAGGACAACCAGGAGACTATCAGCTCAGCGTTGGAGGAGAGATGAGATCACAATGGCCTGATCTACAAACCCAAGTCAGAGAATTTCAGAAAAATCAGATCCGAAAAAAGTCAAAATCTGATGAGGGAAGCTGGGATGCTGAAAGTCAGTTTTTCAGATCTAGGGCTACCTAGCAGGAACTAGCTTAGCGTTGGGGGTGTTCTGGAGTGAGGAAGACTTGATCTACAAACCCAAGTGATTATTTTCTGGAAAAAGTCAAATCTGGAAAAGTCAAAATTTTAGTAGGGGCGCTAGGGTTTGAGCAGTTAGAAAGTCAGATCTAGGGCAAACTAGTCACAATCTGGACAACCTCGAAGAGGATTTGGTGAGAGGGATGCCCGATCTACAAAACCCAGAAATGGTTGTTCAAAGATCAAGCGGTTCCCCGATTAAGTATTTTATGGATTTTTATTATTTAGGAGTTATTTCAGAAAATTTGAAGAAAATCAGGTACAATGGATTGAGATCTGAAAGAGAAGAGACTGACCTATCTGGAAATTCTTGTAGATTCCTTCATGATGATGATCCCCGCCATCCCAATCAATTCTGGAAGATTTGAGTGAGTTCTAGGATCAACGTTATGCTCCAAGTGACCAATGCACCCCTCTCTTGCACAAGCAAACATCAACAATATCAGATTTGCTGTACCACAAAAGAAAAAGCTAAATCTATGAGAAAAGTAACAAGATGTAATCATAGATCATAATGAAGCTAATGAAAACCTCCTGATACAAGACAAGACAATCCGAGCGAGTTGAGGTCTCCCTGCAAAAACGTTCCAGCTGAAAACGCCCTTCTGTAGACAAGACAATGATGCTGAAAAAAAGATATAGATCTCACACAATATTTCGAATGCTAGGAAGCAAGAGACTTTCCAATCACCACCGAAGAACATCAAATGCAAAGCAAATCCCAAAAATATCCACAAAAAAGTCTTTCTATTATTTAGATTCAAGAGCCAAAGACCCCTTACAAATGAGAAGCTCTCTCCTTTAAATAGAATTGAGAGAACCAAAATCCTAACCACTTTCAAAACGAGTGGCTAAGATTAAAAAATATAAATGTTCTAATCAATGGTTGAGATGAGCTCAACATACAATACATGGATCAATATAACTCTAAAGTACCAAAGTGGACTAAATCACCCATAAGGAGGGTACCCTACTTAACAAGAAATAAATGAAGCACATGGTGGGTCCATGGAGTGTTAACTAACTCCCTCTGGGTGCCCCATGGCACAGTAAAATAATAATATTTTAATTTTTTGACTTTGTGCCTCCTTGAGGAGCCTCCCGAAAGCTCCAGAAAATAATATAAAAATGCCCCAAAAAATAGGTGTGGGCCCAATCAGGTGCTGCAACTGCTGGAGAAGGTGCGGAGGACATCACACTCATCATTAGGACTCATCCCATGTCATTTCCTTGCCTCAGTATCCCAAATCGATTTCTTCAATAGCCATTTAATCATTTTTTTAGTCTACCTCGAGAAACGTGAACCTGCCAAAAAAGTCTCCTAGGGTTCCTGCGTTGTCAAACTAAGCCCACCAGGCTCTCTGGGATGGTGGTACTATGGTACAATCAAGTGGCTGCACTCCCTATGCCCCATACAACGCCCTAGGAGATCCCAATAAAACATCTCCCTGCTCAGACACATCATCCTGTGAAGCAAAACTGCATCAGAAAGGTAAACTGAGCCTGATCATCTCTATAAGTGCCCGGAACTGAAAATAAGCTATCTCACTAGACTCAAAGAGTCCAAATCCATCTAGAGTGCATACTCATACCCCTACCAGGTCTCTACCCGATCATCAAACAATATCCAATAGACAATATAATCATATGCAAATGACCAGATACGAATAATATAACTCAAACTATCATCCATCTGCTGCAAGTGTTATAAGGCCAAGACATGCTCTACAAATCATTTAAGTAACATTCATAACAAGTAGGACTATACTCACTTCATAGTTGTAGTCAATTTGCTAATGAAGGGCGAAGGCTGAGATTGACAAGGCTAGGGTACAGGATGACTTACCAACTTAACATCATGGCACTTTGGATATGGGAAGGGAATACTCACTATAACCATATGCCGGACAAACAACAACACAGGGAATGTCAGTGCCTCACAAATGGTTGAGTTGTTCAGAGAGTGCTTATTCAACTTAGGCATCATGTCTACATCAAGTTTGATCCAGGTTCATTAGGACCATCAATTTTATTTCCATGGCCTTTTTGGCCTATATGTCCTTTTGGGGACTTCACCAGTGCTTAAAAGCACAGCTAACTGCAGCTTTCATCCAGGACATATTCAAATTTATAAGGTCAACAATATTTGGATATAGCATATATTTAACCATTGCTTTTGGGACCTTTTCTTATACCCTTCATGGATTATTTTAGCATTTCATTGCTCTTGCCCTTTGCTTGTATATGTTAAGAAACACATTTTAGAATTTACATTTTCCATGGGCGTATATATAAATATTTCCAATACAAGTAGTACATGAGCTTTCGGTTTTAGCCAACAACATCTCAAGTGACTAGGGGGAGTTCTGCACAGTGCCAAACATCGGGACAACCGACCAGAATGATTTAGGTATACAATCCAACTCACCAAAGGCAAGTTCTGTCACCAACTCAGAGCCGAGACACACTATAAATAGGGAGGCTTGTCCAATAAAGGTTCTAGCGAGGAAAGGTCCTCCATGCCATAAGTCAAGTAGTAAATCGGGTTAAAAACAAAACGGCAAGGTAATGGATGTGTGGAGACAGTGAAGGATGAATCCAACACTAGCAAGCCAAAGAATGGTGGGAATGACTACTTCTATTCTCCCTAGGGAGGGTAAAACCAATGAGTATAGATCAGGAACTTCCAAGTCTAAGTAGGGACACCAATACATAATAAAAAAACATCCAAGTCCATATATTTATGACCGCCAGATCATGACACTAAATGCTAGTATATGTCACAAAGATGAGTATAAGAGCAATGATAACCATAACACATTAAAATAAATGCCGAGTCATAACCATGCAAATAATCCATCTGAACCATCATCTGTCCAATGAGAAAACACTAGAACCAATCTGGGCATCACTAATTGCTCTACAAATGACTGAATGGCTACATCAGTCCTCGAATCTGAGTGTCTTGAGACTCAGTCCTGACATGGGAGAGTATAAAAGTCCACTAACAAAATAATGACCCGTCAAAACTGCTCATCTCAGCATCTCATATGTAAGAGATCTGGCTGAAAAATGTACTGTATCTGAAAAATAGAATATGGTAGCCTGGATACTATATATGTGATAACACTCGCGCGTGAAGGATTTTGGGCCCTCATGTCATCTCATTGGCGTGAAGATGATGTGGAGGGGAGGTGGCGAGTCCCTTCCTAAAACGTTGGGTAAGTTGTTCCTTGAATTTAGCATATGATTTGGAGTTGTGGGGAAAGTAGCGAATGGATTGAAGATCGAGGAGTGAGCATCTCTATTATGGGTGGCAATGGTGAGTTGGTTGAAATTAAGGAGAGGTGGTGCATCCTCTTTGAAACAAACTCCACTCAAACTCCAAGCAAATCCCATGTTTATCTCCATGAACTCAAGTTCATGCTGTGTCATCTTCAGTTGGTGGTTGCCCCCTGGGGTTGGGTTTATCTATAAAAGCAAGTTCTTTTGCCTCATTCTAGACAAAAGCAAGGGACCTCTGCTCATATGACTGTAATTGTTTATCTTTGTTATGAATAAATTTGAGTCTTTGGAGGACAATCTGTTGGTGTAATACTTTCTATGGTGAATGCTTGTTCTGTAACCGAGGTGATATCTGTTCAACACTTTTTGTGGTTTATGCAATTTCAAATATCTAGCTCAGAAGTTTGTATTCCAATCCGTAGAATAGGCATTTGAATTTCAAATTGCTTATTTATGTGCAATCATATAAGATTCAAAAGTTATATGTTGTAGTCGATATTACTTGTATGCTTTTGGTTTTATGTGACTTACCATACTAGATATGATCTTTGTGTGAAGGTTTCTTGTGTAGCTTTGCAGATCACCAAAGGTGGAGTAAGATTGGAGCTCAGTTGCATCTTGTCTTCCTCACTGCTTCATTTTGGATCTAACTTGTTTACCCTGTAGACACCCTCCTCCTCAACCTTGTTCAAATCTTGAGCTTGAGCTCTTCTTCTTCCTTCTCAACGAAGAAACACTCAACCTTAATCTCTTTACTTTTATTTTTGCAAGTTAAAATTTGATCATTAAAGATTTATTATTTTTCTTTTTACTTGGTTCAATTTAGATCTAAGAAAGGGATGAAATTCTGTATCGCAAAGCTTAGATCTAGATTCCATTTGCTTTAGCACTTCAAGGTTAAATTTTGCAATATTTTTCCAAGTGTTAAAAGTTGTAATTTTTGTGTGTTTTAGCTAACAAATCTACTAATTTTACCTCATTAGCTTGCTGGTTTTTAGTAGGTCGAAGGAAAAAGAGAGGGAGGTGTTGCCGAAAAATCGAGTTTTTGGCCATCCGGGGCATCCACAATCCTTGTACCACCCCCCTCCTTCATTCCTCTTCTTTTCTAAGCAAGTTTGTAAGCCTTTTTGACCCATTTTCAAGTATCAAAAGGCATTTATTTTTCTTTTAAGCATTGTAAGTGATTATAAATAAAAAGCAAGTGGGATTACGACTCCCACAACCTTCCATCCCCCATTTGGTGGAATCCTGTATCTGTCCATTTATTTGCTTTATACCCGCACAGTATTAAAGTAGTTTCATTTTTTCCTTTTTGCAAGTAAAATAGATCTATCATGTTGCTTTAAAGTTTCATCTTTTCTTTCTTGCAAAATCGGGTACTAACCCAACCTTGTTCTCCTGAGTACGGTATCCTGGCTTGAAAGAGATTCTTGGCTGTAGTAATTAGAAAAACTCATCTTTTTGCATGTTTACTTTATGTTTAAAATTAAATTACTCTGACTATCTTGCAACACAAGCACATAATCCGTCCTTGAAGGGCTGCACATTAGTTACTTGCTTTCACTAAATTGGAACAAACATTGCCTCTACCATGTATGCTCTACCTCTCGCGGCTTAGTCCGAGACTTGGGGATTTCAAAAGCGGTATTGTGCATTCATCAATCCCTCACATCTAATTAATCAACTCATATTAATAAAATTTACAATCCTTAAAACATTACGAAAATCCGACGTAACGAACCTGAGGAACAGTGGGAAAATTCTTCAAGGAAAGTGGGAACAACTAGAAAGCGACCGTGGGGCCCCGTTAGGCTACATCCTTGTGGTGCTGTGCAAAACAACCCCCCATGACTCCATCTAGCCCACATTTTCTTATGCGGAGCCACTCTTCTCAGAATCCAGACACACTCCTTGTGTCGTTAGGTATATCTGGAGTTCCATTTCTCTTTTAACTTAGTCATAATATCCATGTTTAACTTAAAATCAACCAAAAACACTAAAACATTTCTTGTTTTCAACAACATCTCTTTTAAATTTTTCAACTCAGTTATCACTATTTTGCTTTCAGTAAATTATATTAGGAATGCCATATATGGGTTGCTGATACTTAATTAGTTTGCAAATTCTTATTTTGATCAATTTTCGAAACTTTTAAAAAACTTATTTCCTTCAATCACCAAACCATAACAAAAAGCCATAGGAACTCTTTCGTAGAGACTACCCCCCTTTGGCTTCATTAGGAGTTTGCCTAAACGGAGGAGTCAGGATCAGATGAGAACACCTGACTCGAGACTTGCCCCCAAGGACACACCGAGCATCTTGAAGATTTTTGCTACGTCTGCACCCAGGTGTGTGTAAGGCGACAACAATTGGTTTGGAAGGCTTGTTGTATATATGAAGAGTGTTCTGCATATTAGTATATTCGTGTCTCCCACTGTTTCCGATGGATACCTTGTCTCTTAGTGGGACCTGCAGATTGCTCTGGTCTTGCTTTGGTTTAATAACCAGCTTGTTTATAGCCTGTAACATCTCTTTTTGTCCCTTGGCCAAGTCATTCAAGGCACTGACGAGACTCTGGAATGCCATTCTATCTTCATCTTCCCCTGCCCCCTTGCCTCTATCAGAGTGTGTCCCTATTGTGTCCATCTCTGAATATGTATCTTCCAATTTAATTTCCTCTAGTTCAGGATCCTCTGTGTACCCGCCCTTTCTTCTTTTGTATGTCACAAAAGTAGCGTCTTTTGGATTCATCTAATGTTCATGTTCAAGCCCACAATTGGCGAGGAACATGCTCTGATACCATTGGAATATCCCAAACTTATATTTTGCTTCTATACTGATGGGTTATAGTGATTGTTTGTGTGTTTGTGGGTTTCAGGTATGGGTGACATATTAATTGATTTTGCATGCAATGATAGAGTAGTGCTTAAACCCCAAATATGACAAAGACTTAGATAAAATATGAAATAGACTTCAATTATATTGCAATGACATACCATTAATCATAGCTGGGATAGTTGATCAGTACATAAGAGGCATGCATGCCATGCATCCACTATAACTCCAAAAACGTCAATCCTTCTCCAGATAATTCTCCCAAGCAAAAGGAATATGCCCACTCTTGGTGGTGATCTTCTGTAGCTTCTTCAATGGTCTCAATGGTGAGCCAAAACTTTTCGTTTAATATAATAGTGGTCCTCTAAAGAGTATGGAGTGCACATGCAGAACTTCTGAGATTGTTTAGGACCTTAGCGAATTGATACTCCAGAATAAGGGGCACCCTCTCTCCAATGGGTTTTTGTTTGGATCTTCTCTGGTTGGGCAATAGATGTTCCCAAAATCACAAGGTATGGTGATAAGGCTCTTCTGAAGAGAATGGAAGAGACATGTAAGAGAAAAGATGACTTCCAGCTGTGGAGTTAATTACTGCCTAGTGAACACGTTCTCCTTATGTTGTTGGATCTTGGAAATATGAACTCTTGCGTTTGGTTATGCTGTTGCTTCGATGGTAGTGAAAATCTGTGAAGTGCAAGAATAAACCTGGATGATCTACCTCTGAAAGTGTTTAGGGCAGATAGATTTCGTTGCCGTAAACACTTGCTAGTTGAAGACTCATGTCCTTAACCCCAACTTGCTTGCCAAGCTCTTGAAACCAATTTTCAAGGTGAATAATAGCAATGGATGCCTTTTTGGTTTGACTTGTCTTCTTTTATAACATTAGGTTTTGCATGACTTAACTTTGCATGCATGCAACCTAATTGCTGGTTGGCGCATGCAAGATGAATTAAGGCCCGCATGTTTCACATGCTTGTTGATACTCGCTCCGATGGCCTTCTTTATTCTACTGATAACATAATAACACTAAAGTGATGTTTTTTTTGCTTCCGGTACTATTAGTCCTCAGTCAATTCCCTTTTTCATTAATACCCGCTCGAACCTATGGGAATTAAATAGGTTAACGGATATTTTTTGGGTGCTTAATTGGAAAAAAGACATTATAGACAAATGGATGTAATAATGGAATAAATATCTTACCTCATGATTTGTACCTGAATATTGTAGATGATTGTCACAAATATGAGAATTACTCCTGCAAAGATCAAATGAAATATTTGATGGAGATCTAGCTCAATCCAAAAGACCCAGGTGGTCTAGTGCAACCCTCTTCCTGCCAAGCCAAGGAAAATCAATTAGATCGACAAGAAACTAAGTGGCTACAAACAAGAAACAAAAGATAAGAGAAATGATTGATCATGAGACAAATTCATTCCGTATTAGAACCAAATTCAAAAGAGAAACAACAGTGGGTTTCCCCAAATGGTGCACCCGTCCCAAACGATTTTTCTGCCTACAGCAAAAATTGGGTACACAAAATAATGCAAGGTTCTCCACAAAGAACTTTCAGTGTAATAAAAAAGTAGTTTCAATCACAATTACAAACATTCGATCCACAGTAGAACAAGTATTTGTCACAAAAGAATTTTCTCTATTCCAATAGCCAAGAGCCAAAAGTCCCTCTACAATGGTGGAGGCATCTCTCTTAAATAGGAGGAGAGTGATGTCCACATTCTAACCATCTTCAGCCGACGGTTGAAATTAAAAGATCATCAACAATGGAGTTTACATTTTACATTTCATACACGGATCACCCACAAAGAGGGGGCACACTTTTGCCTATAGTGCCTTAGTTGGGCAAGATACATCATAATGAAATAATATAACATGTGGTACAATAACGAGGGGGTCATCATAGGGGCTTAAATCACCCTAGGTGTCACCCTTAATACTTAAGAATACAATACAACATGATAATGCTTGTCATGCCAAGGTGAGGGGCGCCCCACATCGGGACGTCCTCCCTAGGTGAGCCCAAAAAATAAATGTGGACCCCGAGACAATAAATAATGATGAAGAATGATCCATAGAGCCATAATACACCATAATAAATGATCCCACTTCATTTCCTAGCCATAGATTAACCAAATTGATTTCCTTGAGGTAGCCATGCTCCATTTTTAATGAATAAAATTGCTGATAATCTATGCTGGAAGATAAAACTGCTCATAACTTCACTTCCCTTGCCTAAAATCATTAACTGAGCATGCCGATGGAATTAAAGATGCCAATTCAACTAATAATGACTACAAATACACTGCAAATCCATTTGAATAAGCATATAGAAGCCAACACCACATCTAATAATAAAAATATGGTCATTAAAATAATAATAATCCATAATAACCATGAATATTGACCAATAATCATTGAACCAAGCCTTGAATGGTGTACTGAGATACATAGGTGTCAAATGTACAATATCGAACCATTGTAACCTTTTCTGGCTTGGTACGTGTGTTGACCAAGTCAAAATAACCAATCTGATGACTGAACTGCAATTTGGTCAATCCAATGTGCATAAGGGTTAAAAGATACTCTCTTATTCATATTACTAGCCAACTATAACAACGGTAACATGATAATGGTGATACATCAATGAATTGAATAAAGATAAGACTAGTGTTAGAGTAAATAAATGATTTTTTATGAAGTGCTTTATACATGCTCACTTACAAACTTAGACAAACCGCTATAATGAATGAGGTGGTGGATGAAACAAGACTAAGCCAAAGGGGTTCAACTTATTGACCTCGACATAGTGATCTTTCAGAGAACAGGGAACCATGGAATCCACTTAGACATATGATGGACAGAGGAAAATAGGGAATGGGGGTGTCTCACATATGAGTAGAGTGCTTAGAAGGTTTCCAGTAGACTCTAACAAGTAACAAGTTTCCTTCGACTCACATCCAAGCCTGATTCAGGCTTTGTGAGGATCTTTTCTAGGATTGTTGCGTTAAGTACACAAGCAACTGTAGTATAAAAGATCCTAGGGGACACTCAGAATTAGTTGTCCCTTACACCATCTCACATCCAAACCCGTGGGCTCCATGAGGAATTTATCATTACATTACATGTTCAACAGTCCTTGGATTTAACATTTATTTAACCACTGCTTTCATTTGTAACCCTCTTACGATTTTACATGAGCTTAAAAGCACAACTATTCCCAATTTTCATCAGGGGTATTTGCCTTTCATTTCATTAGCCTTTTGACTAGTAGCATTTCACATATAGATAAATTATTCATACTGATATTTGTAAAGATTGTAGTTACAACTTGCTTCAAGGACTAAAGGAAGACAATCCGGTGACACAGGCTACACATCCATTCTACAAGGCATCATACAAGCAAAAGGTAAGGAACCAAGCCACACACTCCAGAGCCGAGACACAATGCAAACATGGAGTTTATCCAATACAGAGTGTTGCTCACTGAACGTGCACACCGTCAGTCGAGAATCTTTCGAAAGGCTGTCTCCTGGTAGAAGGGAGAGGTGCGACCCTTGGGGGCAAGCAAAGAGTCAGGTGCTGTCACCTGATCCCAACTCCTCCGTTCTGGCAAACTCCTAATGAATCAAGGGGGGTAGTCCCTAAAGAGTTTCTAAGGCTCAAGTTTTTTAAAGATGTTTTTTAAGTGTATGATGCAGATGGGTGTTGTTTAGGAGTTTTTATAAACACTTACAAGAAACGGAACCAAATAAGCACTTGCAAGTAAAAATGGAAATGAACAATCACTTGAAAATTATACAGCTAAAACAAAGCATTCATGATATGGATCAATAGATAATTTAAACAGTGCAATTCTTTAGACAGATGATAAGCAAATTAAAGTGAAGGCCAGTGCCAAATAGGGTGCAAGAGATTGTTTTGCGAGTGCTTCTTGGTAAGTTTTAATGTAAGTTTTTAAAGGTGAGTTGATTATTACAGGGAAAGGGGATCTCCAAGATATACCTTGCAGTATTGGTGATATGTCTAGAATTTAGGTGTTGGTGGCTCCGTACAAGGACATGTTGGCTTCCAAAGTCCCAAGGGCGTGTTCAACACTACACCAACCAGGGATGTAGCCTAACGGTGCCCCCAAGATCTAAGTACAGTGGTTCTAGCGTCCCCAGGCAGAATTTGCCCACACAAAATCTAACAGAAGTGCTGGATTTTCACTTATCTTTGTTGGGTGGTTACTTTTATTAGGGTGACTTGGATTAAAATGTGAGAATTGAAAAAGTCTATGGCTGCTTCTGGGTATCCCAACTGGGTAGAGCTCACACAGCGTAGCACAAATGTTTATTTCGATTTTGAATAGATGTGAAGATTGTAACAACGCTCTGACAGAGCACTCTTGATCCGCTAAAAGGCGAGATTCAAGAGATTTATGAAAGATTAACAGAAAAACAACTAAGCTAAAACCAACAATAAAAACTCTCCGACAGAGAGCGCTCTTGACTTGCTTTTTGGCGAAGTTCAAGAGACTTTGGGTTTATTTTATTAAGAAAGTTAGAACATGAAAGAAATAAAACATTACAGATGTAAGATATATGTTGGCCAAACTTATGTGTCACTTTTCTGATCAACCTCTACTAATCGGCAAAGCCTTTGGGTGGAGGTGAGAGCATAATTCGCGACGGTGAAAAATGGTTTTATTGCTACTTTACTTTTGCAAAAATAAAACAATGAATTTAAATAGTGAAATGTGAAAGAAGTATACACCCTGCACTTGAAAAAGTGAGTGTGTGAAGTGGTGGGGTTAGAAAAAGCAATCTCACGAAAAATGACACAAGACGCAAATCGCCCCAGGGGGGATGGGATGTGGGTGCTGGTTACCCCATTGCTCTCGTTTAATTTTTTACAACTTTTTATTATGAAAATGGAGTGCTTCTTAGTCCAATAAACTTGGATCTAAGAGCTTACAACAATGCATAATGGAACTATGACAAAGTGGGTGTCCACCGGATTGTTCTGAGGCCTCCTTGATGGTCTTGGTCAATCCAAAACTCGACCTTTGCGCGTAGACCTGCTAAAAACCAGCGAACAAGAAATGTTAGAAAACGATGGGAAAGACAGTGAATAAATAAAAAAATTGAAAACTTTTATAGTTAGAAAAATTTTATACTTAGAAAAAATTTCGATTTTTTGAAGCAAAAGCACGATTTTTCCAATCTTAGCCCTAATCAAATGATGAATTTCTTTGATGACATATCAGATCTGAATACTTAAAGAAAGATAGATTCGAAGTAATAAGCATGCAAGACAAATCTATTTCTTAAGCATAATAGAGAAGGTGACCGAGAGAGAGAGAGATTTTGAGCTTTTTATCGAAAGAAGCGGTAACAACTACTCCAGCTTGAATCTCTTGGAAAACTTGGAAGTTTGAATGTGAGACCACAAGTGTTTTTCTCTAGATCCAAGAAAAGGAGATGCAACTGAGCTCAACCTTTTACTCGGAATTGTGATCTGCAAACAAAGTTATTACACTTGCAACAAACATATAAGATCTGGTACTATTCATGGTTAGAAACCAAAAAAGCATGAACTATAACTTAATAAAACATGCCTTCTTAAATCGTTAAGAGTAAAGAGTAAGTAAATAAATTGACAACTGCAAATATTTGCTCTACGTGCTCTAAGATAACCTTCTAAGCCAGATTAATTATGAAAGAACAAAACATGACAGAAATGCAACCATATAACCTCATCCACCAAAAGTATGCACCCACAAAATCACATTCATAAGCCTCCAAAGCCTTCAACTTTATTCAAATAGTAACAATAGAGTACATGAGCAGAGGTTCCTTGCTTCCATTTGGAATGAGGAGGAAGGCCTCGCTTAAATAGGAAAAATAAGAGCAAACCCCAAGGGGGGGAAAATTTTCCAAGTGTTGGAGCTTTTTGAGATGATTGGGGGCGAACTAGAGTGAACTAGAGGTGGTAGATGACACCTCTCATAAGGTAGGTCACCCCCGCCTTTTTCTGTGACACATATACAACAAGAGGTGAGCTCTATCATGACTAAATGTGCCCCTCTAAGGAGAAATTCGCCCCCTCATGGATTTGATTGGAATCGAATTGATTTGATCTTGATTTGGTCTCCAATTAGCCCCAACATCATCCTTAGTTAACTTGGAACATGTCTGGGACAAGTTCCCACTGATTTAGGGATGTGTTTTTTCTCCATAGTTTCCCTTTTTAAATTTTTTATTCACTTTTTTCCTTTTTTGGAGAGAATTTCATTTAAGTGATAAATAATCACTTAAAACTTAGGAAAAATGGGTTTGGGGTCAAGTGAGTGTTTTGGCTTAGAAAACAAGTCTTTATTTGCCAAAATCCATCCCCAGACCACTTAATTATTACAATTCGAAAATTTTCAATTAAACCGTAGGCAAAATGGTTTAATTAATTGAAAATTTTAATTATTTCTCTATAGTCAAAAAATAAAAAATAAAAAATCCGAGGACGTCCGGGAAATGTTTTTTCGGACAATGTTTTAATGCATCCCCGGACTTAGGAAATGCCCATAGAACATACCAATAGTGTCTAGTAGGTTCATATTTTAATGTTGGCCTCTAATAACCCCCCAAGGCCTAACAACCAAATTTGGGCATTCCAGCTTTGGAGGTAGCAGGAGAAAAACTCATCGATTATAACTTGGCTGAAGGCAAAGAAATAATTGACAAGGGAAAAAACTCCTTGGAATACCCTATTTGATTGTTAAGTTTAAGGAAACCGAGCCACTGAAGACCCCCCCTACTAGCACACTTTATTACAACCCCATAGGGCATGGTCATTTCCACAAAAATCTTAAAAAGGCTAGCCAAAATTGGCTAACTGAAACAAATCGAACTTCTGAACCCTGGCAACGAACATGCATCATGTTCGATAACTGGTAGCTCACTGGAAATCCATTAAGTGCAGAATTAGTGGTGTTACCAACTTTTTGTACCATAGTTGGGTTACTTGAGGAGCCCTCGGTTAACAGACATGTAAAATGTCTGATTCCAGTGTATCAGTTGATCTGTCTTCATGTCTAGCCAATATTGGCTAGCCAGTTTTTGATTTGAATAATTTTGACCATGGCCCTGCGGGGTTTGTAATAAAATGTGCTAGTAGGGTATTTTTGAGTGGTTCGGTCTTTTGAGACGTAGAATCTCAAATAAGGTATTCCAGGGAGTTTTTTGCCCTTGACAATTATGCTTTGCCTATAGCTGAGTATAATTGATAAGGTTTTCTCCTTCTTATTCCAAAGTTGGAATGCCCGATGTTGAATTCTAGGCCTTGGGGGGTTATTAGAGCCCAACTGAGTGTTATAAACCTACTAGGCATTATTTAAGTAGAGCATGGTCTTGCCCTAAGTCATTGGGACCTGTGATTTTTTTTCGAAAAAATCTTTTTCAAACGGGGAAAAAAAATTTTAAATTTTTTTTTAATTTTTTAATTTTCCCTAAAAGTGTTTTGGGTTAATTTTTCCATAAATTAAATGGAAAAAACCCGTTTATAATAAGTCGGTCATCCAGACCCCAAATTCAGTGATTGAAGGCTCTAACCTTAAGCCAAAAATCATTTTTGATCGGCCAGCCAGTCAGATCCAACTTTCGGATCATCAATCGGACACATAACGCCATTTTTCTCAAAAAAGTCATTTTCGAGGAAAAAAATGATTTTTTATTAAAAAATGATTATTTTGGAGAAAATTAAAATTCTCCAAATTAATCCAAATTCAGTGAAATAAAAGGCTAAATGACATCTCATTGGGCATTTATGATGATTGGAGTTATCGTAACTCAGCTTCAGTCAACATTCAGTGAGCAATTAATTTATATTCAGTTAGTAGATTTGTCATCTCCAGCTAAAGAATGAGATGGAGAGCACTCATTGGTCCAATGATTTGATCGAGGTAAAGACTTGAAGCTTACACCATCAGTGGCCTTCCCAAACCTAGCAGGGGCTTCATCCATACCTTAAGGTGGTTCTACCTACATCCAGACGCCCCTCTCTTCTGCTCACGCCACTCTCTCCTCATGAAGGTGTCATCACATGTGTGGGCTCATTTATGACTTGTTTTCGGTGCTCAGGTTTGGAGTGGGGGCACCTTGCCTAGGTGGAGGCCTCCCCTCACTCCTAGCTCTTCATTTTAGGTTTGGGTTCTCAGTTAGGTGACCAAGCCGGTCAGGTTATGTGATTTGGTTTTAGGGTTTTAGCACTCTCTCATTGTATAAATAGAGGCTCCTTTAGCTGTATTTGGATGGAGATTTTGGGTATGAACACTCTGCCAAAATTATTGTAATATTTGTTTAAGATTGGAATAAAGTTGTGAATTTGGAGGTCCATGCATGAGTTATTGGAGTTGTGGATTCACATTGTCTTTGGTGATATCTCTCTTACCCTTCCTTTTTCAATTATTAAATCATTATTCCTTGTATACTCTAGAAGGGCTAACAATCTAGTTTATGAGTATCTTGTTCGGATTTAATTTTGTGTGTAAGGGTTTTGCAGGGATCATCAAGGGTGAAGGACAAGCTTGAGATCAAGCTCTTCTTCATGAACCAGTGGCTTTTTTCATCTAATTCCTTCGTTTTGTAGGTTCTTCTAAGCGCTTCTCAATCCAAGAAAGAGACATAACACTTAGAGTTCCTCCTTCCTTCCATCAATAAAGATTAAAAAACATACTTGGTTACCTGGATCTACGAACTTCCCTCTTCTAGTTCTCTCTTTGCTCTTCGATTTCTTTGATCCCTTGCTTGCTAGCCTCTTCTTCCTTGCTTTGTTTTGTGCCTTTTCTTACCTTTTCTTCTTCGCTGCCCCGTTTTTGCCTTAGTTTACCACCCCTTTTCTTCACTTTGGACAGCCCTATTGTGCCCCTGTTTTCCCCCTTTTTGCCCTAGTTTTTTGGCCTCCTTCCACCTTGTTTTGTGCCTTTTCTTCCCCTTTTTGTTCGCTGCCCTGTTTTTGTATTTTTATGACAGCCATCTTCCTTCTCATTCGTTGCCCCGTTTTCATCATTCCTTGTATTTCTTTGGCCATCTAGTTCGTTGTCCTATTCTTCCCTTCTCTTGTTTTTGACTTCCTCTTTGTCTTCCCTTCTTCTTCCCCTCCTCTTCTTTTTATTTCAGCCTTCTTTTGCCTTGTTCTTTTGCTCTCATCCAACATCTTCTTTTCCTTTTTTTGCAAGTTTCAAGAAAAGCTTCAAATAAAAGTAAATCACTCTCATTTTTACGTAAGATTCAATAATAATAGAGTTGTATGCTTTCCTTCAAAAGACCTTTCAAGGATTAAATTCCTAAAGGCAAATCGTATAATTTTTTAATAAAATATCTTTTGTTTGAGTGGGGTTTTTAAGTCCTCACTCTTATCCTCCCCCATTTGGGGAGGCTTGTGTTGTGTTCATCTTTTTATATGCTTAGGTTAGATGTGTTTGTGCTCATAATATTTGCATATTTTTCATAGAATACTAATTGTTAGTCCATCACATTTAATTTATTGAATAAGTTGATTACTTCATCTCTTAATTGTGTATCTTTTATATAAGTAAATCAACTGCCTAACATTCACAAATCTCTTGAATCTCACCATAAGGTGGATCAAGAGTGCTCTCTGTCGGAGAGTTTAATCAACCATCTTCATCTTAATTTTTGTGCCTCATATTGTTTAATCCAATTAATAGATTAAGTAAGACTCTTGAACTTGCAGAAACACAAGTCAAGAGCACTCTCTATCGGAGAGCATCATTAGTATTGCATCATCCTTGCATTAGGGATCTAGACTAGATAAGACTCTTGAACCTTTGTCATAAGACAAGGTCAAAAGTGCTCTCTGTTGGAGAGTTTAATCAATTGACTTAATAAAACTTTTTCAACACACATTCCCTTTAATTAATTAACTTCGTTGATCATCCTTCACCTAGTATGCTCTGCCGACTTTCGGGTTGGGCTCGTACTCAGAACGGTGAATGGACTTGTTAAGTTTGCTCAAGAGGAACATAATTAAAACTTTTTAACCCATAACCAACGCACCGGCGTTGTCTCGATTAAATACTCAGGCAAGTGGGCAAATTCCAAGTGTGGGCGCCGAGCAACCCAATCTGGGCACAGTTGGTTAAGTTATTGAACACCTAGCTGTGATCCCAGACAGGTCCGTCATGTCTTCGAACGGAGCCATAGAAGGTATTTTCGGTTAGGATTTCCAGACACCTTAAGCAAGATCACCATTAAAATCTTTTAAAATATACAAAGAGCACTTGCACAACCTAATATTCAATAGTTTTATTTCAAGACTTGCTTTTAATCTCTTTACGCATTTTTAGTATTTTGACTCCATAAGGCACTGGTCTGTTTTAATCCGCATAACTGTTATATTGGGATCAATTGTTTGTGGCCTCTTTAATTTCTATCTGTGAATGCACATTTATGAAGTCTTGAACTATTTCTTATCATTTAATCTCTTGTTAGCAACGTGGATTGCTTTATGTGTCGAACTCATAATAAATAAACACTTCTAATTACAATAACTCCTAAGTAACACCCATCCGCATGTGCAACTAAGTAAAACACTTTAACAACCTTAAGAGCCTTAGAAAACTCTCTTGTAGGGACTACCCCCCATGGCTTCGTTAGGAGTTAGCCTAAACGGAGGAGCTAGGAGTAGGTGACAATGCCTAGCTCTGCGTTTGCCCCCAAGGTCACACCTCTCCCACTTTCCTAAGTGAGGAGACAACTTTCGGACGATTTCTGCTACTGGTGTGCAATCGGTGGACAACAAGTGGATAACACAAAGGTCTAAGTGGGGAAAGGTCTTCAACCTCACTAGTCAAGGTCCAAGTCAAGGGTCAATCTCAAATATGGAAGAAACAGATGGGTGGATGAAAGTGAAAAGGAGATGCCAAAATAGCAAGGTAAGACTAAGTCTGCATAAGGTAGGCAATACTAGTGAGCATGTAAAAAGGGCTTAGCATTCAAAATCACAGATCAACTCAGAATAACAAGTCTATAAAAGCACTACATAATCACCAAAATCAGTTACCATGCCAAGTTAATGCTAATAAGATGAGCAAGACAGTTTAACGGCACCCAAATACACATATACCTTTCCAGCCATATACCAGTCTCTGATGATAATCATAAAATCATCTCCAATTGCATGGGCAAGGGTAATATACCAGCTTCCTGACCTGTTGAGTGAACCATGGCTACAACAAGTCCATCTCAATGGGTCACCCAAGGCTAAGTCATGTCATGCAATATTGCTGTTGATCAAGAAATAGCTCTGTCTGGCTGTACCACTGATGATCACTGGAAAAATATGCTCAACACATCTGGGACTGGCACTGACTGGAAGAAAAAATATAGTCTGCTGCATCATGGTAGCTCCAGTTACAATGTATGTGATAACAATGCCCACAAGGCAATCACCAAGGGATTTCTTCAAGCAACGTTCCAAAGGGTTTGAAACCCTCAATATTGTCCACTTTATCACTTATTAAACTAATAAAGTAATTAGGTCCACCGCTTAAATCATCGAACTCATCAAAAGCAAACTTAGAGACCATATCATTATTTTAAATGGGGCCATCCTCCAATTAAAGTAACAAAATAAAATATTCCTGAACGGCTAAATGCTATTTAATGTTGCATAAATTTGAGACACTCCAATGGTTAATGTTTCCAAACAAAATGGAGAAGTCACTTTATTTCAAGCCCTTTAAAGGTTCTTCTTAAGCAACGCAAATCTTCAAGAAGGAAGCAATAGACGCCCTCCTCCATGAGTACTTTATAGTAAAAGGTTATTCATAAGTTTTCCAAAGGACTAACGCTGACCCAAGGGGGAGTGCTGTAGCTGCCATACTGTAAAAGGTTTTCTGAGATAAAGCTATAGCAGAGATTTAAAGGTAAGTTCTGAGATTTCCAAATTTGTGATGGCCTGAGGATGGAGTAGGCCCTAAAACCAGAACGAACTTTCATGACTGACGTTTTATCTAAACATAAAGCCTTTGCTGAAGATAGAAGTTCACGTCTCCTCCACAGTGCTGAAACCAAGGTGTTGAGTCTGGTTATTTTGAGATCTGTTTTAGGGCTGAGATAGAAGTGCTCTCCCTCAAACAGTAACAACTGGGACATCTCCTTGACTGTGGCTGCCTCAGGATTCTTTATCCATGAATGGGCCTCTTCATACTGAAGAATATACTGATTTACAGGCTGCTGGTTTGCTACAAGAAAATGACCACATAATTTCAAGGTCTGGGCAGCTCTTTCTGGGCTAACGTTTTCACTAAATAAGGATGAGACGGGGGCAAATCAGACCTGTGGGCTTGACTAATGTAGCAACAGGACAATGGCTTCACTGTTGACCTGAAACAGGACTGTCACTACAGAATAATCCTGAGACATTTTGCTGATTGAAGAAGATCAGGGGTCACGTGTTGTTACCATTTCTTTGACTGCCGTAGATGATCCCTTTTTGATGCCAGGACTATCCAAGACTGCCCATAATTGGTTTTATAATATTAGCAGGTCCTCAGAATCCTTCATGGAGTGCCCAGGACTGCTTATAAGGATGCCACATGCCAAGGAAAGCTTTTTAACCTTCATTGTCATTGCTCAGAGTCTTAGACTGCCTTATCATGGCTGTAGGGTACACCCATGAAAATGGGGGTAATAGGAGGCATGCCAATCAACAAATCTGAGTCATCTATAATGAACCATGGGGGAGTGGGGGCTTGTGTGTTTGCCAGATCAGGAAACCCACATTTGCAACTGTGTTGTGAAGTCACTCAAACGTGGCAATAGCTTCACATTACGCTATATCCACAAAAACCTTGATGGATCACAAGGTATATCAGATATCAAATTGCAAGAGACATGCAGGAAGTAAAATGATCTTCAATCAAACAACATAGAAGGGTGTTGAACCCTAATCCCAAAAGGTTTGGAAAGGCTCTGATACCAATGATACGTGGAAATGCCATTCATGAGCTGAGTTCTACACCAAAGGTGTGGAAAGCCAAATCTCTTACTGAATTCAATTAAGAGAGAACAAGCTTTTATAGCCTTGCATAAGAAAAAATACCTCAACAAACTAGAAGGCAAGATCCTAAAGAATACCAATTGAGTACGATAATAGAGCTAGTTGTTAGGGATAAGATCCCAACTACATAAGAATAGAAAACCTCTCAACTACTCCATGAGAATAGGAAACTAAAGGCTATGTCAAACAAAATCACAGTATTAAACACACCATACAAATAATAATATGAGACTAATATCCAGTGTTACACGGGGACTTGCCCCCTAGGGTCGGGGGCGTGCCCCCCTCGCTCCTTGTGCCCCGGGGGCTCGGGGGCTCGAGGGCTCCTGGGGAAACGTTTCCCAGCGTCCCCAAAATCCTGAAACTCTCAGAAACTCACAAGGGGACGCGTCCCCCTATTCTGCAGCGCGATCCAGTGAAGGGGGGCTCCCACACGCCTCCTCGAGAAACTAGGGGGCTCCTAGACACCCCCCACAATNTTCAAGTTTTCAATTACAATGACTGAAATTAGAAATATGAATATCAAGATTCAAATGACAAATTTGAAAATTATCATGATGAATTGTATAACGTGTTTGCATTATTAATTAAGTATATTCTGATTTACATTGCACAATGATAAACTTAGTATTTACTATTTATTATTTACTTTTAGTAGATTTCATGGGATGAATCATTGAATTGTAATTGTTGGGATTTAATAATTTATAATATTAATTTTTATTAAGACCTGGACGCCCCCCGCCCCCCTCGAATTTCGCTAAAATTTGGGGGTGGTGTCCACAAGTCCCCAATGTGCGTTTCCCCGCTCCCGCGTCCCGGAAATTGGAGGAACATTGCTAATATCTCATAGAGGCAAACCATAGGTTAAGGAGAACATATCACTAAGAATCCCTATCGGGGAGAAAGGTCATGTGACAGAGTTATGATTCCATATCTTCTTCTTTTTTCCATAGATCATATTTATGTGTAATGCTGCAAATGTAATTCTGTTGGTGCATTTCTCTTATGTGGACCCGTTGCCCATAATTGTTGGCTGGTTTTGGCAGAGGAGGATTGGGTGAGACCTTTTCGTTCCTCTTCAATCTCTTGATATAATCTAATTTAGTAGTGAATAAGTTGCTGGCTGTAAGTTTGTCCCGCTGTTCTCTTTTCATTGATGATTGCATGTAAGCCTGTTGATCTTTACTGGAAATGAAATTGTATCTTGATGAGCATTTCATTCTGTTTTTCACATTGATTTTGTGGACCTAATCAGTAGAGTTAGTTGCTAGATGGATTTCCTGATTTCTCCGTCTCATTACTAAGCTTCTTCGTAATATTGCTGCCCCAATTTCATAGTCCAAAAGGACAAGACACTTGTCTTCTTGACCCCCAAGACCCTAAAAATACCACACTCTAGTAATGTGATTTTCGGGTCTAGGGACAGATTACTGGTTTTATCAGGGATTCCCCCCTTGTGTTGGAGAAAGGCCAGCCTAAAGGGAGAGGAAGGCTGCTGTGGTGACAATGGGCAGAGTTCATAAGTTTCCTTAGAGTTGCACTTTATTGTTTAGACTTGAATATTATTGAACTGCAGGTTTGGGAGTCATCAAGTTTTGGTTTATTCTTTTGTTGCCTTTTGGCCATATGGTTGTTGTTGTCATACGTTTTGCTGACTGCTTCGCAAGGTTTGGAAGTAAGATTGCTTTGATGTTATCACACATAATTAATGATGCCCTGTGATTTCTAACAGATTTGAATCGTGTTTGTTGCATAAATTTATTTCTGAATTAGTTCTAAGATCAATCTTCTCTTTTGAAGACTTTAGAGCTTTGAACTCACATTTATTAAGGGTCCATTATTTTCCATGCTTAGCATCTTTCAAGTTGGCAACAAGTGTTCTAATGACAATGAAAACTGGTCTACCAATTAGTTGTTAGTTTCAATATTGGGAAACACTGTTTTAATGTGTATGTTATAAATGCATAGTTAATACGTAATGTTATTTTATTTGAAAATATACTTCATCGTAAAGTGCATTTTGTGTGTCTAGGAATATTTTTTTGTTGTCCAAAACTTATAAACAATTGAGTAATTATTGACACTACAAAATATTGATGCTTGATAATGGATGTAGGCTATGATAAGGATGGAGGAAGGTGGAGTATTTTATCTGGAGAACCATGGGAAGCGTCCAATTGCTGTAAATAGCCGTGTCATTGCAAGTGGACAACGGATTCGTCTGGGTTCCAATCGCTTGATAGAGGTTTTTCTATCTTGCCTTTACAACACATGAATTGTTTGTCTTAGAGTTTCACTAAATATTTGAAACCTATATTGTTGTAACATATTAATATAAATGAATCTTGCACATCACAATTGCCTCAAATATTTCTTTGTAAGTTTGTGTTCTCTTGTGGGTGCATGCAGAGAGGGGAAAACTTGTTACTAATAAGAGTGTCAAGTAGAAGAAAATAAATGCTAATAAGCTAGTGAACCTAAATAGAAGAAAGTGGGTGAGTTGCTTTAAGAAATGTTACTTATAAGAGAGATTCTTATTTATAAGATGTGAGTGTTACAATGCATTTCCCACTTACATTTATTAGAACTATATGAGTAAAGGAGAAGAAAACATATTTATTAGGAGAAGAACATATCGTAGAAACTCTTACCGCCCAATTTGTACACAAGTAGAAAATATCTTAACCCACTAGCACAACTTAGGTGGCAACAAAGGTCGCTCATCACTATCACCTCAACTCACAACCTCTCACTTTTTGTCTTTAAACCTAAGCCAAGGGGGGTATCCCAACTTAATTTATTATTAATTTAAGTCTAGATGAAATATATGACAATACTAGACTTAATCTATGTTGATGTTCTGATGGTTCAAGCATTGGGAAACATTCTATAGATCATTCTTTTAGACGTTCGCGACCCGTGGAGAGAATGGCCCCTTTGTAGCCTTGATTAGTCATGTGTTGACTATGTGTATAGAGGGCTCGGATGCTTAGCCTAGTCTAGTCATGTGTTGACTTGAATGGTATAGTCTAGAGGTCACATTGTGTACTCATTTTGTGGGAGTAATCTGTAGCGGGAGTGATCTATTATAGAGCGAGATGACTTGTCTATGTTACAAGGAGATCTTATCTCCTTGTATAGTAGACAAAGTCTAATCTAATCAACATTAGAACTCTTGGGGAAGAATATGACCACATGTGATGAGACATCAATGAGGATAAATTTTCTATGATCAAGAAATATCCAAGGAAGTCAAGACAATCCATTGAAGAAGTCCCAAAGAAAGTGGAAGACAAGAAAGGGAAAAATACACCAATAAAAGGGGGAACGTAGACCAAGAAGACAAAAGTACAAGTCTCCCTCAAGAGTGCAAATCAAGTCAACTGAAGAATATGAATAAAAGTGTTCTCACACTTCATTTGTCACATTCAAGCAAGCTCATCTCTCTTAATTGGTGCACACTTCTCAAGGAGTGTTGTTGAAAATGTAACTTCGGAAGATATTCTATTGTATATTATTATTGTATTTTATTGTACCACCGTCAGAGATGTTTTTCCTTCGTTCGAGGATATCATTATTGTATTTGGTCATGCTAGAATATCAAGGTAAAATCTCCGTTGTAAGTCGGGGCAATAGTCCCTAGAAGAAACAATGTAAAATGTATTTTGAGTCTTTGAGGAGAGAAGTCGACCCTATTAGATTAGGAAGTCGACCCAGTTAGGTTTTAGGTCGTCACTTGTAAAGTATAAATAGGGAGGTGCCCTTCCTCATTTGGACACAACTCACTCAAGCAAGTTTGCTTAAGCGAGGAGAAGGACAAGTGCACCAGTGTGAGGAGAAGAAGAAGTTGTTGATGATATCTTATCTCTGGGTATTCTATCTTGGTTTGACATTGTACCTAGTGACGAAACTATTCTAAGAAGTTTGCGGGGTTTTCTCCTTAATGGTTTCCTTGAGGAAAATCTTTGTGTTCTTGTGTATTGTTGTGCTTGTCTATCTTTGAGGTTAAATATCTAACCAAACCACAAGAAGAATATGATAAGAGTGAAAAGGATTATTGCAGACTCTATCAAGGACAATCTCATCCCTTGGGTATCATCTTTGAAGACTCCAAAGAAAATGTTCGATGCTTTGACCAAGCTGTTTGAAGGAAATAACATCAACCGGAAAATGACCCTGAGAAATCAACTCAAGAATGTGAAGATCCAACATTCGAAACCATTAAGTCTTACTTTACAAGGGTTTCTCAGATCAAGGAGCAAATAAAGGCTATTGAATAAAGTATCGAAGAAAGCGAGATTGTGATGGCTACCTTGAATGGGCTTCCAAGGTCATGGGACTAATTCATTCAAGGGATATGTTCCAGAAAGAAACTAATCAAGTTCAACGAGCTATGGGAGGAATGCACTTAAGAAGAAGCTTGATTAGTATCAAGAGAAGAGAATATGGGAGCAAGCGACGATTAAGCTCTAATAGCTCAGGCAAGAAGAATGAAGGAAAGAGGAAGGATCACTCTCACAGAAGATCCAAGAAATTCCAAAAGAATCATAGACCTAGAAGAGACTCCACAAATCTTAGATGCTTCATATGTGATGAGAAAGGACAGTTCTCAAGAGATTGTCTTAGAAAGAAACGAACCTCCAAAGCAAACAAAAAGAAGAGGCATCATACACATTCTGCAGAAGATGATGAACCTTCAAGCAAGAGAACACGAGAAGAATCGTCAAGCGATGAAGAACACGATCTGATATTAGCTCTTATAGGCACCATTACCCATGGAAACAATGATTGGTTAGTGGACAATGGAACTTCCAAGCATATGCCAGGATACGTGTTAAGATTTTAAAAGTTATTATACCAAAACAAAAGGATCTTTGAAAGAATAACAAGCATAACAGAAGAAAAGAGAACTCAAGGATTTTTCCTGGGAAACCCTCGTGGGGAAGAAAACCCAACAAAACTTCCTCTATATAGACTTCAACCAAGTACAATGTAAGATCTTGAAGAATAAGACTAGACTGCTTTGTTTCCTCCAGATGGACTATTTCTTCTCTCTCTAGCGTAACTGCTTGAGTGTTCTATTTTTCCAAATGAGGGAGGCGCCTCTCTTATTTATACTAATAAGCTGAGAGGCCTAATAACCCAATAGGGCCGACTTCTCCTTGCTGTCAGGGCTGACATGCCTTGGGAGACTCAAAAATACATTTTGATAATACTTTTGTGGGTACTACTGACCCGACTTACAACAGAGTTTTTACCTCAAGACTTTACATGACCAAATACATCAATGACATCCCTAATAGGAGGAACAACATCTTCGAAAGGGGTAATAACAATAATAATACAAAATAGCTATGTTGCACGGGAACCCGTCCCCCCCTAAAATTTAGCCCGTTCCCTGCGTTTTGGTGTTACGTGGACTTTGGAACTCCTTGGAAACGTCCCCAAATGGTCAGGGACTCCATTGGGGACTCGAAGACTTTTTCGCTGTATCCTAAACGTACCCCAAAAAATAGGGGATTTTTTGGGGACGTTCCCGAAGTCCTTAGACCAATCGGGGACTCCCACGTGTCCCCTTTCCTGTACATTAAAAAAAATTAAAATTTAAAAACTTAAAACCCTACCCTTCATTTATGCTAAGATAAACTCTTCCTTTTGCATTTGAATTTCAAGTTTTAAACTTTAAAGACTAAAATATTTATGTGATTACATTTGTAGACTTTATTCTTTTATATTTCATGAATGATTCATAACTCTTAACTTTTAAATTGAAATTGAAATTTTTATGTTTTTGAATTTTTCAGTTTTTTTATAAAGTTTACATGGCAGATATTTTAATTTCATGCTGCAATCATGTTCTGATTTTTCATTTTTATGACTCATTTATCTCAATCAAAGGCTGCAAACATGTATGTTTTGATTATTTTAATATTCTGCTGCAGAGATTTTTTATTTTATGATTTATCTCAAAGTAAATCATTTTTATTTTTTAAAAATAATATATATATTATTTTTAAATTTTATGTTATATAATCGTCGTCCCCAACCTGTCGTCCCCTGAAAAATTGGGGGTGTGCTCTAGCCGTCCCGGAAACTCGTCCCCGCATCCCCTGCCTCCCCCCGTCCCCGAGACCAGTGCAACATAGCAAAATAGAATATCTTCCATAGTTACATTTCTTTAACACTCCCTCTTAACAAGGAAGGTATTCTACAACAATACATCTACACAGCTGAATGGTGAATCTATATGTCATAGGAAGTTTTCACAACTACATCAACATCATCATCATCCATGGAACATCATCACATAGGATATCTCTATCATCTAGTATCAGCTCGAGCATCATCATCTCTGGCATCATCTCGAGCATCACCTGCACTATCAGTATACAAATACTGAGCTAAATCACCCACAACATAATTAAACGCTGGAACACCATCATCTGCAACTGAATGCAGGAACTCGTCTGCAAGTGAATGCATGACCAATTTCCATATGAGAGTACTATTGTTCGCAGGACCATCCTCAGCTGGTAAGTGCTAGGACCACTCTCAACAAGAGAGTGCTCCTGTCCGAAGGACCATCCTCAAGGAGGACACTATCGTATGCAAATGAATGCAGGATCTCGCCCGCAACTGAATGCAGGACCGCTCAACATATGAGAGTACTATCATCCCCAAGACCATCCTCAGTTGGTAAGTGCTAGGACCACTCTCAACAAGAGAGTGTTCTTGTTCACAGGACCATCCTTAAGGAGGATACTGTCGTCCGCAAATGAATGCAAGATCTTGTTTGCAACTGAATGCAAGACCACTCAACATATGAGACTACTATCGTCCGCAGGACCAGCCTCAGCCGGTAAGTGCTAGGACCACTCTCAACAATAGAGTGTTCTTGTCCGCAGGACCATCCTCAAGGAGGATATTGTCGTCTGCAAATGAATGCAGGATCTCGTCTGCAACTTAATGCAGGACCACTCAACATATGAGAGTACTATCGTCCGCAAGACCATCCTTAGCTGGTAAGTGCTAGGACCACTCTCAACAAGAGTGTTCTTGTCCACAGGACCATCCTCAAGGAGGATACTGTTGTCCGCAAATGAATGCAGGATCTCGTCCACAACTGAATGCAAGACCACTCAACATATGAGAGTACTATCATCCACAGGACCATCCTCAACCGGTATGTGCTAGGACCACTCTCAACAAGAGAGTGTTCTTGTCCGTAGGACCATCTTCAAGGAGGATATTGTCGTCCGCAAATGAATGTCGGACCTCATTAACATCTGTAGGCATACTGATAAACTCGACTGGCCTTTTCTGCACTAGCATATCACTGCCATCTCATCCTCAATTATAATCTCATCATCACTCCCTCTTTCCAGGGAGGTCCTTTCGGACTACACCAAGCTTGTCTTGAAAGTGTTCAAACTTTACACGAGACAAAGGCTTAGTTAGCACATTAGCACATTAACAACTTGTTCCTCTGTAGGAACATACTGAAGCTTTACAGATCCTCTCTACACCATATCCCGGATGTAATGATACTTTATCTCTATATGATTTGACTTATCATGAAACACCGAGTTATCTGTTAGCTTGATGTAACTTTGGTTGTCACAATAAATATCAATTGCATCCATCTCGGCATCAAACAATCCTGCCAATAGTTTATGAAGCCATACTGCTTCACTATAGGCTGAAGATGCTGCAATGTACTCGGCCTCTGCTGTCTAGAGGGCAACACTATTTTGCTTTCTGCTAAGCCATGAGATCACACCTGATCCCAAACTGAAACAACATCCTGAAGTGTTCTTTCTATCTTCAAAACTTCATGCCCAATTCGAATCAGTATAGCCATACAATCTGAACTCACTGTCAGCTGCATATCTGAGGCCACAATCCAATGTACCTTTTAGGTACCTCATCACATGTTTTGCTGCAACTAGATGAACATGTCGAGGCTCCACCATATACCGACTCAAGGTGTTCACAACAAAACATATATCTGGTCTTGTATTTGTCGAATACATCGGTAAGCCAATAATCTATCAGTATAATGTGACATATACTCTTTCTGAAGAATCATCATTCAAGAGCTTCAGGTGTATCACCATCAGAGTGTTAATTTTCTTGCAATCCAACATCCCAAATCTCTAAGGAAATTGCTAAGTCAATTATTACTAAGGCTTAATTACTAAGGCAATTATTTCAGCTTTGAAGGTTTCAGTGAAAAACTCGAAAATTATTTATTGTTTAAAAAGAATAAATAATTAACAAGGAAAAAACACCCTGGAATAATGCATTAATTAATAAGTCCTAGGAAACCAAACTTTTCACATAAAGTCATGCTAACTCATTTTATTACAATTCCCCATGGGGTATGAACATGTTAAAAATTAAAAAAAAGGCCTATGAAGGCCTGTAAGGACTTTTGAACTTGAAATTTGAACAAGTGATTGTTCATCTTTGGTGGTTCATTTAGAAATCCAACCTAGTGCAACTTAGTTGGTAACATCTGGCTCCAACTATGGGACGTGTGATTGATCTGAACTTCGTGAAAATTGATCGTACGAGAAACCTTGAATCTCTGGTTCCTGCACAAAACTAAGATAAGTCAGTCACATGTATATATAACCAAATGAAATAACAAGTTGCAATTTATAATACAAGATAGTGTACAACAAAAGAATCTCTATGTAAACAATCTATCATACAAAAATTAAGCTAGGAAATAAAATGAAGAGGAAAGGTTAGAAATCCATGATACAAAGTGCCCCCACGGGCATCAGATGTTGTCACCGAGGAATAACTTCAGAATCTTCCCGTTCACTGGCAGAGTCTGCTTTTCACCATCCATGTCGCTAAGATGAAATGAATTTACATCGGCTATATCATGAATGATGTAAGGATCCATCCATAAGCTATCAAACTTTCCATGTTTGCTAGGCTTTTCTCTCCGCTTGTCCCATAGTAACACTGTATCTCCCTTCTGAAATGCTCTAGGCCTAGAAGATTTGTCAAAATTTCTTTTCATTTTATCCTGACTTTTGATACTCTGATCAACTTCCTTTCTCCTGACTTCATCCAACTCTACCAACTCATGAATTTTGCTTTGATAATCATCCTGGTCAAACCCTGAATCTTGCAAAGTATGATACACTAGTAACTTGAGATGAACTTATTTGTGCCATAAACCAACTCAAAACAAGACTTTTGCGTTGCACTTTTCTTTGTGATTCTGTCTGCCCAAAGTACAAATTTGATCTTACTGTCCCAAGACTTCTTATTGTCACCAATAATCCTTTTAACGATGGTCATCAAGTTTTTGTTGCTCAACTCAGCCAGACCATTTCCATGGGGATAGTAATTTGAGGAATGGGATAAGATAATGCCATACTTGAAACATAATGATGACATGGCTACTGAGCTGAAAGCTTTGGCATTATCAGTGGTTATCTTAGTTGGCACCCCAAATCTAGTAATGATTTTATCTTCGAGGAAATCCATTACTACCTTCTTGGTTGCTGCTTTAGTAGGTATGGCCTCTACCCACTTGGTAAAGTAATCGGTTGCTGTCAAAATCCAAGTGTAACCATTACTTGAATTATCCTTAAACTTACCAATGAAATCAAGACCCTATTGCTGAAAAGGGGCTTGGACCACTACTGGCTTTAGAGGTAGTGGGGCAAGTTTTTGTTTTCTTGTGAATAGTTGACATTTCTGGCTATTCCTAACAGACCTGCGCACATCAGTGAATAAGGTGGGCCAATAGTATCCTGCTCTAAGAATTTTGTGGGCTGTAGTTTTAGCTGCAAAGTGGCCACCACAAAATCTTGAGTGGAATTCTTCTAAGATTTTTTTAGACTTTTCTTCATCTACACACTTAAGTATGAGACCATCTGGGTTTTTCCAACCCAAACCATCTTGAGTAAGACAATACTTAGTGGCTTGTAATCTTAACGACTTTCTCTTATGGCCGACTAGATGTTCAAAACAAGTCAGGTTGAGGAGATAGAAAACTATATCTGAATACCAGTGTTGCTATTGAAGACGTTGAAGCTTTGTTGAATTGGCTGGGGCTGACGAACTGTTCTGGAAAATCATACCTAAGGCCTGCTCATTTTCCTCTGTCATCATTTTAGCAAGACCTTGACCCTTGATCAATTTAGTGGGTCTAATACCTAAGTCATACTCTTGGATCTTTGATACCCACTTTCCTCTTATACCAAGGCATTCCTGCTGGGATAAAATGTCTTTTACTGCTGAATGGGGCACATAATCAACCACTCTAGAGTATCCAACATAGGTTCTAAAGTGTTTTAAAGACTTAACAAGAGCGTAGGCTTGTTTTTCCATTATAGTGTACTTTAGCTCTGAATTCTGCAAGGACCTACTCATAAAGGCAATTGGCTATTCCTGACCCTCTTTGTTCTTTTGCAACAAAACTACGACAATTGATGCTTCTAAAGGCTTCTTTTCCTTCATTATCCCATTCAAACTTAGCATCTTTTTTAAGTAACTTTTGCATGGGTTTCATTAACTTAGCTAAGTTTGGTATGAACCTTCTTATGAAATTTATTTGGCCATTAAAACATTGTAAGACTTTCTTATTTTGAGGCAAGGGAACCTTCTTTATGGCTTCTACTCTTTTAGGGTCTATCTTCACACCATCCTTGGAAATTATATGCCCAAGCAACTTTCCTTCATCTATACCCAAAACCGACTTAGCGGGATTTAAAGAAATTCCAAACTTTCTTAAGATGGCCTATATGATCAGATCTTTCTTTGGAGAAAACAGTAAGGTCATCTTGATAGATTTCAAATATCTTTCTAATTAACTCATTGAAAGCATAATCCATAGCCCTTTTAAATGTTGCACCCGCATTCGGAAGACCAAAGGGCATCCTCAAATATTCAAACGTTCCACAAGGTGAAGTGAAAGTAGTCTTATGTCGATCTTCTTTCTTAACAAGGACTTGGTTATACCCAAAGAACTCGTCAAGCATAGCATCATACTTGACCCCGTCACCCTTTGCAATAGGGTTTCCATATCTGTCAAAGGGTAGTTATCTTTTATGCATGAGATGTTCAGATTCCGGAAATCAATGTATATCCTCAACTGTCCATTCATTTTCCTAACAACCACCAAGTTTGAGCACCATGATGAATGTCTTGTTGGAGCAATGCTGCCTGCTGCCAACATTTTTTGTAACTCTTGTTGGACCATACGAGCTAACTTGGGGTTTATTCTTCCGAGCTTTTGTTGAAAGGGTTTGGAATCTGGCTTTAATGGAATTGTATGCTGAAACACATCGTCTCGATAGGATTTTAATTCATCATATGTAAAAGCAAACACATCTCTAAACTCTTTTACCAATTCAACCAAGTTTTTTTTCTCTTTCTCAGAAGTCCCTTTCCCAATTTTTATTTTTCTCGACTCTTCTTCAGTGCCAATGTTTATTTCTATGTAGTCCTCCGGTTTTTTTATTTCTTTATTTTTACACCTATCTTGCCTATCAAAAGCTCTTTCCCACTCTACCACTTTCTTGGGGACAGGATTACAAGGTTGATCATCTCTACCTTTGCAGGATTCTTCCTCCTGAAAACTGACTTGAAAGTCTGAAAATTCTTTCATGTTATTGATGAAGTTTATAATCTGCTTGTCATCTTTAAAATATTTCCAAAGATTTAGGTTGTTTGGGACAGAGGGCCTAAAATTTATTTCAAATTTCCCATTTCTCTTTATCAACTCTTTTGTGAATTTTAAAGTGGAAGCTGCCATTGCTAGTTTGTCTGCCTCACTGTTTTCTAAACAAGGCACTGCCATGAGGTCTAAAGCATTGAAATATTCCATGGTGTCCCACAGAACATTCCTATACTTTTTAAGTCTTCCACATTTACAAGCAAACAAATTCTTGACCTTGGAAACAATCAAGTCTAAATTTTCCTTGATACTTAATACTTTAATACCCATGCCCTTTGCAATCTCAAGTCCTAGCAGAAGTGCTTCATACTCGGCCACATTATTAGATGCCTCGAATTCAAGTCTATAAGCAAAGTTAAACTTCTGGTTTGATGGTGAAGTTAAAACAATCCCTGCCCCTTTTCTTGACTTAGAAAAAGCTCCATCAAAACTCATCTTCCATAGTTCATCAACCTCGTCATTCTTGGTTTTCTCCCTGATAGGTATAAGGTAGTTTGCATAGATGGCATGGTTTCCTAGACTATCTGTCTCGCAGATTTATTCATTATCTGGTTCATTAGGGTCTTCAACATAATACTTCCTTTCCTTTTCCCTATACAGTTTGACATGTGCATCTTCAGAAGCCGGAATAATGGCATAGGTCCAATCCATTTGGATAGATCTGGCAAGGGAAGAAACCCACTTTCTAGATAGCAACATTCCCCATATATCAGGTACATCTATGACTACAATGTCCATGGTCACACCAATGTCTGGGTAGGCATCTAACTTGACTGGAAAATTCAAAATTACACCTACAACATCAATTTCTCTTGAGTCCACGACACAGTCGTTTTGATACGGTCTTGTTATCTTTAGACCCATTTTCTCCATAACTTTCTTGGTCATGATGTTAGAGGATGCACCCGAAGCAAGCATACAATTGTGCAACAACTTATCATTTGCAATCAACGAAATGTAGAATGGAGGATGATCTTCTTTGTTAGGATCTCTACTATGCAAGACAATAGGAGTATCTTCATTAAAATTGTTTTGTTTCTTAGTAGGATTCTCAATAGGTTTGTTCACAGCTGTCTCTTTTGTTTTGTTGGCTACTTTCTCCTTAGTCTTTTTAGTAATTACTTCTTTAGGTTTCTCAACATTCTTTTCCTTAGGTTCCTCTAAGATTTTCATGAAAATATCTCTTTGACTAGGAATTTTCAGGATCTCAATTATTGGGACAAGGATTTTAGCACTAGACAACCAATTACCCAAATCAATATTCAAATCTACATGGGGAGAGATTTTTACCTTTGATATGTGTTGATCTGACTTAGTTGGGATGACATTCCTTCTTCTTTGATAGACCATGCCGTTATACTTCTCAATGATCCGCTCAGGAGTAGGTTTATTGCCAAAATTCTTTGTAGCATTATGCTTCTCCTGACTATACTCTCTTGCTTGTTTCCAACTTTCTTTGGAGATAGGATGGACATTCGTGGTATTATTTATATAATCAGGATATCTAGGATAACCCACAAAATTACTTCTCTCAATATGTTCTTGTTCCATTATGTGACAAAAATTTGCACAAGTAGATTCTTCATGGAACTCTTCACAAGGTCTGCAAGAGGGGGGAACCTCATCAACCGTGTTGTTTGTTTCAAGTTGGTTAGGAGGTCTCTGCTCTTGGGGAGGATACTTCTTCCACTCTTGATTTGGCCTTGGTTGAAAACTTCTTTGATTTTGAACAACGTGAGTTTTCTCCATGGTCATCAATCTATTTTGCATTGAATTCATTTGGGAAGTGTGGTTGACCATCATTTGGTTCATTAATTCTGTTATTTCCTTGATGGATTCCTTAGTCCAATCTCTACTTTCTAGCTCAACTACTTTTTTCTTGGAATCATGCAGTTTGGAAATGGGAACACTACCTCTAGAAAACCTAGGTAGATCGGATTTTCCAGATGCTTGCATGTTTATGTCTATCTTTTTAGCAGTTTCCATAGCACCATGTAGAGTTGTTGGCTCCTTATCTCTGAGTTGGTATCTCATTTCTCCTTCAAAGGCTTCTATGTAGTAGATGAGAATTGATGCATCAAGAGGTTTAATATCTTTATGCAGTCTTGAAACTAAATCATTGAATTTTTTATTAAACTCCTCAATTGTCTCAATCTCTTTCTTCTTAGTTTCAGTCAAGGCAGCTAAGAGGTGTCGGTTCTCTTTCTTGTCACCCCATCTGGAACTGAAAGTTGTCTCAAATTTTGTGAAGGTTTTGATGTTGTTATTAGCCAAATTGGTGAACCATTCAAATGCATCAGCAAAAGGCCTTATCTTTAGATCTTCAAAATTCACACTATGGCACCACTTGGCATAACACCGCGTGAAAAACAATAGGTGAGACTTCACAGTTATAGCATCATTGCCATGAAAAGAGGGAACCTTCTCAATGGCTTTATCAGGGATTTGATGAGGATAACCAACAATGGCGGTAAAGTCCAAGGGTTTAAAAAGATTGCCCATGCTGGTAGGTGAATCATTTGATTGAGGATCAACAAATAAAAGGTGAATGTCAAGGATTGACTTAGATCTAAGATTTTCAAGGATCCTACGAGAAGCTAACTTTCTTTTCCTCCTATGATAGACCTGTTCAGGATCAGGGATGAACTGAAGCAAGCCTTCAAAGTTTCTTCTTGTTGAATTCCTTGGTAAAGTTAAAAATAGTGGAGTCGCTAGATGATCTGAGTAAAATTTATTCAAATTTCAACATTCATTAAACAAAGCATAAATAAACAAAAAAGAAAACTCAAAGTCGTATTCTGGGAATAGAAAGATTTATCCTCAGCAATGATGCTAAAATGTTGCCGCCTAATTCGCACCTCGGGTCACGTGGCAGAAATATTCAAGCCACTGGGTGCGACCTTCGGGCAAGCAAGAGTCAAGTGCTGTCACTTGATCTTGACTTCTTCGTTTGGGCTCTCTTGTTGAATTTTCAGCATTAGCATAAACTTTAAAAATTTGCAGATAAACATAAATAGATCAGCAACACATTCATCACATCAGCACACATGGACACAATATTTTTTTCACTGGGGAAACCTTCAAAGGACAAAAACCCCAAAAGCATTAATAGCTCATCTCGTAAATGAGATGGCTTAAGAAATTCTTCAAAAAGTTCCTCAAATCCAAATCTGGATTTTGACCACAGTAACTGTAAAATTCATCAGAATAAATTAGATTGATAATTTTACCCACAATTTCCAGAATTACAGAAAATTACCAATTTAGGGTTTTCTCAGAAAAACTGAGATTTTCTCTCTCCTGCCCAAAAATATCAGACTGCTGAAAACTGCCTGAAAATGTCAGACTGCTGAAAATTGCTTGAAAATATCAGACTGTCTGAAAACTGCCCAAAAATATCAGCCTGCTGAAAACTGCCCGAAAATATTAGACTGTCTGAAAACTGCCCAAAAATATCAGACTGCTGAAAATTGCCTGAAAATATCAGACTACTGAAAATTGCCTGAAAATGTCAGACTGTTGAAAACTGCCTGAAAATATCAAACTGTCTGAAAACTGCCCAAAAATATCAGCCTGTTGAAAACTCCCTGAAAATATCAGACTGCTGAAAATTGCCCGAAAATATCAGATTGTCTGAAAACTACCTAAAAATATCAGCTTGCTGAAAACTGCCTGAAAATTGCCCGAAAATATCAGACTGCTGAAATCTGCCCCAAAAAATGGAATGCTAAAGATAGTTGTGCAAAAATGCTGAAGATGGACTTTGCTGATAAAACCCTAGCTGAGGGTTTGAACATAAGATATTCTTTTTCTCCTGTGAGAGCAAAAGTGTGTGTAACAAATGAGAAGGCTTGATCTTCTTTTATAGCCTTTGTTCACCTCCAAGTGGACAAGATTAGGAAAAATAAAAATAATAATATTTTTATTCTTTCCCTAATTTCACTTTCACTTTGACCAAAAAGGTACTTTTATTTTTTCCTTTGACTTTTATAAGAAGTCCTTTAATTAAGAAAAATAAAAATAATAATATTTTTATTCTTTTCCTCAGTGTTCCACGGGACGAGTCCCGCAGGGTCGGGGACGCGTTTCCACGTTTCCTGCATCCCGGGGACTTGGGGACTCTTGGGCGAAATTCTCCTCCCCAACCATGCCCCTGAGAATTTTTTTTTAATGTTTTCCCATTATTTTCACATTTTACAATTCCTACTTGGTACTACTTAGAAAATAAACTGATATATTTAGTATTTACATTGCACAATCATTAATATACATCAAATGGATTATTATTTTTGATATTTTATTTTATTTTTATAATTTTAGAGATGTCCTCACGTCCCCCCCGAATATCCCTAAATTTGGGGGTGGTCTCCACGCGTCTCGAATGTGCGTTTCCCTGTTCCCACGTCCCCCAGCCCGGAAACTTGGGGGAACATTGCTTTTCCTAATTTCACTTTCACTTTTACCAAAAATGTACTTTTATTTTTTTCCTTTGACTTTTATAAGAAGTCCTTTAATTTTGTTTTCCACCTGTGGTCTTTTTAGGTGGACAAAATTAGGAAAGATAAAAATAATAATATTTTTATTCTTTTCCTAGTTTCACTTTCACTATTACCAAAAAGGTACTTTTATTTTTTTCTTTGACTTTTGACTTTGACCTTTTACCAAGTACCTCTATGGTCATTACCTGTGGTACTTTTTTATTTCAAAAGTATATCATCATAAACCAAGAGAGTTATTAATGCTTTTATCTCACACACTGTGTGACACCTAGATCTGGTACTAGGGTAACTTAACCATGGGTAGCTAATCCTTGGAGAAGCACACCAAGCCCATAGATCAATGGTCAAAGTGCCACACACATGCTCGGACCCAGTCTAGGGCTTACAGTGTCTTCATTCTCCTAGAGAATGGCTACTCAGAACTAAGCTGAGTCTACCAGTCCCAGACTGGTCTACATCGTGGTTCCGGACCAGATGTCTACTCAACACAAGGTTGAGTCTACCCAGGGCAGATCTGGGTTTATATCATGGCCCTAGACCAGATATCTACCATTCAATAGAATGGTCACTCAACACTGGGTTGAGTCTTCACCGTGGTCCCGGACCGGGTGGTCCCATTCTCCGAAGAGAAGGGCTCTCGATGCTGCTCAGAAAATCAACATCTCTCCTAGCGAAGCCAAGGGGGGTGGTCCCTAGTAAAATAAACTATGGTGTTTAATCTATAAAATAAAACAATAAGTCTAGGAGATGATAACAATAAATACTGAAACTGAGTTGATCTGCAAATAGTTTAAATAACTAGCAATTAAAATATCATTCCAAATAACACATTGATTAACTTAAGCATCAGACATAAAATAAAATGCCAAATAGACCAGTGCTAATGGAGTGCTTGTAAGGGGGTTGCTAGTGAAGTCTCGAGAAGTATTGCAGTTGTCTTGGTTGGTCAGTTTTAGAATTATTAAATGAGTAATTAGGGAGTGGGTAAATTCTTGGTAAATTTTATTAAGAATGTGGTAATGATCTTATTATTAGGAGAGAAATGGTGTTCTAGATATACCCAGGGGGTACAAGGAATATGTTTGGATTTACCAAGGAGTGGCTCTCACAGTGACGTGTGGGCTAGATGGAGTCATGGGGTTGTGTTCAACACTACACCAAACAAGCGTGTAGCCTAACGGTGCCCCACGGTCACTTTCTAGTGGTTCCCGCTGCACTTGCAGAATTTCCCGACAACCTGGTAAAATCGAATGAAGTGTCGTATTTTCACTTGTAGGGATTAATTGAAGTGTTAACTAATTACTAGTCACTTCAATCCCTTTCTGATTGTCCCACCGATCCAGCCAAAGGCCTGCAGTGGTCACAAGAGCATACGTGGAATGAAGCCTGGTAAATTTTAAGTTTTTTTAAGAATTAAATGTAAGTTTTTAAATCACAGTGTCGATACTCTTGTTACCGAGAACACAGCCGGATTGGTTAATTTTACTTAAGAAACTTGAAAGGAATAGAAAAAAAAACTGAAAAAAAAGGTGCGAATCCCCCCTGGGGGGATGGGGTGTGGGCACTTGGCTGCCCACTTGCTTCTCTCTCTTTTACAATGATTTAAAAATAAGAAACTACGTGCGTTCCTTTGTAGAAGAGGAAACACAAGTTTTACAATATTAGGGCCTTAGAAAAATGGCCGAAGAGAGAATACTGAGAAGAGGGATGTCCGGATGGCTTGTTTCTTCAAAATTTGGCCAGAGTGCCTCTCTCTTTTATTGTCTTCTGCTGCAAAACAGCAAGTAATGTTATTCTAAAAACAATGAATCAATCAAATAAAGGTATAAAATTTTAGCATAAAAAATTATTACTTCGCAAAGATAAATTTTGCAATTTTTTAACAAAGTACTTGAGCAAGTCTAGATCTATGAAATATTACTTTTAAAAATCAGATCTGAATTTTCAATGTGCATATATAAATCAGATTGATAATTTATTGTCCAATATATTAATGAGATTTAAATATGCAATAAGAACTAGTAACTGAAAATTTAAATTTTTTGTGACAGAAAGAAGAGAGAAAGAGTGCCCCCAAAGCTTGGAAGCTTGGGCAATGGAGTTTTCCAATGGAAGGAAGAGGGATATATATCTTCCAATGATGACACAAAGATGCGGGAGAGTCAAACAAGATCCACCACCTCTTTGAAAGAGCTACCTGCACAACTTGAACTAAACCTTCAAAGATTTGTTAATAACTTGTATCGCTTGCACAAAAGATTAGAAAAATATGCATACAAACAAGTAAAACATATAATTTCTTGATCTTTGCATATAAGAAGACAAAGAACTAAGCAAGTAAACAAACTTTGATTAGTTCTTTAACATATATCCTACCAAGCACGGTTATAACCATATACGAACAAAGCATGAAATTGATACAAGTATACCTCACATAAGAGAATAGATCATCCACACATTGATACCCTACACAGTTATGCCTCCGAAGCTTTCACTTTATTCCACAATGATAACAAATTACAAAATACAGGAGCAAAGGTTCAATGCCCAAATCATCCGTCAAGAATGAAGAAAGTGTGCTTGCTTATATAGGAAAACCGGCAAGCTAGAGGGGGCGCACGTTCCTTAAGGATGCATTAGCTTGGATAAGTTTCCTGTGAGGTGGAAAAGAGTTAGCATGTAATGTCCCATTTCCCCTAGGCAGTCGGAATACCGTGGTGGTTTATCCCATTTCCCGTAAACCATTAAACGGACAAGCTAGGGAAATGACATTAGTAAAGTCACTTTTGAGTTATAAAGTAAAACTTAGGAAAAGTGAATTTATTAATATTAAACCCCTCTTTGAGGGTATTTTCTCCAATTATTGATTAAAAGGAATATTTTAATGAAGGAAAAAGGAAAAAGTGAAAAGACAAAAAGGAGGATGGAGGAGGGATTATGTACGATTCATTTGGAGAAATTGATTTTGGAGAAGAGCTTAGTGAGCATACGAGGGTTTCAGCTGGAAACCCATTCGGCACCTCGGATTCGGTAGTGAAACTACCTGCCCTAGCCGTGGAATCTTGGATTCGGCAGTGAAATTATCTGCTCTAGCCGGGAGAATTGGAGAATCCATTCAGGGTTCTCATTTGCAGACATTGGCATCTTGATTCGAATATCTTCATCAAAGAAAAGAGTTCAGTTACAGCTTGGTCAGACAAGGCATTCCCTCATTGGGACGAGTTGACAGTTGGAGTGTTTTCTTCTAGTTGGACGCATTCCTCATCGGCTTGCTGCATTTTGTCCATTGGAAAGGGGTCGATCCACTTCCAAATCGTGGATCCTTTGGCTGGAGTACTTCCCTGCTGAGAAATTCCGTTGACATTCACCTTGGCTGCGTGGATGAATGCTGGCCGCGTCCTCCTTCTACCAAATTGCATGTGAGTAAAGATCAGCATGGAGGCAAGGGAAAGAGTGGTGGCTGGTCGATTTCTCTCTGGTGGAATGTGCCTTACGTTGCAGGGAAAGGAACGCTGGATTGGAGGCTGCTGTCACGCCCATATCAGACAATAGAACAGTCAATGCATAAGTCGCCCAGCTTGCCAAGTCGTGGGGATAGTTTGAGCATATTTTATAGCTGCGTGAGCTTGCAAGTGTTCCAGCTTTATACAACAGTCAAATGACATTGTTATTGAAAGGTATTCCAACCTCATTGTAGTTGCTAATGATTCAGCCATATTTTTTTTAATAAAATACAGCCAATGTTTAGCCCGTGTTGCCATTTAAATATGAATGTTTGCTTCAATATTTTGTGGGTTTCAACTTTCACTTAAAATTCAAATACAACCATTGGCACTTCGTTGGGGAGTCATAAGGGTTTAGGAAACCACTAAACAGCCAGCAAAAAACCAAAATTATATCGCTGTCCAATCAAATTTTCATCTACAGCCATAATCTCAGAAATATGCAAACTGTTTGACGAAAGTCCAACATCAGAATTTGGAGGTTTTTCCTCATTTTTACAACTTAGAATATTTCATAGCATGAGTTGGATGAGGGTAAGAAAGATGGTAAGTTCCAAAACATGGGTTTCACTTCACCCAAAACTCAGCCTACTCCCTCAAGTTTCCATCATTTCTTGCGATTTGCACCCCACTTGGAGAAAAGCGCCCCTCTCATCATGAGGAAAGTTCCAAACTCAAAAAACTCTCTGAAACGGCAACATCTGACTTGTCCCCCTTTCTCGGGTACTTGCCAAATTAATTTTCCATGTCATAAAATTCACTTTTGGCAATTATCTTTTATTTTTTTAATTGTCAAATTTATTAAATATTTTATTTTTTGGTCTTTTTTGGGGTTTTCAAGTAATTATTAATTTTTGGGTTAAATAATTACTCGAAAACTTAGGAAAGTGGGTCTAGGGGTTAAGTGGGTGCTCTAAGTTATAAAATGAGCACCCCCATGGCAAAAACAACCTCTTAGCCACACTTTTATGACTTTTTACATTTTTACAATTAACTTATTAAAAATAACCCTGTAAAAACGGAAAAAATATTTTTTTCCGGAAATTAAAAAAACCTATGGAGGACTTAGGACATGTTCATAGTGGCTCAAAATAATGATTAGCATGGTAATATACATCGACACATAGGTTTTAATAACCTCATAAGGCTTAATTACTAAGGCAATTATTCCAGCTTTGGAGGCTTGGGTGAAAAACTCGAAAATTATTTATTGCTTAAAAACAATAAATAATTAGCAAGGAAAAAACACCCTGGAATAATGCATTAATGAATAAGTCCTAGGAAGCCAAACCTTTTACATAAAGTCATCATGCTAATTCATTTTATTACAATTCCCCATGGGGTATGAACATGTTAAAAAATTTGAAAAAATGGGCCTATGAAGGCCCTCAAGGACTTCTGAACTTGAAATTTGAACAAGTGATTGTTCATCTTTGGCTACTCGTTTAGAAATCCAATCTAGTGCAACTTAGTTGGTAACACCCTTAACACTATAAATTGCACAAAAGAAATATATATCGATGAAGCTCCAAAAGAGAGATAAGATAAGATAAGATAATTTTATTTATGTGCAACTAATGACCACAAAGTAGGTCAACAGGACTGTCGGTTACAATGATGTTCATGCTATGTGGAGGACCAAACGATCCCCTTTTAAAGGAAACACAATGCAAGAAATAAAAACAGAAGTAAAAGTGTACAATGCGAGTTGGGATGAAGTATGGAAGAGTTCTTGCCCCAGTCTCAACAACATAACCCTGCTCTGGGACGAAGTAGCTCAGGTGGACAAGATCCCGGAGCCAAATCGATCGAGGAGGGTATAATACTCCTAACATCTGAGGCTAAAAGAGGAAAACTGAGGGAAGTGAAAAAGGAGCATTTGGGATTCCAAAGGAGGGCGTTGATCCCTAGACAGGATGGGGTAGCTTGGATGCTTGCATGGAGGCATGGTGTTGACTTGGGGACGTTTGAGTTTCGTTACTGTTCATGCATGTGGAGTGGAATCGGTGGAGTGCATGACATAGGAGAGGTGTTGCAGGCTTGCAGCATTGGAGCCCTTGGAGGAGGAAAGCCGGCTTGAAGGATTTACATTGTATGGTGAGACTTTGACCAATTAAGTAAGCCATTGTTCACATGTAAGTTGCCAAGAAACGTGGGTACAGGAACGGGTATTGTTACGGGGATGGGGACAGGGACGAGGATGCCACTTCCTGAAACACGGTACTTGGGTACGTCAAGGGTATTGTATATATATATTTAAAAACTTATAAAAATAAAACATGTCATAGCCACATCATACATTCATATTTGATATTTCTAAATTCAATGATTCATATGAACATTCAGATTGAAATTTGAAACATAAAATAATAATTTTGATAAATCATATGACATAGACTCATGATCCCTAGACAGGATGGGGTAGCTTGGATGCTTGCATGGAGGCATGGTGTTGACTTGGGGACGCTTGGGTTTCGTTACTGTTCACGCATGTGGAGTGGAATCGGTGGAGTGCATGACATAGGAGAGGTGTTGCAGGCTTGCAGCATTGGAGCCCTTGGAGGAGGAAAGCCGGCTTGAAGGATTTACATTGTATGGTGAGACTTTGACCAATTAAGTAAGCCATTGTTCACATGTAAGTTGCCAAGAAACGTGGGTACAGGGACGGGTATTGTTACGGGGATGGGGACAGGGACGAGGATGCCACTTCCTGAAACACGGTACTTGGGTACGTCAAGGGTATTGTATATATATATTTAAAAACTTATAAAAATAAAACATGTCATAGCCACATCATACATTCATATTTGATATTTCTAAATTCAATGATTCATATGAACATTCAGATTGAAATTTGAAACATAAAATAATAATTTTGATAAATCATATGACATAGACTCATAGTAGATATCAAGTGGAAGACTGAAGTTATATTAATATAATTAATAACATAAAATATTATATGTCCATGACACCATGAATTCAAACTTCATTGTCGTACTACATTCTAAATTTTCCTAATGGCATTTCCAGACATGAAAAAGAAAGTTCAAAACAATAAACATTGAACAAGGAACACGATAGCTGATTTGGCTTCCTCAATGCATGTCATTAGCATCCTCAGGATCAATGTCATCAGCATCACTAAGATCCTATGCCATGCCGTCGTTGGAGTAGTGAGCACAAAGCACTAGTAGTGAGAAATGTAGTGCTGCATGGGTTTAGGTAAGGGGCAAGGGCCCACATGACATGTGTTTCAGTGTTTTAATTTTTAATTTTTAAAATTTTAAACTTCAAACATTGCAAATTGGTTTTCCTTGATCGATAAGCTAAGATAAATTGCCCAACGACTATACTTCCCGCGTACCCAAACACATGGTACGACGTATCGAAATCCATGCAAGTACCCTATTTTCATAAATGAAGTACCCAGTACATGAGGTTGGATTTGGGTACGACTGGGGACGTACCATTGAAGTACCCAAGTACCCTGTACTAGTTCGTGTACCCAACCCCCCAGTATGAGTATCCATGCAACACAGGTTCACACACACATGTGCCCAGATAAAGCTCACCTTCACATGTGCCCTAGTTCAAAAAATAATCATGTCTAATTATTGACCACCAAAATCTGCTATGGGCATCACAATCTTCTTGTGAGTTCAACAAGTCTCATAGGTCATGGATCAATTTGTTGTTTAGGTCTTGGATCAATTTGTTGTGTTGTTTGGCAAACATTTGTGATTGATGCACCAATCTTCCTTATATGTTGTCTTCATAGTATCTGCTTGATTTCCAAAATCTCTTTGATGCCCTTTCACATGTTTTTTTTGCTTTTAAAGCACCCTTTGCAATATATCTCTTACGTTCACATTTTGGAAACATTGATTTTTTTTTAATAATATTTCCCTTAAAAATATACAAACTTACCTTATAATTTGCTTTTGATGCTCAGGGCTACATGAGTTGCTTAGCCTTCACATGCTCATAGGCTCCAAATGCTGCCAGGATAATGGAAGGTGGTGCTATAAATAAATAAAATGGAAATTGAAACGGTTTTTAACATTTGCTTAAGCCTTTGTGCTCAACTTTCCTTCATTTAAGTGTAAGTATTCATGAGCATGGTATTAGGCATAAGATAAGGTAAGATCCCTGGCTGGTTGCACCCCACCTACGGAGACTAGTTGCCAGATAGAGGGATCCTTGACAAAATTAATGGATGGAGGAAAAAGCCTTACTTAATGGATTGACTTGCTTCACAGGTTTTTAGTGATCATGTATACTTTTTCTAATCCTCATTTGAAGGGATGACATTTACCTTTTCACCAGCATGTTTCGTAGTCGAGCTGAGGAAGGAATATCTATCTCTGACTTATTAATTGAACTTACTTTGTGATAGTATATACCAAGTATATTAGGTTGGAAGAAACCGTAAGGCAGAGGAGATATTAGGGCGAGACCAAGTAGGGCGAACTACTCTGGTGTAATACCCTAAGACAGACTTAGGTGAGGCAGACTCGGGTAAGGTAGCCTCCGGTAAAGCAGGTTAAAGCAGACTTATACCTAGATTAAGGCAAACTCAGATAAGTCAGGGCCTTAAGGTGGGCTCAAGTAGGTGGGCTTAGGTGAGACATGTAAGGCAGGGTCTGGGAAAGCAGGACCCCTTTTAAGAAAGACTCAGATCAGGGTAGGTTCAGGTAAGGTAAGCTTAGGCGAGAGAAAAACTCGGGTGGGTAAACCGGAACATATATTTGAATGATCCACTAGTATTTTGACCAAATCGATTTCATCAAAGTGAGCAGCTGGTACGGATAAAACTGCTGAACATGTCGAATTTTTAAAATTAGAGTCACTGATACAATATGCTAGACAAAGATTTTTCTAGGTGCTTGGTAGTTAGACCACCACACTCCACCATCGACTAACATTAAAACTGGACTTTTCATGTTTATTGTGACCCTTATTATGACATTAACATTATATCTCGTATCTTTAATAATGTTAAGACTGTTATTACTCCAGCACTTTTCATGGACACTATATTTTCATTTTATTTTATTTCCAATATCTCATAGGCCATTCTATTTGTCTTTCAGAGGCATTGGAGATTCAACAGATGCTCGTTGCTTCTATTCCTTCTAAAAGTTTTTCGTTTGTACATAATGATGCAAGTAACTAATCAACAAATGTCTTGAATTAAAGAACTGAGCTAGATAGATTTAAGGGATTTGTTCTCATTTTCTTTTTAATTTGGTCTTTACAAACAATGATATTAATGTTTACCATGTTGAGTGTCAATAGCTTACATAAATGATCAATGTCACTTGAAATTTAATTTCATAGTATCTTAAATTGGCCTCTGATTGTTGTCAAATTTGATTGCAGATTGGTGGTATGAGATTCATTTTCGAGATGGATAAGAGGCTCACAAAGAAATAAATTGAACCAATACTCCAGGCCAAATTTCTTGGTTAATATGTGGGTAGATAATGGTCAGGCTTATCGAGTAAGGCATTTATTCAAATAATTTATTTTCCACATCACTGTTTGGTTCCTTTCTTAACCGATAATAAGGTGCAATTCCCAAAGACTTTCTATTAGCACCTTAGAAGTAGCAATCGTTGTTTCATTGCTAAATGGAACCATTCAAATATTGTTTCACATTCTTACAAGTGACTGAGTTCACTGTAAACTAGAAAGCCCAAGGGTAGAGTTTGACATCAACAGCATATTTTATATGTTTAAAGTGAGAAAAAAGAATTGTTAACGTTGTGAATGTCCTAGTGGGCTTGAGTCCCTCTACTTCTCTTGTTTTGTCAATTGAATACCCTGGGCAGGCAGTATTTATGTTAGAAATACAGGCATTTACACTGGTAATACTAAATACTACAGGATGCAATTTCAGTGACAAAAATGTGATTTAATTGTTCTCATATAATAGAGGTATGCTTTACAAATTATGTTTTAAAATTTGTAGACTGGATTTACACTCTTGGCGTTTATGTTTATCCACTAGAAAGAAACAGAGGTATTCATCACAGCTATAGAACTGAAGCTTAAGCATGAGTTTTGGTTTTGCTCTATTTCACTTTGTCCCACAAGGTGCATATCATGTTTTGTCTTCAATATTTGTATGATTGGTGATTAAAATTTCATGAATTGTGACCAGCATGCATTTATATTGTGATTTTGTTTCAGTCCTTTGACCAGTCTAGATTCTAGATTTTTGGAGATGCCTTTGGCACTCCTGCAAGTGCATTTTGGCTGCTGGTAGATTGGAATCCCATTGACTTTGTAGACATTAATAGTATGCCATTTTTTTCAATGTTACTTTTGTTAGATAACTTCTTGAATATTTATGTAAATGCTGATGATGTTGTTGTACCATTGCCATTGACTTCTGCATCAATTGCCTAGTCGTCAAGTTCAAGTTTGAGCCGAACATTATCCCTTATATTCGCTTGAGATTGAAGTTTTGCACTGAGAGGAGCGAGGTGCTCAACAGCCCAATATGGGGGAGATGTTGTCACGTAAGGTAACGTAAAGTAACATAACGTTACATTTCCAAAAATTAAAAAAATACATGTAGGTTCATAAAATAAAAAAATACACGTGGGCTCATAAAATACATAAAATATGAAAAGTAATTAAAAAGTCCACATCGGCCTAAAAAACAAAAAAAAATTAGAACTTAAACCCGAACCTATCAAGCAAGAGAGGAATCGAATTTCTTGAGTTTAAGATTAAAAAAAATTACACCTTAAGAGATTGGATCTCTCTCGGCGCTTGATAGATCCGAGTTTAAGATGGATCTATGCTGGTAAAAAATAGAGAATGTTGATGTTGAGTGTAACAACCTGCTTGGTTGTACTCGAAACCCTCCAAATAGATTTATCATCCAATTGACTTTAATTCCCAGTAAAAATATAATTTCCGAATAATTGATAAATTATAAAAGATGATTCTTTACATTGATAATGAAAGCTATATTAATAGGCCTTCTTGGTGACTATTCATCAAGGGAGATGTCTCGTAATTGATTTTAATTTATTAATTGTTATATTTATTTATCTATTACTGTTATTATTTAAGTATGTAACTGTCTCTTAATTGACTTTGGGCCGAGGCATATAGGACTGCAGTGTACATTCAGAATAGGTGTCCCCACACAACTTTGGGGAGGAAAACACCAGAGGAGGTCTTCACAGGCACTCGGCCAGATGTGAATCACATTCACATATTTGGCAGTGTTTGCTATTGTTATGTTCATGCTGACACTAGGAAGAAGCTGGACCCTTTTGGAGAGAAGGGGTTACTTGTTGGATATAGTGAGACTTCGAAGGCATGCAGAGTTTACATTTCTGCTCATAAGAGGATCATTGTGAGCAGGGATGTCCAGTTCGACAAGGACAGGGCCTTGCGAAGATCTATGGACTCACCAGCATAGCAACAACCAACACATGACACAGGGATCAAGTTGGAGGAGCCAGATGTACATGTACAGGTATAGACACAGGGCAAATGCTTCGGTAGTCAGAGGGAGTCAAGAGGACATGATCCTCCTATCTTTGATGGGGAGGATGAGCTGCAACATGAGACATACATCTAACAGCCGTAGCAGGTAGACACTAGGCCAGGATCTAAGTGATATAGGTCCATAGTACAAGATTCTAGGTAGGCGGATCTTCCACAGAGATTTTTTAGATGGAGTGTACCACCAGAGAGACTCAGTTATATGGCATTGATGACAGAGTTGATTGATTCTGAAGCTTCCAGTTATGAGGAGGCTACACAACATGATGTGTGGCAGGAGGCCATGGTTGAGGAGTATGACTCAATCATGAAGAGTCGAGTATGGGAGGTTGTGCCGAGACCTAAAGGTAAGAAGGTGGTAGGATCCAGGTGGATCTACAAGGTAAAGCATGCAACAAACGAAAGTGTGGAAAAGTATAAGATATGCTTCGTGAAAAAGGGGTTGTCACAAAAGGAGGGCATTGACTATGAAGAGACCTTCGTCCTAGTTGCCAGGTATTCTTCCATTCGGATCATTATCTCTTTAGCAGCAAAGATGGGTTGTTGAGTCCATCAGATGGATGTCAAGAGTGCCTCCCTCGACGGAGTGATAGGGGAGGAGGTATATATTGAGGAGCCAGAGGGGTTTGATGTGAAGGACAGGGAGACACATGTATGCAGACTACATCGAGCTCTTTTATGGGCTCTAGCAGGCACCTCAAGGATATACAACTATGTACGAGAGATGGGATTTCAGTGGAGTGAGGCTGACCACAACCTGTACTTCTTAACATGTGTGGTGCCTCTCATACTAGTCTTGATAGGAGACTGCAAGTCCAACCTTGCAGTCGAGTTTGAGATGAAAGACCTTGGGCTGATGCATTACTTTCTGGGCTTGGAGGTTTGATAGAGAAATGGTTGCTTCTTCATTGAACAAGGGAAGTATACAGTAGAGATCTTGAAGAGATTCAGAATGAGAACTGCAAGCCTATGGCTGTACCTCTAGTTTCCAACTGGAGGAAGATTGATGCATTAGGGTCAGACGGATTTGATCATACCTTGTATCGTCAACTTATTGGATCACTTATGTATCTAGTCAACACTAGACCAGACATCAGCGTTGCAGTCAACTCTTTGAGTCAGTTCATGGTGGACCCTCAGAGAGTGCATTGGACGACTGTGAAGCACATACTTCGCTACATCAGAGGTACAATGGACTATGGATTGGTTTATGAGTGCAGGGGGAGTGTGCGGTTAGCAGTTTTCACAGATGTTGACTGGGCATGATGTGTAGAGGACATGAAGAATACTTCAGGTTGTTTCAACATTGAGTAAGGGGTTGTCTCTTGGTTCAACAGGAAGCATAAGTCAGTTGCATTGAGCTCGACAGAGCCTAAGTACATGGCAGCTAGCATAGCTATTTGTGAGGGTATGTGTCTGAGGAAATTACTCTCCAGGTTGTTCGAGTGTGAGCTAGAGGCTACAATAGTTCACTGTGAAAATCAGAGTGGCATCAGGCTATCTGAGAATCCATTGTTCCATGACCAAAGAAAACACATAGACATTAGGTACCACTTCTTGAGAGATTGTGTTCGAAGAGGAACCATTCGGTTGGAATACATACAGACATATGAGCAAGTGGCAGACATTTTCACGAAGGCACTTTGCAGACAGAGTTTTGTGAAGTTTAGGGATAAAATAGGGTTTCTACTGAATCCCTTCCTCACTGAGAGGGAGTGTTAGATTAGCAGCAACAAGGAAGGTCTTTCTGCATGCAAGTTTTCTTGCAAATAAAAGACTCTAAAACAGGGAACCAATTGTATTTAATTATTTTTCCTGTTTACTTTAGAAAATAATTAAAGTGATCTAATTGTTTATTGACTTTAAGTGATAGTGAAATTAGGGTTTTTTGCTTTACCTAAAGTTATAAAAGAAATGTCAATTGGTGGAGAGGACACACACACTTGTATTCCGACAGAGACAAGATACAGACAGGGAGAGAGAGTCAGACAAAGGATTTAGTTGGGAAGACGGAGGAGCGAGAAACAAGATCACCGAGCTGCCCGACAGGACATAGCCCACACGGATTGACAAGCAATAGTTGTAGAGGGAGGCCGTATAAGACCGTACAGATTCTGTACAGCTGGTGTACAGGGCGTATGTATTTCGTACAGTAGTCGTACAGGCGTATAACCGTACGAATCCGCACGTGTGGGAGGTTGTACAGCTAAGCCGTACACTCACGCAAGAGGGTGCTGGGGTTTAACTGGGATTTGCTTGGTGATTCTGCTAGGTACTGCATTCGCCAGGTTTGGGTGAAATTGTAGTGATTGTAAACGTTCCATATTTTCTCATAATAAAATCTATATTTGATTGTTGCACCGGTTTTCCCATCTTGGGTTTTTCCAAGGGTTTCCATACCCAAAATAATAGTGTCAATATTGTGATGTGATGTTGTGATTTATTTCTCAATGTTATATTCCACTGCATACTGTAAAATATATTCATGCGTGGTGAGTATAGATTTTGAATGCATTGTTTAGCCCTAGTTGAATATTAAAGGAAAATATACAGATAGCGTGCTTTTGACAACTGTAATATCCAATTTGTGTGTATTTTTAGTGTTGTTCTCTTTTTGCTTGAGTTCACTAATTTGTTGTTGAAGGCGACAATTCTCTGCTTCTAGGCATCTTATTTTTGTCTGAATTTGCTTGATTTCGTCATCTTTCTTCTTGATGACTTTGTTCAAATGTTTTTCTTCTTCTTCTAATTCATTATTGCTTCTAAATGGTGAATCCGTCGTCATTTTTTGAGTTCCGGAATTGTTTTCCAGGTTTTGATTGTGCCTTTTTAGATGTGGAATTTCCTTATCCTTATCTGATAACATTTTCTGGAGTTCTTGCTTTTGATCTTTTCGGGTACGATTCTCCTGTTCTGCTAAATGATGTAATGCTCAGCCTGCCCGGTAGAGCACTGAGTCAAAATATCTAAGCTCTCTTTCTAAAATGAGTGAGTTGTTTAAACAAAAATAAAAGAAATGATCTTTTGATGTTTCCATGAGTTTCTATGTTCTTGTATAAGTTTGTTTACCTCTATTTTTCACAAAGTATTTTCTATTTTCTAAGGATTTAACAATACTTAGTTAACGGAATGTAAGTTCTTAACATATGGATCTACCAACAGTTTAACAATTTTGTTCTTTATCTATTTACAACAAATCTAGTTCTAGTTCTATTTCCCAAGCATGTTTATTTTTGCACTACTATTAACCAAAAGATAACAAAGAAGAATTCCTGGAATTATGCAAGTTAAAGACAATCCCCTTGCTCCCGTAGTCTTGCTCGTCCAAGCCTTTGCTACTAAAGCTGGATGAACCACCCTGTCGACCAGCGCTAATCCTGCTGGCCCTAGGAAATCGATGATTTAGCAATTCTTGCTTCATAATCTTGAATTGAAGAACTTTATTGATTGCTTTATTTTTCTCTAACTCGTTCAATGTTGCTTATAACGACGACTTCATTTCTGAATATGTAAGTGCCATCGTTTGCGACAATGTTCGCTTTAATTTCTTCTTTGGTTTGACTTTTTTACTTGTTCGAAGGTGAATGGTTTGTGACTTCTGACAATGATTGGCCTTCTTTTGATGTAGACTCTTGTCTTCTTATTTGGTCTTCAACATCAAGGGTAATAATGTTCAATAATATTTTTGTTTCCACAATTTATTACTATTATTAAAAAATTTAATAATAATAATAATTAATATATATTATAATAACAACTATTATTAAACATAATAATATTGCATTATAATATTATATCTTTGTTTTTAACTGTAAATATTATAACAATAAGAATATTATTATAATATTTTGTTTTTGGAGTGATTCAAAATTAGGGCTTGACCCCTACACATGAAAATGTGAGGATGGATTATAAGAATGAAGGGAAGATGGAAGGGGAGAGCGCAGGTGTAGGCTGAGCAGACAACGAAAGGGAGATTGCAGAAGTGGAAAGGGAAGGCAGAAATGGTGTGGATGGGAGGCGTAGAGAGCTAGTGATGGTGGGGGAAAGACAATGCGGAGGTGGCGGGAGATGCAGTGCTGGATCGAAGAGTGGAAGAGCGCAATGGAAGAGGAGGGAGCGGTGGAAGATGTGGATTGGAGAGTGAAACGACATGCAGGTGGCTCGAGCGAGGGGGGCATAGGGCGCAGTGGCGTAGAGGAGAATGTTGTGTGGGTGGGGTGTGTGTGGAGGGCGAAAGAGAACGCATAGTGTGAGAAGCAAGGCGTGGAATGTGTTGGGAGGATGAGGGCTGGGGTGTTAGCTGAGAAGCAGGATGATAGCCGTTGGGTGGATGTGAGAGGGGGAGCTGCGAAGTGGATTGAAGGGAGACGTGAATTGAGTATATGCAGCATGGAACAAGGAGGGAGCTACGAGGGTCGTGTTGAGGAGATGGAGGGATGGCGTTTGGAAGGAGGAAGGGTGTAGCAGGCACACAAAGTGGGGATTGGTGGATATGGCGGAGAGTGTGCGTGGTGAATGGGAGGAGTATGCGGTGGGAGGAGGAGCGTAGGATGTGCATGCGAGGAGATTAGTGTGGAAGAGATGGAGTGGAATGTTGGTTGATGGTGTAGAAGGAAACGCGCAGGAAGGAATGGGGCACGGGTAAGGGAAACACGAGGAGGAGTGGAGGCGTAGAGGAGGAGAGGAGGTTGGTAGGGTGCGCAAACAGTGGTGAGGACGAAGGGTATGGCGTTAGAGAGGATGGTTAGAGGGAAAAATGTTGTGAGTGGAGGAAGCCCGACCTGACTTCTTGGTCAAGGACCAATAATGTAGAGAAACTCTACTTGAATGGCTAAAAGTCGAGTGAGCACAAGCCCGAGGAAGGGGTGGCTTTGATACGAATGTGACAACCTGCTTGGTTGTACTCGAAACCCTCCAAATAGATTTATCATCATCATCCAATTAACGATAATTTGCAAAACATTTGATAAATTATAAAAGATGATTCTTTACATTGATAATGAAAGCCGTATTAATAGGCCTTCTTGGTGACTATTCACTAAGGGAGGTGTCTCTTAAGTGAATTTAATTTGTTAATTGTTTATATTTATTTATCTATTACTGTTATTATTTATGTATGCAACATTGAGTTGGGCAAAGCCACAAATGGTTGGAAGACGCTAGAATGTGTAGATCTTATTAAATCAGAAAAAAAGGTCACTTGATGTGATATATTGTCCTAATGTTATCACTTAAGTTGCACTTAGCTGGACTTGCAGTTGAGCCGTCGAAGATTGAACAAGTCTCTTGTTTATTACCAGTGTTCAAAAGTCTATGTAGGCTATTTTTGGTCATTTTTTTCATTTTTTTGCATATTCATACCAATCGGGGAAAATATAATGAGTTGACGTAGCATAATGGATTTTGTAAAAGACTTAATTATCAATCCAATTACTCTATAGTGTTTTTTTCTTTGTTAATTATTTGTCGCTTTTCAATGACTTATAATTTCCGAGTTTTTCACTCAAACCTCCAAAGCTAGAGTAATTATTTTGGTGGTTAGGCCTTAATAGGTTATTAAAGTCAAGGTGTCAATGTATATTATCATGCTAGTCATCAATTCTGAGTCATATGAACATGAACTAAACCTCCCCTATGTTTTTTTAGTTTTCTGCTAATATTTTTTTTCTTCGTAAAAACAAAGATTTTTTTAATATTTTAATTGTAAAAATTAGAAGTCATAAAAGTGGTGCTAGGGGGTAAAATTTGTCATGACAATGCTCGTTTTCTAACTCATAATAACCACTATAACTTTGAAAACATTTTGAGAGAAAATTAGTGATTATTTATCACTAAAATTGATTTTCTCTCAAAAATGGCAAACAAGGCATAATAAAGTCAAAATCAGTATCCCACAATCAAAGGAGACTTGTCCTAGACATGTTTCAGTTGGATTGAGGATCCTATCTAAAATTGATTGAGTCTAAATTAGAGTCATTGGCATTGAATCCAAGCGAGGGTGAGTCAACTCATGAAGAGGGGGGTGCATCTATCCAAGGGCGTAATTCCTTCTGTGCCATCTTGGTAATGAATGGGAGGAGATCCCAACGAAGAGGGGTGCACCTCTTGAAAGGTGGTGCCATCCTCTTGAAGTTAACTCAATAAAATCCCCAACTCTCTCCCTAACTCGCCCTCTCATCTCTAGTGGCTAATGCGCCTCCTTTTGCTTCATTTCTCTATAAAAGCAAAGGAATTGCCTCTTTCATCACATGGTCAGTAGACCGAAAAGCTGCTCAAGCTTTGTACTTGTAACTTATACTATTTTATGGAATGATAGAAGGATTTGGAGGCAAATCTTTGGTGTCGCGCATCATTGTGTGTGGATGAACATTGTATAGCTTATGAGGTAATCGATGTTTGTTTATATTTGTTGTACTTGTTTGGTTAAGCTGTGGGCTTACAAGGGGAACTAACTCTCATTAGGGTAAAAATTTTCTTGCTTGATTATTCCTTATTGCTTAGTTACATTAGATCTCCTAGAAGTACATGTGATTTTTGCTTAAATGCATGCGTTTCAGGTTTCTTTTGTATTTAACACCCTTGCTTTTAACCATTTATTTGTGAAAGAATTTATAAGTGGATGCAGGTTTCTAGCTTGAAGGGATGGTCGGTCTTGTTTGGCTCTACCAACTTTCAAGCACTTCCTAAGGGCATAGTCCCTCTTATTTCCACATGGAGGAAGCCACGACCCAAAGTTTCCAAGATTCTAACTTCTTTCTATCTCTCTCTCCCTCAACTCTATTTTTTAAACTCTTTTTTTGTCACGGTTCTTTGCATACTTAAGCTAATTAGTCCTTTATCTTAGAAGATCTAAATCTGATTTGCATAAGTATGTTGTATATTAACTAGATCTTATCATTCATGCTTTATATATAGTAGATCTAGTTCTTGTTTAAGTACTTGTGCTTGTTTTCTACTTTTCAGTTTTTAAAATTTTATGCTTTTAAATGCCTTGTCTAGCGATTTGAGTGCTTTCAAGTGGTTGGTTTTTTACTTTTAATGAACAGGTAAGAGGAGGTGTTGGCAAAATTTGGGCAATTTGGACCAATCGAGACTTCAACAACACCTTACCTAGATCATATTTCAAGATTTGAAACCTCTAAGTTTGAGGATCTTAATCTAAAAGGACCACATACATCTACCCAAAATTGTAAAATTAATAAGGAGAAGCAAGTGGAATACCTAGCACCCACACCCCATCCCCCCTGCGAGGATTTGCATCGCCTGTTGTATGGTTTGCTTTTCTGTTTTATCGTTTCATAGTAGTTTAGTTGTTTCATTTATTTTCTAGATGCACATATGAGAATAACACATCTAGGTAAAGGCTATATAGTTGGTCCAATTCATGAGGGTTCAACTTCTAAGTTTGCAATGCGTTAGGGCCTACTAAATTTCATGGAAACATCCATTAGTTGAGTGATTTTCTCCATGTTCATATTCCAATTATTTAATTGGGAGATAAAGGGCTTGCAAGGAATAATAAGTGACTAATTATAAGTACAACAATGCTCAACTTCAATGAAGTGATTGTTAAAGAGAGGTCCATTGAATAAGACCTGTTACAATTCCAAATCAAATTGATCTTGAACTTCGTCCAATTCCATCCGAGTCATGAAGATCAAGATTTGTATCCAACTCTCAGAATATTGTAAAGACTATCCAAAACACCATTTGCGACATCTAGCACTAAGTCATCATCATCGAGACGTGAGGCAATGATTGTCTAGTCAACTTGATTCTCCTCTTCATCTAAGTACACTTCCTCCTCCATCTTTCTAGATACATCTTCTTCTTCTTGATCATGAACATTTTCTTCATGCAAAGTATACTTTACAAGCCTTATTCTTGGATCAAATCTAACAACACTTTCTCAACCTAGCACCTCTGAAAAAATAGATGCTCACATTGACTTGGACTTGTACATAGGGATCTACATTTAGCTCATACGTATTAGTATGGTAAATCCACTATCATGATCAGTAACTATCCTTTCATCACTTTGTAACAATAATTTGTACAACCTCGCCTTAAAGAGAACCACTTTGAAATATTTAACTTATATATCAAATTTGTCTCCCAAATAGCCATATACCTCAAATCTGATGTGACTGGATGTCTGTTACCCCTATGGGAAATATTAGTAACCTAGAATACTGCAGTTATTCCATTGTCACATGTTTTCTTCCTATCATCCAAATGTTTGGTTCGATATATTTTGTCATTACACCACATAGCCTTATGATGTTTTGTTTGCATGCTCAACATTGTATAAATGCATTGTCATGAATTGATAAATACATGTATAAGATGCTTGGGTAAAAAAAAATGGGATTTGAAATGTAAAAACAAAAGTGAGATATTGCTTACATTTCTATATTTTGCACCATTTGCTAGATCAATTTCTTGTTGGGTCAGATTTGTATCATGATTCAAATATTTTTTTTTATCAACTCTATCACTACTCCATAATAAGGTGTGGTAACCTTGTTAGCATTGTTCTATCCATCTCTTCATCCAACCAAGATTATTTGCAACGTATAAATGAATTGCATCTCACTCTACACTACCTATATGAAGGGAAAAAAAAGATTTAGTTAACCAATCTACCACCAACATGAAAGGAGATATTAAATACAATACAATGTTTTACCTTCCACTTTTCCCCATCTACTTTTCCCAAAAACACCTCACCTTTAAACTTGTTGGTGGAATTGACATCCCAAAGGAGTGACACATCCATATCACCTACTATTTGGGGTAAGTACACTAAAATATATAGTGGATTGCTATATAGCATGTATTCTTTAATCATTGATCCTGTTGTCACATATATAGTAGCTGGGCTACTTTTGTTCCTTAGCAGTATTGAGCAATTCTTTGAGCCAATCCTTTACTATGAGATTAGTAGAGGATGAGCCACTAGTTGATGATTTCCTACTTTTAGTTGATCCAGAGCAACCATATTGACCAGTTATATGCCATGACTAAGCCTCATGACCTTAGATTCGATGACTGAGTTAGCCATTTTTCATGACCCAGAGCATAAATTATTACAGTGCCTATGATATGTAGCAACAATAGTTGTTTCAGTGATCCTTAGATTGGTTATAGATCTGGTTCAGGTATATGACCCAGGTGATATCATGGATTTGTGCATATGGATATTGATGTTGCTCTATTGTCTATTTTAATAGTAAAACTTAGTTAATGGTGGTTGTACTTTGGTGATATTTATTGGTCTTTTTGAAATCTAAAATTATAAGTGATCTAACTATTTTGGTCTAAGTGATTCCTTTATGTACTCATTTGTCATGCCCTACTTGTAGTATGGATTTGGTCCATTCCCCCTTAGGACACAACTTGTTAGTCTTGGTGCCATCTTTATTGTCTTCGTCCATCCGTTGATTCCCCATGTTGATTAACCTTGACTTGTTACTTGACTGGTGACATCTGAGATTTCCCCCACCTTCACCTCTATGTTGGAATAGGTCTCCATGTATAAATTGTGTCTCGGTGTTGGTTTATGTGATGCTTGTCTCATGGAATGTCTACTTTTAGATCTTGAACACAAGTAGTCCTACAAAAGAAGTGTTTTTAGACACTAAGGCATCAAAGCTTAAAGTTATTCTAAATGTATGTTCTGCCAACAAAATAAAAGTGTCTCTAGACACTTCTACAAGTAAAAGTAAAACTAGCCAGTTGTCAAGAGATGAACACAAAACCATTGTATGGTGTAAGGCTCATTTATCCCCACAGGGTAACAACGATAGGCAAGCCCCTCAAGGCTGACCCTTAGTCATTTTCTTGAAGCCCAGAAGGATTTTCAGGGTACCTACTCTTGGAGGCTGGAAAGTTAATAAAAATAAATAAAATTGATGGCTAGAGGATGAACACTCATTTTGTGTATAATGTATGGCTCATTTTCCCCCATAGGGAAACAAGGAGAGATCAACCCTTAAAAGGTTATGTCTTTGTCATTTTTTGGAAGCCCAGAAGGCTTACTAGGGCACCTGCCTCTAGAGGTTAACCAGTGTATATTGTTGTGCAAATAAATATAAAAAAGGTTGTTTGTCTAGAGTCTAGTGGAGCCTTCTCATCATTCCACCCATTTGTGAGACACTGCCATTCCCTGTTGTTCACCTAGTCCAACTTATGTGTCGTGTGGATTCCCTTGTCCTTTAGCCCATATGCTTACAATGTCGATTATCAAGTTATCTCCTTGGCCTTACCTGGTTTCATTCACCTTCATCCTTGACTAGCAAAATGGTTAAATCTATAAATGAGTATGCACTGGAAGTTGTTTGAAGCAACTAATAATTCTGATTTAAGATTATTTATATATATGTTGTGCTTATAATCACCGACATAAGGTACTTGTACTGGAGTCTCACTGTCAACATAGATAATTGAGAATGCTTGTCCATTTTGTACTTTGCAGTATCGAAGTTTAGCATTTGGGTCACCATTTGATCAGTGTTGACCTAGTCAACCCATTATTGACCAAGCTAAGAGCATGGTTCGAGATGAGTTTTGGACCAATAGTTGTTGACGATGATTATTTATGGTCTTTCAATGTCCATTAGACTTATTCATACTTCAAATGATGATATACTATGATGACTTGTATTATTTTCATGATTATCAACATTTACATGCTTTATTATTATTATGGTTCTGACATGGATGGGTCCTCTAATGTATCTTTATGATGGACATACTGTGTGTGAGTACCCATTCCTAGTTGATTTGGACATTCTGAGTCCAGTGGTGAAGTTGATTTTCAGTTTCCGGCAGTTACAGGAGAGATATGGGTCTTTCAGGGTTTTTGCAGTGGTTTTGCCCTAAGAAACTCAAAATAAAACATAGTGCAAATAAAGGTGAGTGCTCCTAGGGCACTAGTGGGATTCTTAGGGTGTATCCAGTCGATTGTACCATATAGCTATAGTGCCAGACACATCCCTGCAGTCAAATGGCTTTAGATTTTGGTCCCCTGTGAGATACAGACAATTTTATGTTCCTAAGACAACATTTCGATGAAAAAAAATGGCTAATGAGGAAATTGATTTGGGCAAATGAGGCAAAGAAATGGCATGAAATTGGTCCGAGGCATAGTGTTTGGGTCACCTTCATCATCTGACAGCAACTTCATTGCACTTGGGGTCCACACTTCCTTGATTTATTCAGTTTGAGGGGGTTTTGATGTATTTTGAGGGAGACGTCCCAGTGATTTTTATCACTCCTTGATATTGTTTGCCACCATGCCTTATTGTTGTGCCATGGGGACATGCTAGTGAATGATGTTATAACCTTCTAGCCCCACCATGTGCTACCTTGTGGTTATTAATCATATTTTATGTGATGTGACCCTAATTGGGCAATTCTAGTGGTGCGCACCCCTTTTATTATTGAGTTGATCCGTGTATGATGTATCCGACTAATCTTAACCGCTGATTAGATTGTTTTTATCTTTTGATCTTGACCCTTGATCTTTTGAATCTAAGTTTTGTGTGTTTGAGAGACTATATATTGAGATGCTCTCTCATTTGGAAAAGGACTTTTGGCTCTGAGAATATTGAATTCAAGAAAACTTTTGCAGAAACTCTTGGAAGCTTTGTGAATGTACTTGGATGTGATTGTTACGCATCTTGCTTAGATATTTCAGTGGATCTTTCATGCAAACAATATTTTTATGTGGTGGTTGTACTGATCTTTTGTAGGGTAGCGAATTGGTTGGAGGAGATTGCTAAGGCGTCTTGCATCTTCTTTCGGGCAAATTGTTTCATCTTCAGGGAGTTTTCAATTGCTACTTTGTGCATTGGATTTCTTTATGTAGATGACCTACGTAGCTTATCTTTTTCATCCATGAACAAATCTCATTTGTAGCTTGATTTTGCAAGTGGAGAAGAGGGGGCACATTATCTCAATTGGGCGTTTTTCCTTCGTTTCTTGCCGGATCTGGTTCAAAATTGTAACTAGGTTGAAGGATTATCGACATTCAAGGTGGCCACAAGTATTTTCAGGTACGATCCGCAAGGTTAGTATTGTTTTTCAGTGTTTTCATCCATTTGTCCATCAAAACCCTTTCTACAAACCCTAGTTTTGTAGATCTAATAGATTCAATGAGTTTTTGATGATGACCATCAAAACCCACTTGGATATTGTTGAATAAACTTTAGATCTCTAATTTCACGTAAATTAGACTCCATTTTCTCCAGGATTTAGCACTAGTCTCTCTAGGTGGGGCTCTCCCTTTGGGTGGGTGGCCAAATTTTAAGGTCTATCAGTTGGGTATGCTTGAACCCATTTGATTTTCACATATTTATCATTAGGAGAATTTTGAGGTAAAAACTGAGCCTCCAAACAAAAAATGTACTATCAAAATAGACCTTACAAGAACCAATTAGATTCTAGAAAATGACATAAGGAGAGTTGATGTAGCATTGCTTGAGTTAAAGTTGCTTACTTATCAAAATCTAAATAATGAATTAAAACTCATATTTAACTATTTTCATAATGGAAAAAGTATTCATAAATTATTTTATATATAATATATATACGGTCTAATACTTTAATTTTTAAATACTCCCAGTATTCAATGTAAAAGTATATTTTTAATTAAAATACAAATTTAAATTCAAAAATCACACAATAGCTTATCCTTTTCGAATTCGAATACGGTTAGCATGAATATTACGAGTCTCAACATGAGATACCATCATATAATAATACACTATGTCATAATGTAATATCACGAATTCACATGCTATATAACAAAACAACGATACGATATGAATGTCATGTTAATTATGGTATTATAATATAATACATGAGTATATACTCAATATTCAAATTATAATGTTATATTATTAATGCTGTCATGTTAGTTGTAATAATATGTTATAATAATTAATAAGTGAGATAACATGAAATGTAGGTAATTTTTACATAGTGTTAAAGGTAATTGTAATGTTATGTTATTAATTGTGTCATGTTAATTGTAATAATATGTTATAATAATTAATAGGTGAGATAACATGAAATGTAGGTAATTTTTACAAAATTTTAAGGTAATTATAATATATATGTAAGAGTTAATATATTTTTTAAATTATTTTATATAAATATAAATTAAAATTTTGTTTAAAATTTTTTAAATTAAAGTTATAATTTAAAATCAAAATATATATTTTTATTATATTTTATGAATACTTTACTTTATTTCATTGATGTATTTAAAAATAATTCATGTTTTTAGTTATATTAAAGAAGATTTTTTATTAATTTCATTTGTATACATTTTTTCATTTTAACTTAATCATAGTTATATGAATTGTAGTGCAAGATGTGAGTTGTAAATATACCTTTCCCACAAACAAACAAATTCACAATATTTTCTTATATCTTTTATGAGACCCTTTTTAGACCTCAAAATTTCTTTAATGTCTTCAAGTATCTCAATCTAGTCATTCCTTGCCCCAATCTACCTTTTTGGGTCCACCATATTGTTGATACCTGGAAAATCCCAGGTACCGATGGTAGGGATTCTCCCCAATAACCATTCTCAATTAGATCGTTTATCGTTTGGTATGGTGAATCCGTCCGGTTAGCGGCCCAACTGCCATAAAATTAAATGAATGTTTAAATCTATTTTACTGGCTGCAGCCCGATCCACCGTTTATTTTATGTTTATGAATGATATGCAAGTGCCTAAACTAAATGCAGGTGATTGCCAAAACAAGAAGCTCACAAGCAGTTTGCCACGTAGTGAGCTGCGTAGGGTCTTACCTCTCGTCTTACATGAATCAATTGTCCCTCAATCACCCAAAGCAAAGAACAACTAATCTAATCCAATCTAAACTAAACTATCCTCAGGGAGCAGAATTATATTTAGGATGAATGATGTACTGTATGGTTTGCACACAGGATTTTACAGATAGCCGTTAAATTCTGAATACATAGATACAGTAGAAAAATAACACAAATGTAGCTTTGTTAAGTTAAGACATTCATCATTCATTAATTGCATAAGATTCATAATAGAAAATGAAATCATTCATCAAAACACAAAAATAGTTCAACGAGTTTAGAACGATCTCACAAATTGTACAGCATGCCAAAACAGAAATAGTTCTTTATTCAGCGATCCACACAACACGTTTGAAGCTCATGCAGTCCTTCCTCCAGCAAAATTTCAGTTCTCTTTATTATAAAAAGAAATAGTTCTCCTTACAAAAAGTTTCAGCGTATGAGAGCTAGAAAAAATCCCCTCTCTATTCTATTCTACCTATACTTATACATTTACAAAATGAATTTCGGTTATGCATGCCTTTTGGGCTTCCCCAACTCTTCAGTTACAAAAATTTTGTCCTCTAGTGTGCTCACTAGGAAAATAGAACAAATACAAAATATTACAATAAAATCTCCATATGTGAATAAGACAAGACAAATCAAGTGGGCCCAGTAGATCCATTCATGAACTGCTTCCACGCAACAACATCTGTAGCTACGGTATCAAAGTCTGTTGGTTCAAAAAATCTAACTGTGACCTCGTGCGTGGACAGCTGGGTTTTATCTCTGCAACCCTTTGTGGAGTGATTCTAAGCTGGTCCTCCAGCAGGCAATTGTTGACTGCAGCTTGAGCCACCGGACCTTTTACCAACTTTTCATTCAGACCTTTAACCAGCTGTATTTGGAGTTCATCCTCTTGCAGCCTATCATGCAGGTTCTTCAAATGCTCCTCCTGATCTGGAAACTCTTGCAGCGTCTTTGCCGAAGATGTATGGCATCTATTGTGGGTTGTAAGCACTTTTTTGTAGAATTTCGTGCATCTGTCCAGTGTTTTCTCAACTGCGACTGCCAATCTTGCAGCAGCTTTGCTACTAAAATTCATGATATCATACTCAATCTACAACCTTTCTGAACTCTTTCTTGGCACATTTTTCAGAAGTTATTTATTAGTTTCCAACTAGGTCAATTGTCTTTGTATAGTTTCTGCAATTTCTTGGGTCCTCATTTTGAATTCAGTGGATATCACTGAGATATCATGTAATCTGACTTCTACTTGCTTGATCCTATAGACCTCCTCTGCTAGCTTCATTTGAACATGATATATCTTATTCCCGAGCAAGAGAGCGTGCTCTCTAAGAGGTTTTATATCCATTTTTCTTTCATTTACTTCTTTCAACAGTACCTCTAAGGAACTATTCAGTGCTTCTAGTTCTGCAACTCAAACTTTAGACTCCTCTGCTTGCTTGTCAGCTGCGGACCTTTGTATTTCCATCTCGGTCATCTTCCTTTCTAGGTCTTTCTTTTCTCCATCAAGGATAGTATTTGATAATGCCAAAGCATCATTTTCTGCCTCCAAAATATGGTAATCCCGTCGAAGCTTCTCTAAGTCCGAAAGGGTGGCATCATACTTCATTTTTGTTTCTTAACCCACGCTCTCCTCCTTCCTCAAGGTTTCCTTCATTTGTGCCATTTTATCTTTATATTGGTCAATTGCTCCTTTCAGCTTACTTACATTATAGGCATTTTCCTACATAGTTGCAACACCAATTGAGGCCATCTGTTCTGGATTCTCCTCTATATTCTTTACAATAGTTTTCTCAGTCATTATGGTAACTTCATGCTAGGTACCCATTTTCAAGGTTTTCTCGCTTCTCCATACAATTGATTTTCGCTTGGGGTCAAAAAATACATTTTCCAAACTTGCAACTTCATGTTGCTTCGACGGAATGAAAGGTACCAACCCCAACTCGACAATAGGAATGTGACCTCCTGAGAGTACATCTCTTGACGTGGAAGGGAGATTCTCTGGATTGTCTGGACGTTGTTCCCGATTCTCCCTATCTATGTCTTCTTGATCCTTCTTCCTCTATTCCTTAGTATCCTCCTTTTGACTTTGTGCTTCCGCAGCTATTGATCTTTCTGCCTCCGCAATATTCTTCTTGATGGATTCTTCTTTTTTCCTCTATTCTTCTTCTTCCTTTTCTCGCTGGGATTCTTCGGCCATTAGTTTCCTTGCACCTTATACTAATCTTCACGTTGTTTCTTCCTTTTCCTTCTTTGCAGCTTCTTCCTCTTCCTTTTTTCTAGTAGCTTCTTCTTCTTGTCCTTTCTGTTCGAGATTACTGCTACTACTGCCTTTGCCCCCTGACACCATAATCTTCCTCATGAGATGCTTATTTAGAGTAGTCATGTTGCAAGTGTTTCAATATAATTTTTCATCTTTATCCAGATGATCATAGTATTCGAAGTTTACCTTCAGGAGTGCACGGTGTGCTGCAACTTTGCTTTGAGAATCATTTATGTGAAAACTCTTTTCACCAAAATGAAAGTTCTCCAAATATTTCACGAACTCTGGTGCACTCTTAACCTTGGAAAACTTATAGCTACCGACATATAATGGCATCGACGAAAAAACAACCTTCTTCTGGTCAAACAAATAACACCCAAAACCATCCAAGAAAAGTTGTTTGACTGCTTCTTTATGTACTACATAATCTGTGGCATACTTGGGAAGCAGTGAAGGGGCTTTGGTTCCCCCATACATCCTCAAGTAGGTGCCCTCTTCAGAAAATAAATCGTCTCCAAATTCCCTCATGGACTCCAAAGAATCTTCAGACAGGCACTTACATTCCTCAGGGAAAACTAACTGGTACAGTGGTATTAAGAAATCCTCACAAATCAACTTGTAATAACTGTGATATTTGCGAGTCCACAAAATCTGGTATGCTACATAGATGGGAGATTTTCCTTCCTTCCACTTGTAGTTGAGCTTCTCAAATGGATGAAAGTAGAGTATACAGTCAATAAAAAAGGATCCCATATAAAACACAGACTTCTGCTGGTGTAATCCTTCTTGTGTTGCAGTTATGTAGGAGGACAAACAGTTTGCTATGATATCATGTGATGTTCCCTTTTTGATAAATAGGGGATTGACCAAGGACCTTTAATACCGAGAGCACATTAGGACAATTATTCATTCATCAATATAGTAAAGAGGGTCATAAGAGTTATTATCATAAAGCATGCAGAGCATGCAGGCCTTATTTCTTCCGTATTAAAGTCAACCTGAAATTAGAATTGCATGCATGCAAAAGTGAGCATAAACCCTAAAAGTGACATGGAAACCCTAAAAGTGCATAACGATCTATTTAAGAAGGGTTATGGGACTAAAGGAGATATCTATTGTTATTGTTGATTGATTTTGGAGTTTCGAGTAGCAACACAATGTGCAGCCGCGACAGTTGGGATTGGAGACGATGTCTTCAGCTAGTGAGGGTTCAGCAGTGAGATATCTGCCCTAGTCTCTTATTGGGATAGATCATCCAGGTTTATCCATTGCATCCATCATATACTATAGTATTCAGAGATCCAACACATTCCAAAGGGTTATTAACAGATCCATGTTTTTGCAGTCGAAAGTAGTAGGGAAAACACAGAAGGATTCGTTGGGACCACAAAACCCAATCTTTCCTCCCCCTGTCATCTTCCTCTTTCTTAGCAGTCCTATCCTACGGTATGCAGTGATTATCAGCCATAGTTTGCTCACCTGGAGCAGCTATCAGCCAAACATATCAATTGGGAGCGTGAGCAGCAGAACTACTAATCAATTCGCTAGGGCAATTAGAGGCAGCCAAACCTCCGCATGTGCGAGGCCATCTCTCCGGTATCAGCAGACGGACAAGCTCAGAAAGTTTCAGCCCAAACGAACCTCTCCTCCTACAAAAATGTCACCTTCAGTCTGGAGGGTTTTTACAGTACTACAGGGTGGTAACACCGGAGGAAAAGAGCATTATTAGACCACCCATATGGATCCTTATGCATGTAGCTATCTCTGGAGTCATTATCAGCCATAATATCAGTGGTAAGTGTCAATTTCTCTCTACAAAACCCTAACCCTAATTCAGCTGTATTTTAGGGCATTTTTGCATGGCGAGTTTGCAAGCACAGTTATTTTGCAAATTTGTATGAGATTGAGTGTGCGAGTCAGCACTATCATAGAACATTAGAGAATATCAGTATTTGGGATATTACAGTGGTATCAAAGCATGATCCTTTCTAGCTGTGGGCACATAGAAATTGAATAAAACTGCATGTTGATGCATGCATGTTGATGCATGCATGTACATGCAAATGCATGTCAGTGATGTTGGTGAAGTGCATATCAGAACAAAGGTTTTTCTTTGCCAGCTTGTGAGAACATGAAGACAATGAGAAGGATCTTGACTGGAAATTGGCAGAGGTTAGCAGTACTTCAATACTTGCCTCGATATCAAGAGTATTTAGCATTGGGTGATGAGGTATGTGTAGCATTTTCCTTTCAATATTATTACACCATCAAGTTCGGGAGCCAGCCCAAGGGTTTGGATGAGGATCTCCTTAAAGGCATAGTTGGGGGAGAGAAGAAAGATGAGCATGAAGTACAGGTTGTTGGTGAGCTTCATTTGGAGTTAACAGTACATGATGAGGATGTGCATGAGGAGATCACATTAGAGCCATCCTGTGAGTCTAGCGACACAAGCACATTCACTAGTCAGATTGTAGACAAGCCGTGTGATGAGTTGGAGTTGGTACACTCTTCATCACCTACATCAGAAGTCTAGACAGTTATGACAGGAGAAATATATGAGGTGCAAGGCAATGAGCACAACAGTCGAGACAATGAGCAGTCACACATGGAGGTTAGGAAGAGTTTATACATGCATGAGATAGAGCTTCCAGATGATAGTCACCGAAAGAAGATTGAACGAGTTAAAGAAAGCATTCTAGCGATGAAAGAGAGGACCAAGATACTTCGAGAAACCATAGTACAATGAGATGTTGAGCTTACAGTTCTTCAAGTTGCATGTATCGAGTCAGTGGTCAGGGTTTCTAGTATTGAAGAGCAATTGGATTATTTGATGGGGTAGCAGAAGAAACATTCTATTGCATTTCAAAGTATTCCTCTTCAAGAGTACATAGACAAGGCTTGCAATAGCTTGAGTCCGCATTTGCATAATGGAGGATGGTTTTTATAGGTTGGCCAGGATCAAGAAATTGGGCAGCAGTATATGAGCATTCCAATTGAAATAAAAAAGGCAGAATGTTAGCTTGGTAGGATTATTCCTTGTGATGGTGCTTATGGACAAGGTGCTTTTTGGGGGTCTGATGAGATTAGGGGGTGGTGACTTATTGAGTGGGCTATTCTTGGGAAGCCATTCCTAGCCAGGGGTATAGTCCCACAACAACCTTGGGATATTTGGGATGAAAGATGCACAAATTTTCATTGGGATCCAGGTGGGAGACCTTATGAGGGATGGATACAATGTTTACTGATGGGGTTACTTGGGAGTCTATAGGATGCTTCTTGTGTCGATACTACGCAGGGTAGTGGTGGATGCATTTTGACCTCTGCAATTCTCAGATTGATTTAGGACCCTGGGATTATAGTGATTGGAAGCTTAGTGATTGCTAGAGGATGCTTTCAGGAGGTCTCTTGTGATGGTACCTCATTTACACCGTGGTTAGTTGCTCTACTTCTAGGAGGCTTCCATGGGATATCTTGTGATGGTATCGTGCAGTGAAGTGCTTTGAGCAGAGGATGCTACAAATATCCTAGGATAATTTGGGACCTTGGGATCATGTCTGGATTCTGTTGGTTTAGTTTGATTGATTGTGGAGTTGCGTTGGCATTGCTTGAGGACAAGCAACCTTTGGCAAGGGAGGATTGTAATGTTCCGTTTTTTATAAATAAGGGATTGACCGAGGACCTTTAATACCGGGAGCACATTAGGACAATTATTCATTCATCAATATAGTAAAGAGGGTCATAAGAGTTATTATCATAAAGCATGCAAAGCATGCAGGGCTTATTTCTTCCGTATCAAAGTCAACTTGAAATTAGAATTGCATGCATGCAAAAGTGAGCATAAACCCTAAAAGTGACATAAGGATCTATTTAAGAAGGGTTATGGGACTAAAGGAGATATCTATTGTTATTGTTGATTGATTTTGGAGTTTCGAGCAGTAGCACAGTGTGCAGCCGCGACAGTTGGGGTTGGAGACGGTGTCTTCAACTGGCGAGGGTTCGGCAGTGAGATATCTGCCCTAGTCTCTTATTGGGATAGATCATCTAGGTTTATCCATTGCATCCATCATATACTATAGTATTCAGAGATCCAGCACATTCTAAAGGGTTATTAGCAGATCCATGTTTTGCAGCCGGAAGTAGAAGGGAAAACAGAGAAGGATTCGCTGGGACCACAAAATCCAGTCTTTCCTCCCCATGTCAGCTTCCTCTTTCTCAATAGGACTATCCTATGGTATGTAGTGATTATCAACCATCAGTTTGCTCACCTAGAGTAGCTATCAGCCAAACAGATCAGTTGGGAGCGTGAGAAATAGAACTACTAATCAATTCGCTAGGGCACTTAGAGGCAACCAAACCTCTGCATGTGTGAGGCCATCTCTCTGGAATCAGCAGATGGACAAGCTTAGAAAGTTTCAGCCCGAACGGACTTCTTCTCCTACAAAAATGTCACCTTCAGTCTGGAGGGTTTTTAAGGTACTACGGGGCGGTAACACCAGAGAAAAAGAGCATTATTAGACCACCCATCCGGATCCTTATGCATGTAGCTATCTCTGGAGTCATTATCAACCAGAATATCAGTGGTAAGTGTTAATTTCTCTCTGCAAAACCCTAACCCTAATTCAGCTATATTTTAGGGCATTTTTGCATGGTGACTTTGCATGCACAGCTATTTTGCAAATTTGTATGAGATTGAATGCGCGAGTCAGCACTACCATAGAACATTAGAGAATATCAGTATTTGGGATATTACATATCAACCCAATTGAACACGGTCCCCGCCATAGTTACATGGTATATTAGTGGTATCCACCCAATCTTGTAAAACCTTCCATCAACTCTACCGAAGATCCTATTCAGCATTGGAGCTAATAGCCTGTATGGGGTGCACAGATTGGCAGTTTCGTAGTCCCCGGATGCCTTTTGTCGGAAGGACTTTCCTTCGGCTATCATCATCTTCGTAACTCCAATGTAATCAATAGTCAGACTATTTATTCAATCAGTTATCATGCTGACTTCTGAAGTTGGCAAGTTGTAAGCTTTAGCTATGAACGCAAGGGTGAAAGAGGAAAATCTATTATCCTCAACATTGTACATGATCATCCCCTTTGCATCAGCCTTAGACAAAATCTATCCAATGACCTCGGGGCAAGGAAATAGCTGTGGCCTTGTGGACACTTTTGTGATTCCTGATCTCAATATATTGTTAAATAGGGTTAGATCCTCCAAGCTTGCATCTAGAAATTTTTTATTATTATCCTGGAGCATATGATAAATCTGCCCCCACTTAAATTCAGGCTCAGCTTCGGTGACAGATTTAATATCCTCATATATTATCTCTGCTCGAGGAGTGATTTCCTGATATGATTCTTCATCAGTCACCTTGGATTTATTCTTACCTTTCTTAGGCATGGTATCTGGTGCAAACTGAACCTGTGGAAAACACCAAAACATGTCTTGGAAAACAATTGTTAGAAACCACATGCCTTCATATACAAGAGAAAACTGCACAATTACTGTAGAATCCATATCTTATTTCATCAAAGAACAAGCTTGACCAGTATATCCTACCATATCTTCTTTTACCATAGAAATGACTTTATTGCAAAAATTTGCACACCATCAAACTAACACCTACGACGCACTTGAAAAAAGGGCGTCAGATCCTAGTGAGGTCAAAATCGGGAAAAACCCTAGCTCACAGGCGAGCTTAGTCTGAGGAGCCGAAAGCCTAAACTTTTCGTTCTCGAGCACATTCCAGGGTATTCATCAAAACCACCACTGAAACCTTAAGCATGGTCCCCCTATGAGACTTATGACCTACGGGTACCAATCCAAAAGTAAAAAACGCAGTGATGCCATGGCTTCGACCACCAAGGCCAATACCTCCGGCATGGAAACCAGGCAAAAGAAAACCAAAAGCACACATGGCTCGCATGGCTTAAAGTCCTGCAAAACCCTATCACTGCATATAAACAAGAACCATGTAAGAAATGGTCGATAAAGAACCCGGACTATCTCGGATTCATCATTACGCATTCAATGCTGTTGGCAAATCATGGCTGAAAATGGAAACGACAGGGAACAACTTGGGAGCAGGTAGAAAACTAAGGCTCGAGTGAATTAGGTCAAGAGGTAGATGGATTAAAACAACACGAGAGGTTGGGGAGAAGGCTCCTTTAAACTAAATGATAAACGTGACAAACCTAGCCTCGAAACCTAAACGCATTACTTATCAACATATGACAGGTTGCAACCTAACCATCTACCAATCAAAGAGATGCAAATGGATCAGATCCTACCTGGCAGGCTGAGCTCGAAGACTGCTGAACAATGCGGTGTCCAAAACCCACGTAAGCTCCAGATGGCGATTTCCCATTCGTAACGGATGTCCAAATGAGTAAAAATCACAAGTTTCAACAACTCTTAACCTTTTGCAACCACGACGTGAAAACGGAAAAACCCCACAGTCAATATATATAATAAAATGGGGAAAAACCTTTAATGTGGTTGGTGAAACTTAACACTGCACGAGTGCAAAATGAACGCCGCATTGGCGCCAAAATAAAGTGTATCGAAGAATTCCTATCAACACGTGAGGTGGAAAAAACCCCGACAGCGGCAACTTGAACATTATAACCTTGCTGCTTCTATCGACCCTCTCTAGCTAGACAACCTGACGAAGGAGACCGGTCATAAAATAAAACTCTGTCGCTGGTTGTGGGTAGAACTCAAAAAACTTTCTGCAACATAAATCGTGGTTTCGGCAAGTATGTCATTGAATGAAAACTCAAAACATATCTGATTGCAAAAAGATGAAAACTTTTCCGACGTAGTGAGACGAAAACAACAGTAAAAGTTGGGTGGGGAAGGAAAAACTTTTCCGCTGTTGCAGAAAAATATCTAAACAAAATTCGACGCAATGGATCAAAACAAATCGAAAAAAGTTCCAATGATAAAAGCATAAAACCTCTGTCGTGTCGGCAAAAAACTCAAAAATATTTCGACTCATCGGATCAAAATAAGCCGAAATGCACTTGGTCAAAAAGTGAAATCCATCCATTGTATCGGCTCAAACCTTAAAATCCATCCGTTGCATTGAATCAAACATTAAAATCCACCTGTTGCATCGGGTCAAAAAAAATTCTCACTTAGTGCAGAAAACAAAACTTTTTTGAGCTTACTCAGGGTGAAACCAAGTCATGAATGATGGCTTTCAAAGTGCAAAAAAGGTCTAAGTAACCAAAAGCTAAAAATTTAAAAGGGGGCCCTAAAAAATGAAATTTGTTTTTAGGGGAATAGTTGCATCAATAACATATCTACTTTTCCATAAACCCCGGGTGGGTCCCTTTAGTTTTTCCTTATGGGTGGCTAGATCTTTCTAGATCTACTTTCTTAAACTCATTGTGGTACTTTTGCTATTAAGTTGGGCCATTTTCCTCATTCGCTAAGCCTCCCCATATTCACATTAACTCCTATACCACCTCTATTTCATAGATGTATACTACATTCCTCATTATCTCTCCTTGTTTACTCATTGCTTACCCCTAGGAGTGTCTTGAGTAGGTGCACTAGCTCTCTTAGGCTAGCACGATCTCCCCCTTGGTCATTCTTTGGATTTGATCTAAAGCGACAAGAGCTCATTTGGTGTGACAACTAGCCTTAATCTGTAGTGGATGAGGCCCTTACAGTGTCACCGGTTAGCTATCTTACCTCCATAGTCTCTAATAGGATACCTTTAGTGGGTATCTACACTTTCCGTGTTAGCAAATCCCTTTGGACGTGATCTTTGTCTAACAAAGGCCTTCAATAGTTTCAAGTGCCTCTCCACCAACCATATTGACCTTGTGTGTACAGATCCACATATTTCAATCTTTTCAACTAAGTGTATGAGGTAGTGTTCTTGTGCATTGAAAAAGGTTGGAGGAAAAAAAAATTGCATTTCACTCGTTAGTTGGAGAATTTTTCTTTTGCAATACTTGATATCTTCTTATGTATTTCTTTAGATGACAACCATCTACATATACAAAAAAATTTGATGTTTCAATATCAAAATATATATAAAGGCAAGTGTTACAGAGAAAACTTCATATGGTTTGGGGTGGACCACAACAGACAATATGACAACATAAATCAATCTATTCTCAGACATGCTAAATATATAAATGAAACTAACACTAAGGGATAAGAATTGTACCTTTAACCAGACGTTTGAAGAAGATCTCCGTTGAGCTTTCAATCAAACTTGTCCCTACACTTCATCCTCAACAACAAAGAGATAAACAAGCATGATATATAAAGTGTTAGGATCTAATCTAACATATTCAATTTAATAATGTATACAAAGTAATTACATCCATGGATACAGATATTCATAATTACACATGAAAATGGACGAGAAATGGATATTTTTATTAATATAAACATAGATGCAAAAGACAACCTCTGTTGACACTTCGTCGAAATCAAGAAACAGAGTCCCTCCACCTGGGCCTCCACCACTTCAATCCCCCATACAATGGCAAGTCACAAGGACAAAGACAAGCTTGGTAAGGAGCACTAATGGCTGCTTTAAGGACTAAGAGATGCAAACTCAAGCATATAAGAATGTGGCACAATTTTTCTATAATCTATTTACTCTCCAAAGTTCTCCTCTTTCAATGCTTCATAATAGCTCAATATATAGCTCCTCAATAGAAAATGATGGGTTGAATCAGAGCGTTTCTTGACATATGGAAGGCCAATGATCAATTCATTCATTACTTGATGGGGAAACTCTAATTTTTTATTTATTTTTTGAATATAAAACCCGATGTACGCAGGTGACAATGGTGCAAGTTGTGTATACGCAGGCTGTAAACTTGTGGTTCACATGTATATTCAAAAAGTGTTTTTAAGGGGTTCCACTAGAGCATCAAGGTAATGGTGAGAAAATGGGATGAAGTGAGTCTGCATAGGGACATGGAAATTCCATCAACCCGTGATGTATCAGGCCTGACAAATCACACTATAATAGATGCCCCCTAATGTGTGAGGTTAGAGGGGTACACGATGACCAAAATATATTATAATAGTCCCACGAGTGGAGTAGTGAAGAATCAGGTGGAAGAACCAGCCACTCATTAGTATAATAGAATGATAGATCTCTACATATGACTGTAGATAACATAACAGTTCCAGATACATAATAATACAATGGTCATGAATAGGCATAATAGACATATGTCATGAGTGGTCATTACCACCTACAATATACCATGAGGTAAGGTCTCGATACTGAATGAAGCCATTTGATACATAAAAGGGTACACTGAACTCTGGTCATGAGAGGTGAAATCTCATAAATACTGGCACGATCAAGGAGGTAGCATATATGGAATGCCATCAAACTCAGAGGTCTTCTACACAAATCTTCATTAGTACATGTCTCATCACATGAATAAAGGTGTCGAAGTCAAACATGATGGACCATCGTCTGATTACCGGTCATTGATGTATACCGTTAACAGACCGGAGACATCCCATCGATAATGGTAACGGGAATCAAGGTACAAAGTGCATTCAAACAAGTAACATGTTATACAATTTGACGAGAACTTTATACTCAGAACGAGAACTCTAGCCATAAAAACTCAAATTTTTGTGAAAAATACACCAAAAAACACCTTGAAATCAAAAAGTGGTGCTACCGGTAGCACCATTTTTTTTTTGCTAAAAATGTGGACATTGACGAAAATAATCATTAATGTTATTTACAAAAACCTTAAAGTGAAGCCCTGATTTAAAAACTAATGCTACCGGTAGCACACTTTTTCAAAAAATAACATTATTATGTCATTGTATCATAATTTAATTTTTTTATTATTAAATATCTCAGTAACACTATATACACTATATATAACTAACAATTAGATAAACACAAATTATTTAAGAAATTATTTCACCCATTTTTCCATATAAAATATAAGAATTTATGATATAATTCATAATCAAAACGTATATTAAACCATAAAATTCATATTTTTGTTTCAAAAACACAAAAACAACCCTAAAATGAACCATGGGTGTTATCATTATTATCGAAACCCTAAATCGACCCCTAGATTTAAAAATGGACCTCCTAAAATAACTGTCATTTTTATGGAAGATTAAAATTTAAAAAAACAAACTTAAAAAAAATTCAAAAAATCGAAAAAATCGAAAATGCAAAATTTATTAAAAAATTCAAAAACCAAATAAAAAAACATTGTAAGAAATTTTATAAATAAAAAATTTAAAAGCTAAATCTAAAAAAATGTATAAAAAAATTGTAAAAAAAATAAAAATAAAATGAAACATCAATTTAAAATTTTCAAAAACATACAAACTATAAAAAAAAATTTATCTTAAGAAAATAAAAAAATAATTTTTAACCAAACTGAAATAAAAATGAATAAAAATTTCAAAAAATAAAAATAAAAATAAAAATAAAATGAAAGTTCATTTTAAAACAAAGTTTAAAAAATAAATAAACATTATTTTAATTTTTAAAATTAAAAACAAAACATAAATTAAAAAATTAAAAAACGAAATAGGAAAAAAAACACAAAAAATAACCAAAACCCTACTCCTCCACCCCCTCTCAGCTCCCCTTCGCCACCCCTCCATCCCCTCCCACATCCCCTCTACTCCTTCCCACCTCCCCACACAACCCCCTAGCGGCTGGTCGTGATTCTTAGAATCACGCCACCGCTACCCCACCCCCACCTCCTCCATAATCGCGGTCACCGCTAGCTCACCCCAACCTCCTCCTCCGCGTCGCTTCCCATCCCCCTCCACTCCCCCTTCCTCCTCCCCACACAACCACTTAAGGTACAGCCGTGATTCTCAGAATCCCCCCTCTGTCGACCATTAGGGGGTTGTGTGAGGAGGGGGTAGAGCTGGGTGGGGAGGGTGGCAGAGGGGAGATTGATGGGGATGGAAGAGTTGTGGAGGGGGTAGAGGGATAGGGTTTTGTTTTGTTTTGTTTTTTTTGTTTAATTTTGAAATTTTGTTTTCGAATTTTTGAAATGTTGTTTTGTTTTTAATTTTTAATTTGTGATTTATTTTTTAATTTTGATTTTTAAATTTTAAATTTAAGTTTTAATAATTTAAATTTGTTTAACAATTTTTTAAAATTTTGTTTTTAAGTTTTTTGTGTGTTTGTTTTTTTCTAACCTTTTTTAAGGTTTTGGTTTTCATTTTTCTTTTAAAAATCNTATATATATATATATATATATATATATATATATATATATATATATTGTAACTAGCTTCCAAAAGTTCATAAAAAATCGAAAATCTATAAATTTTTCGTTATAACTAGATCTTAAATGTATATATTTTTGGTAAAATTTGAAAAAACGCATCTGTAAATAAAAATTATAGTTTTTTTTATGACCTATAAATTTCAAAATCGCAAAAATAGGGTTCAAAATGAAAAATTAAAGTTTCCTTATCACCAAGAAATTTCACAATCACAAAAAAAAGGCTCAAAATGAAAATTGGTGCTACAAGTATACACTCTTTTTGAAATGGAGGTAAAAACAATGATTTAAATTGACTTCCAAAAAACGAGAACAATGTCAGGTTCTTGTCAAATTGTATAACGTATTAAGTGTGAATAAGTGTGTTGAGGTCGAACAATTGAAAAAATCCATCGATTAGGGGACATTGACGTAATCCCAAATTTGTCGATGGCAAGAGAACCTACCACTGATGACTGCATGCCTCAAGGAACTTAATGGACTCTAGATCCCTATTCCAAAATAAATGATATGAAGTCAATGGAATGGAATTTGCTAGAAATAGGGCATTAAGGCATCCCCCATCAACCAACACGAGCTATAGAACAATGTTGGATAATTTGGAAGAACTCAGAAGAACAAGGTGTGCATGAACCAATAGCAAATGTATCGGGAATGACCGATATGCAGAGACAAGATAACTAAGGAATGGTCGACTGAGGATAAATAATTCTTTTGAACAAGAGCATAAGGCAGATGGAGACCCATAGGCAAGATAGACTCAAAATGAAAATTGGGACAACTTTGTGACACAAGAGGCATCAATAGAGGCTCCATAGGGACTGGAAGCATAACCAGTCGTTATAGAAAACTCATAATAATTAGTACAACTCCTAAGGTCATACTAGTAACCCAACCAATGCTGAATGGACTCATGGACTGTGCTCTGTTCGAATGCGACACGACAACTAGCAATAGAAAGTAATATCATTTCCCATTTGGATTTTTATGTTTTATGATTTGTTTTTGTCATTTTCATGTTAAGAAGCTTGAAAAAAGAATAAAATTCCTTATAGTACAATAAGGAGGAAATCAATGTCACGAGAAAGCAAACTAGTTCCAAGCAGTGGAACATACCTATGCTTAATGCAAGGAAGCATATGCAGGATAATGACAGTCGAGGGGATGTCTCCTCCGAGTATGGGATAATCAAGCTGCAAAAGATATTTGAGAGCCTCTGCTTGGATGGAATTGAGTCAAGCTCGAGCTATATGGCTTATAAAATTGATTCAGGGAGTTGGCGTAAAGCTTAATACGACAAGCGGACACATGCAATGCAATTACAACTTGATAACAAATGAGAGTCCCCATAGAAGATATCCAACATAAAGTTTAAGAAATAATATGAGGTTCTCGTTCAAAGGCATGGTGGGACTACAAGGGACTCGAAGACCTAAGGGGGGATGCTCAGCATGGGAACCAAATAAAAAAACGTGATCTAACTAGGGAACCCATGATTAGGAAAGCTCTACCACTTACGTAATGTCACTTCTAGTAGCAGTATGATGGTTTCATGACATTAATAAGTGGGTTTGTACCTATGGTTAAGGTGACATAGTCATAGGATAATGCAGATGGATGCAGAAAGTGGTCCTATAGTATATGCTAGTTCAGTGTTATACCTACCATGGGCATGAATGAGACAAAATCGATGACAGTCAACAGCATATGGACCCTACACAATAAATTAGTCCAAAACAGTTTCACATAGTCAGTAGAGAGTCCAAACTATAGGATATAGGGAGGATTGGTCATGAGAAAAACATTCGACGAAAACGGTGCAGTGGATGATGGGACATAAGAAGGAATGTAAGTTATAGACCCAATGCTAACGTATCCGCTACCACCCCCATGTGAATGAACACTAGTGTTAAGACCGGATGAAGGAAGTGAAAATCCTCCAACAAATGGAGTAGAAGGTGGAATATGATCACTTCTGAATTGATGTGCAAGGTAAGGGGATGACGTGCCCCACATTCTAACACCAGGGTCCACACAAGAACCTGGGACGGGTGACAGAATACTAGTAGTGATGTTTGGCATGCCAGACATAAAAGGACCTGAACTAGAGGGAACTCACTGAGTCTTGACACTCAAACTTCCTGAGGAATTTTTTTTATGGACAACTGTAAATTCTGACAACTGTGGTCGTGTATTATGGGAAGTACCAACCCCATAAGGGTCAGTATAAATGAGATTCCTAGGTATCCATATGGTAAATGAAGGAGGAACCTCAAAGAATCCTCCCCCCATTCTAGACGATTTGGACAAAGGGAACTCCAGGGACTCTGAAGTAGTACTCATGGTGAGAGCCATATGGGAATCACAATGTGAAAGAGGTTGTCTAGAGCACCTGATCCTCTTACTAAGAGGAGGAGGAGGGTCGCAAGGCAGTAGTCCTGCTAGATGTCGAGATCGATGAGGTGTCGAAATCGATCCACAATGACTCCACAAATCCAAGACTCAACTAATTATGATCCCTAAATCCAACTAGCGCACAAAGAGCACACCCCTAAGTAAAGCTAAGTTAGATGAAAACAAGCAAAAATGGAGGATAAGTGAGCTCATGAATGCAGCAGGCATTAAAGAAAATTTCAAATCAAAATGGGCCTTTTAACTCTAATTCAAATTCCATGTCATCATGTGTTATCCAATGAAATTGATTTAAATTTGAAATACCGTATGGGTCTTAAACACTTTTTTAATATAAATTTGGGGATAGGTATCATAAAAAAAACTACTTTTTTGTTTGTATTTTCGACATATTTCCCTATGTTTTTACTCAAATTTTGATCGGGAGAGCTCGTTGGATGTAGAATTAAATTCCGCATCCAACGAGTACCCACTCGGTGTACTTTTGAGGACCTCTCTACCCCAAAAACAAGAAATACCTAAAAAATGTGATGATGATGTCATCATCATGTTTTTAGGTATTTATTGTTTTTGGGGTAGCGGGGTACATCAAAAGTATGCCGAGTGGGTACTTGTTGGATGCAAAATTTAATACCACATCCAATGAGCTCTCCTGATCGAAATTTGAGTAAAAACACGGGGTGATATGTCGAAAATACAAACAGAAAAGTAGTTTTTTTATTTTCTTCCTCCAAAATTAATAAATATTATTTTATTATTTTAACTATTATTTTATTAATTTTTTTAGGAGGCCCATTTTGAGTTGAAATTTCCTATAATGTACATCTCTCCTAGGAGAGGCCCAAGACTCCCATACACTACAAGCGAAGTTGTGTAACCAATTATAGTGGCCCTCAGCTTTGACGTGTAAAGTAACTATGTTGTCCAACGCGTACCTGGCTAGGACACTCACATAATAACATCTGCAAGTACCCCCTGCGATACCTACGTAAGGAAACTAAGGTCACCCCAATTTAACCAATGCTCATGCGGACAGTCGTAGGCGATATCTATCATATGGGCAGGGTAACAAAGCCCGAAGCTCGAAAGCACCAAAGGTACTTGAAAATCCCCCATATACGAATAGGATCCTGGAAAGATCTTCGACGCCCAACATAAAGTAGCAAGGGGATATCCCTACCACCAATATGCGTTCGGCCTCGTGCTTAAATCCTCTATTAGAGGAGCCTCTTGAGAAAACTAATTATACCAAGGATTTCACTTCTCACCTGGATAGACACGTAATTGTTTTGTTTCATAGTCTTGGAAGAATTTACTCACGACACCCTATTCCAAGACTCTACAACCTAAGCTTGTTGATGCACCCCTATAAAATAAAATCATGTAATCAATTTTAATTTAAGCATTAATTCTAGTGGTTGTGATTACTCAAGGGTAATGAACGTGCAACTAGTGATGTTACGACTCAACAAATAAAGCAAATATGCACACCTAAATATAGTTCCAAGTGCAACTTTGTTTTAAAATGAAAAAAAAGTATGCCACTATATGTAATGCACAAAAATTCATTTCCTTTGCAATGGCAATGCAATCCTTCCTATATGAAATCCTAACCACTACTCTCATCCAAGGAATCCAATGCAAGTACCTCCTTAAATGCATATGTGAGATGCAATTAAGTATGCAACTATAGAATTTTTTTTATTTTCAATAAATGCAATAAAAGTCACTAAAATTCTCAGTCTCTGCAATGAGCGACAAACATAAGCCAAGCAAGACACTGAGACTAAAAAAACTAATGCACTAATAATAAAACAAAAAGGAGATAAATCAACTAGAGCAATTTTCAAAGAAATAAAATTAATAAAAAAAAGGGTTTCTAGTCACAAAAGGAGAAGTCAACAAACATCATTGACACCTAGGAAGACCCAGGCAGACTCACAACCCACCTAGAAAATTTCCACATCAAGAACTCAACCAAAAGGGAGGATGTACACGGCCATTTAAAGAACAATAGCGTATGTACGCAACTAGGTAGAGTACATACCGCGTATATACGAGACTGTATGTTCTATGACCCATGTATACAGAGAAGAAGGTGGTAAAAATCAGGCCAAGGGTCAAACCACTCTAAGGGACTGTCAATGAA
>LPNX010890878.1:510901-528966 GCA_001517045.1 Pseudotsuga menziesii | reverse complement strand
ATTATTTTATTATTTTAACCATTATTTTATTATTTTAACTATTATTTTATTATTTTCCTTAGGAGGCCCATTTTAGACCCCAAAATTCCTCTAATGATACTACCAAATGCGACACAAAAACAGGGAGAAAAAAGGAGCAATTGAGCGAAAAAATGCACCCAAACCCGACAAAAAGGAAATTCCCCTATGGATTCGCCAATTTTGTTATCTTATGGCTTGGGGTGGACCACAATAGACAATATGATACCATAAATTAATCCATTCTCAGACATGCTAAATATATAACTGAAACTAACACTAGGGGATAAGAATTGTACCTTTAACTGGACATTCGAATAAGATCCCCTTTGAGCTTTCAATCAAACTTGTCCCTACACTTTGTCCTCAACAACAAAGAGATACACAAGCATGACATATAAAGCGTTTGAATCTAATCTAGCATATTCAATTTAATAATGTATGCAAATTAACTTCATCCATGGATACAAATATTCATAATTACACATGAAAATGTACGAGAAATGGATATTTCTCTTAATATAAACATAGATACAAATTACAACATCTATCGACACCTCGTCAAAATTGAGAAACCGAGTCCCTCCACCACTTCAATCCTCCATACAATGGCAAGCTCACATGGACAAAGGAAAGCTTGGGAAATAACACTAATGGTTGTTTCAAGGACAAAGGGATGTTGACTCAAGCATATAAGAATGGGGCACAATTTTGCTATAATGTCTTTACTCTGCAAAGTTCTCCTCCTTCAATGCTTCATAATAGCTCAATATATAGCCCCTCAATAGGAAATGAAGGGTCGAATTAGAGTGTTTCTCGACATATGAAAGGCCAAGGATCAAGTCATTCATTACTTGATGGGGAAAAATCCAAATATTTTATTTTTTAAGCATAAAACCCAATGTACGCGGGTGACAGTGGCGCAACCTACGTATACACGAGTTGTAAACTTGTGACCTGCATGTATATTCGAAAAGAGTTTCGAAGGGGTTCCACTGGAGCATCAGGGTAATGGTGAGAAAATGGGATGAAGCGAGTCTGCATATGGACATGGAAATGCCATCAAAGTATGGTGTATCAGGTGTGGCGAATCATGCTATAAAAACAAGAAAAACAAGTATTGGCAGTGTATACAATAAATAATTCAACTATAACTTTTTACATACCTCATGTACTTGTTGATATCATAAATAACTCTGTGTTGTTTCCAAAACTATTAGGAAGAGCTAGAGGTAGAAGTTAGAACATACTGCAACAAGGACACAATGTGTATTGCTAACAAATATAGTATATATCATAACATGTATTTTGAATAGAGACAAACATGTATTACTAATAAATAATATATATATATATATATATATATATATATATATATAAAATAAATATTGCAAAACATTGAACCTTGATAAATGTTTGTCAATCATGAGTTTTAGCCCCACTAGAATTTCCTTGCTTTGTTAATATATTATTTATGTTTGAAGCAAAAACAGTGGGAAATTCGATCTTCTGTACAACCTATTTTACAACAACGTTCTATTACTCTGTCAATAGCCATTACCATTACCGTAGCAATTTACATTATCATATCAATGAGTCGAATGTTGCATTAAGTTGGATTCCTCAATGTCACTGATAGCTTTAGTATTTTTTCCCTTGGTATTCCTCCCATCTATAATTTTCCACAAGCACTCTATGACATTCTTTCAAATATGCATTGTGTCAAACAAATGATCTACTTGTAGGTGCTCATAGTATGGAAATCGACTGAATGGGGAAGAGTATAGTTTCAAACCTTGTGGAAGCTAACCATGACGACCATTGAGGAGTATCAATGGAAGATTATTTTTTATTTATCAATATACGTATGCAAATCTAAAAATAAACAAGTGACAAGGAACCAAGTAACTAAAACCAATTGTTTACCACAGATATTTTCAAATGCCTTTTTCCATAGTTGAGACATCATTCTTCATGGTTTTTTTCCACTCTTCTTCACTTTTTGATGCATGTTGTCCATAATACATAATATGATCATTAAGACATGCATCAATTGTGTTATAATCCATTCCTAAATCCTTCAGATCGATGCACATTTTTTTGTATGTTCAAGGTAAAGTATTTGACAGTGGTAGAAGAGTACCACTTCACAACATACAAAAGGAAATTAATGGAAAATTGAAAGTACTAGCCTATATACTACAATTGACATAAATAAATAACAAACAATTGAAATTATATAGATAAATCTTGCATACCTTAACAATTGTGTCATTCATGTGTTTGAAATGTCATTCATTATCTTCAAGTTGACTAACAACAAAAGAACAGAGAGGAGACTTTCCTTTGAGTATTTGTATACGGCTTTTTGCACCTTATCAATAAGAGTTACATCAAGAATATTTTTGTAGATCTTATCCACAAGTGCATTCTCATTTGTGGAAACAAATATGTCATGGATCAACCTATTTATTCCTTCATTCTCAGTATTATTGTTGATGTTTTCTTACCTGTATCAACCTCAATATCATCACCCTCACCATCTTTAATATGAATTGTAACGTGTAGAAAAATATCTCCAATTAGTATCAAAATAGACATAAATATTAATATTGAAAAATGACAAAAAAATGATTTTGATATCTTACCAAGGGATGATATTTTTTCCACCTTCGAAGTGCATGTGCTCTAAGAAATGTTTCATGGTTGTTTCCTTAACAACTCTTCCCTTTATACATTTTCATTACTTACTGTTGAAATATTGTAACTTCGAAGAATATTCTATTTTATTTTATTTTTGTAATTTATTCAGAGATGCTTTTTCCTTCATCGGGATGTTATTATTGTATTTGGTCATCATAGAGTCATGAGGTAAAACCTCCTTTGTATGTCGGGTCGATAGAACCCTCCAAAAAGTAATATTATATTGTTTTGATTCTTCCTAGGTAAGTCATCCTAGTTAAGTTTGTTGGGGCCAACCTAGTTAGTGAAAAAGTAAAGTGGAAGATAAAGTATAAATATGAGTGATGTGCTCCTCATTTGGACACACACTCACTTGTGTGATTCACATTGGAGAGAGAGAGAGAGAGAGAGAGAGAGAGAGAGAGAGATTTGCAAGGAGAAGGATCACTTGTTTGGGGTTTTGTCTTTGTACTTTTGATAATCTATATTGAGGAATTGTTGTTGGGTCACTCTTCCCCTAGAGGGTTTCCTAGGATAAATCTATGTCTATCTTGTGTTTGTGTTTCTTTCAGTGATCATTTATATGAAATTGTTGTGAAATTTAAGTGAATACTAATGTTATCTATATTATCATATTGAATGTTAACATGGTATTAGAGCTAGCCTGAATAGGGAAACTTTCACAAGGTGAAACTCTCTTCTCCCTCCGACAAGAAATTAGGGGTTTTGTTAAAGTTGGAATTTTGGAAATATGATTATATAGAAACTTGCGCCTCCCTCGGGTGCATCTATTGAGCACTAGATCAAATTTTTTGGAGTAGGTAGATCGCAAAGAAAGTCAAACCCTAGTTTGAATTTGGACAAGAAAAATTGTAGAAAACCAGAAAACTGTAGATCAAAATTTCGCAAGTCAAGTTTGAGAGGTGAAAATTTGGAATCTCTAGAAACCAAGTGTACTAGTAAATTCACCTCAGTCAAGCACATCTCTTGGTAAGGTCTGTTCTTCATTTTGAGAAATTTCATTTTTTGGTGACCTCTTGGATAAGATGGCCTTAAGAACTAAGTTTGAAGATAAGATAGAAGGAATACAAAATTTATGACCATGGAAATATAGGATTAACCTCATTCTTAGAGAGAATTATCTTTCCAAATACATCAAGGAAGAAGTTACAGAACCTGAAGAGGATGAAGCTAAGGAGAAGCACAAGAAGGACCTAATTAAGGCACAAATGATCATTGTTGATTCTGTCAAAGACCACTTGATTCCTCAAGTGTCATCCAAGAAAAACCTGAAGGAGATGTATGATTCCCTAGCCAAAATTTATGAAGGAAGGAACATCAATAGACAGAAGAACTTGAGAACTCAATTGAAGATTACTAAGATGTGCCAAGGAGAATGCATCCAAGACTACTTCACAAGGGTATCCCAGTTCTAGTAGCAATTAGAAGCCATTGGAGACTCCCTTGATGAAGATGATCTAGTTATTAATGCTCTCAATAGTCTCACTAGACCTTGGGATTCATTCATCCATACTATGTGTGCCAGAAAGGAAAGCATGCAATTCGACATTGTATGGGAAGATTGCATCCAAGAGGAGGCTAGAGTAGCCAATATAGAAGCTCTACTTAAATAACATTATCAATCCCTATCCACCCATACTAAGAGAGGAAGAAGTATCTAATTTCAATAAGGAAATACACAAGGAGTCTGAACCTCCCAAGAAGTTCCGAAGGAAAAGAGGAAAAAATCCAAGAAGAAACTACTCCAACTTTCAATGTTTCAGTTGTGACAAGATATGACACATTTCCAGAAATTGTCCATTGAAGAAAGAAGAATAGAAGAAGAGGAACAACAATAGAAGACATCATGCACACCTAGCTATGGGAACTAGGTGTGAATCTAGTATTTTTACATACATGATATGGTACAAAAAGGAGCTACAAAGCTCCAGTATGTGAGCAATGATGAACAAGTTGTTGATGTGTTGACTAAGCCTCTGCCTTGAGTGAAGTTTGAGTAGTTTTGTGAAAAGGTTGGTGTGGTTTGAAAGGACCTTCCTCAAAAGGGGGAGCAATGATGATGATGTTACAGTGGGATTGTATCATCCCTGGACATTAGTCCCAAAGTGATCTGTAGACTTTTGTTTCCATGACATGGCTGGGATTGTATCATCCCTGGACATTAGTCCTAAAGTGATCCGCATAATTTTTTCTCCATGATGTGGTTGGGATTGTATCATCCTTGGACATTATTCCTAAAGTGATCTGCATACGTCTGTCTCTGTGATGTGGTTAGGATTGTATCATCCCTGGACATTAGTCCTAAAGTGATTCACAGAATTTTGTCTCCGTGATGTGGTTGGGATTGTATCACCCCTGGAAATTAGTCCTAAAGTGATCCACATAATTTTTTCTCTGTGATGTGGTTGGGATTGTATCATCCCTGGATATTAGTACTAAAGTGATCCTCATACTTTTGTCTCAATGATATGGTTAGGATTGCATCATCCTTAGACTTATGTCCTAAAGTGAGAGGGATTGATCACCCCGTAATTCGATCATGTGTGTTGCAGGTTATGTTGCCGCAGATGATGTTATTTATTATCAAAATATCAAGTGTTGTTTTAGAAGATCGAGTGATCAATTACTGCAGAAGATCAAGATCAAAGATGAAGACTCAATGTTGTAGAAGATGATGCTCTAGTACTGAATATGTTGAAGATGTTCCAGTAACTGTTCCAGTTGCTGACGTTGTTGAAGAAAACTTCCAATGATTTATAGATGTATCACCTTGATATTGTTGATGATGCTCTCTCTCCTTGCTCCTACAGTTGATGTTGTTGTTGTCAGTAGAATATCCTTCTCGTTAAGGGGGAGTGTTGAATTATTGTAAATTCAAACAATATTCTATTGTAATTTATTCGAAGATGTTTTATTCCTCCATCGGGATGTTATTATTGTATTTTTTCATCATAGAGTCATGAGGTAAAATCTCTTTTGTAGGTTGGGTTGATAGAACCCTCCAGAAAGTAATATTATATTGTTTTGAGTCTTCCAGTAATTCAGCCTAGTTAACTTTGTTGGGGCCAACCTCGTTAGTGAAAAAGTCAAGTGGAAGATAAAGTATAAATAAGAGTGGCATTCTCTTCATTTGTACACACACTCACTTTTGTAATTTACATAGGAGAGAGAGATATATATCTACAAGGAGAATGAGCACTTGTTTGGGGTCTTGTCTTTGTACCTTTGATCATCTATATTGAGGAAGTTTTGTTGGGTTTTCTTCCCCTAGAGGGTTTCCCAGGATACCCAGAGTACCCACACTGCATACATGGAATTTGGGCCCCATATATAGTAGTGTATAAGGGAGGCCAATAATACAAAGTGGATTTGGCCCTAATCGTTAAACAATTGGGATCACATGTGGATCATTCCATCTAGATGTTCTAGATGTCAAGCTTGAAGGCAAGGATGCTCATTATATATATATATATATGAAGTACAAGTACATCCACAATTCCATCACATCAAGTGCACTCATAGATTGGAGGAGTTTAAGGAGTCATGAGTATTCACAGGATGCATTGTTATGTCAGATGGTTGGATTGATCAGAAGGGTAGAACCCTTGTTAATTTCTTGGTTATATGTCCCAAGGGGATAATGTTTTTTAAATATATTGATGCATATGTACATATTAAAGATGCAACATTAATATGTAATTTGTTGGATTCACATCTCTAACGCAAATGTATGATGAATGAATTGAATGGAAGGAATCTCTCATTCCTCTATTTATATGATAGGTAAGGGAGGCCAACAATATAAAGTGAAGTTGGTCCACTACAAACAACCTAAATATACAGAATTAGGCTCACATGTGGATCACTCCATCTAGAAGTGACACATGTCAAGATTTAAAGTGAAGATGTCCAACAATTAGACCTTCAAGGAATGCACATTACATTAGATGTGTCTAATCTCATCCTCTGTAAGCCTACAAATCTCTACGTGCTCCTCCAACTCCACCCCACCTACATGACCACTCCCTAAACCCAATCAACATTGCAAAGAACAAGCTTCCATGCCACCAACCAAATGTTCCCATGCTATATAAGGCTCAATGTCATCCTCCAAGATGTCCAATGATCCTCCTCCAAAGAAGGTCATCCTCTTAAGCAAGCCACCAACCTTCATGTGGCCACCATGAAGAATGTCTCCAAGTTCCATAGGTCTCCAATACTTTAAGGAAGAATGTGACACTTGCATAAAGGAAACATGTATTAATCTAAGAATAAGGCCACTCTAATTTGGAAGTCAACCATGGGACAACCAAGGGTAATCCATACACCATGTACCCCACATCACATGAAGCACCATGAAGTGTGGTGTAAAAAATTCTGAAGTAACCGTGAAAGCTAATACATCCTTAACCAAGTAAGATACATTGCATGCATTTGAATTTATAAGTAGATGTCGAAGCCTTAGAAGAACTTTGGGTGTAAGTTTCAAGGTATCAAACATGTATATTTTTCCCTAGGCATGCATTTTCTTGAAAGGTTTAAGAGCAAGGTCAATTTTTCTTCAAGCATAGTATAATTTAGAAGTAGATACATGTCCTGAGTTGAAATAGGTTTGTAGCAATGTTGCAAAAACCAGTGATTTTCACCATGATAATTTTGGCAAGAAAACTAGCAATTTTAACCCATTGTTTTTAAAACATTGAGTTGATGCAAAAAATTGCCTCCAAAGTCGATTTGTTTTCCTCATTTCATTAATAGTTTGAAGGGTTTAGAGAGAACAAGAGGTTTATAGAATTTTTCTTCGAGCCATGGACTAGAATCACCATGTTTCCATTTGTTGTCATCAATTTATTGTGGATTTGGGATTAATTCCCATAAGTGGTTTCCACATTTGCAAGTATATGTAATCATTTGTTCATTGTTTCTGTTCATTTTTTGTATATTTTTATAGGTTTATTGATTTTTTATTAGTTTTGCCTCTTACCAATTTGTAAGAATATATCCACCATTCATGTCAAATCTAGAACTTTTTTTTTATGTGTATCATTATATTATTTTGTTTTTGGAAATTTCAATGCATCTTACTATCTACTATCTTCATTTTTCAGTCTTGAATTTGAATTTGAATTTGAAATTTTCTTTTCCCTAGGTTGAATCATTGCTGTTCAAAAGATAAATTGATGAAAGTTGGGCTCTATTTGGGTATATCATGATCCCATTGATGGGAATAATCATCGACAAAAATGAATTGCAAGTTGTGTGGGAAGGAAATGATAAAGGGAATCAGTTGGTTAAAATACCACCTTGCACAAATTCCAGGGCATGAATGATAAAGGGAATTGGTTGGTTAAAATACCGCCTTGCACAAATTCCAGGGCTTGATTGATAAAGGGAATTGGTTGGTTGAAATACTTCCTTGCAAAAATTTCAAGGCATGGAGTGGGAATTTTCGAAAAAGGAACCTCATAAATTATTCGCATTGTCGATAAATCACTTCAGGATATGGGTAGAAGGAGAGATGAGACATCATCAGAGAGAATTGAGATTGCAAGAAGTAGAACGATAAGTGAGAGCTTTACCTCAACCGCATCTTCTAGTTCCCTACTTCCCACAATGGCCTCAACTTTCTTCATTCCAAGAACCATAGTTGGTGCACAATCATCTTTCAGGACAATGGTTAAAATGAAGGATAAGAAAGAAGAAAACAAGCTTGTGGGTAGGTCTTTTTTGATGGAGTCGCATTCCTTTCAGCATTTCCAAGTGCAATCTATTCTACTAGCCTATGCTTAACAATGTTTCTATTTCTGACCCGAGGTATAAGGATCCTACCTATGAGAAGTTGAGAGGGACTATCCTTCAAAATGAAAAGGTAAAGTGCACTCATAGATGGGAGGAGTTTAAGGAGTCATGGGAATTCACAGGATGCATTGTAATGTCATATGGTTGGATTGATAAGAAAGGTAGTACCCTTGTTAATTTCTTGGTTAGATGTCCCAAGGGGATAATTTTTATTAAATATATTGGTGCAGATGCAAATATTAAAGATACAACATTATTATGTAATTTGTTGGATTCACATCTCTAACACAAGTGTGTGATGAATGAATTGAATGGAATGACTCTCTCCTTCCTCTATTTATATGAGAGGTAAGGGAGGCCAACAATATAAAGTGGAGTTGGTCCACTACAAAAACCTAACTCTACACAATTAGGCTCACATGTGGAGCACTCCATTTAGAAGTGACACATGTCAAGATTGAAAGTGAAGATGTCCAACAATCATATCTTCAAGGAATTAACATTCCATTAGATGTGTCTGATTCTCATTCTCCTCAAGCCTCAAAATATCTAGGTGCTCCTCCAACCCCACCCCACCTACATGATCACTCCCTCAAACCAATCATCATTGCAAAGTACAAGCTTCCATGCCAGCAACCGAATGTTCCCATGCTATATAAGGTTCAATTCCCTCCTCCAAGATGTCCATTGATCCTCCTCCAAAGAAGGTCATCCTCTTAAGAAAGTCACCAACCTTCATGTGGCCACCATGAATAATGTCTCCAAGTTCCATAGGCCTCCAACACTTTAAGGAAGAATGCAACACTTGCATCAAGGAAAGGTTTATTAATATAAGAATAAGGCCACCCTAATTTGGAAGTCCATCATGGGAAAACCAAGGGTCATCCATACACCATGTACACCACATCACATGAAGAACCACCAAGTGTGGTGTAAATTTTTTTGAAGTAACCATGAAAGCTAATATATCCTTAACCAAGTAAGATACATTGCATGCATTTGAATTCATAAGTATATGTGGAAACCTTAGAAGAACTTTGGGTGTAAGTTTCAAGGTATCAACATGTATATTTTTCCCTAGGCATGCATTTTCTTGAAAGGTTGGAGTAAGGACAAATTTTCCTCAAGCATATTATAATTTAGAAGTAGATACATGTCCTAAGTTGAAACATGTTTGTAGCAATGTTGCAAACATCAGGGATTTTCACTACGATAATTTTGGCAAGAAAAATCACAATTTTAACCCATTTTTTTAAAACATTGAGTTGATAAAAAATTGCCTCCAAAGTCAATTTTTTTCCTCATTTCATTAATAGTTTGAGGGTTTTAGAGAGAAGAAGAGGTTTCTAGCATTTTTCTTTGAGCTATGGACTAGAATCACCATATTTCCATTTGTTGTCATCAATTTATTGTGGATTTGGGATTAATTCCCATAAGTGGTTTCCACATTTGCAAGTATGTGTAATCATTTGTTCATTGTTTTTGTTTTTTTTTGTATATATTTTTATAAGTTTATTGATTTTTTATTAGTTTTCCCTCTTACCATTTTGTAAGAACAGATCCAAGATTCATGTCAACTCTAGATCTTTTTTATTTGCATCATTCTTTTATTTTGTTTTTGGAAATTTCAATGTATCTTACTATCTACTATATTCATTTTTCAATCTTGAATTTGAATTTCATTTCTCATTTCTCTTTTCCCTAGGTTGAATCATTTTTGTTTAAAAAAATAAAATGATGAAAGTTGGAATTTATGTGGGTGTATCGTGTTCCCATTGATGGACATAATCGACAAAAATGAATTGCAAGTTGTGTGGGAAGGAAATGATAAAGGGAATCATTTGGTTAAAATACCACCTTGCACAAATTCCACAACATAAATGATGAAGGGAATCGGTCGGTTAAAATACCACCTTGCACAAAATAAAGGGCATAAATGATAAAGGGAATCGGTTGGTTAAAATACCACCTTGAAAAAATTCCAAGGCATGAAGAGGGAATTTGTGAAAAATAAACCTCATAAATTATTCACATTGTCAATAAATCACTTCAGGATATGGATATAAGGAGAGATGAGACATCATCAGAGAGAACTAAGATTGCAAGAAGTAGAACTAGAAGTGAGAACTTTAGCTCAACCACATCTTCTAGTTCCCTACTGCCCATAATGGCCTCAACTTTCTTCATTCCAAGAACCATAGTTGGTGCACTATCGTCTTTAAGGACAATGGTTAAAATGAAGGAGAAGCAAGAAGAAAACAATCTTGAGGGTAGGTATTTTTTGATGGAGTGGCATTCCTTTCATCATTGCCAAGTACAACCCCTTCTACTAGCCTATGTTTGACAATGTTTCTATTGTTGACCCGAGGTATAAGGATCCTACCTATGAGAAGTTGAGAGGGCCTATCCTTCAAAATGAAAAGGTCAAGTGCACTCATATATTGGAGGAGTTTAAGGAGTCATGGGAATTCATAGGATGCATTGTTATGTCAGATGGTTGAATTGATCATAAGGGTAGGACCCTTATTAATTTCTTGGTTAGATGTCCCAATGGGATAATGTTTATTAAATATATTGATGCATATGAACATATTAAAGATGCAACATTATTATGTAATTTGTTGGATTCACATATCTAACACAAGTGTGTGATGAATGAATTGAATGGAAGGACTCTCTCCTTCCTCTATTTATATGAGAGGCAAGAGACGCCAACAATATAAAGTGGAGTTGGTCCACTACAAACAACCTAACTCTACACAATTAGGCTAACGTGTGGAGCATTTCATGTTAAGATTGAAAGTGAATATGTCCAATAATCATACCTTCAAGGCATGGACATTCTATTATATGTGTCTAATTGTCATCCTCCTCAAGCCTCCAAATCTCTAAGTGCTCCTTCAACCCCACCCCACCTACATGACCACTCCGTCAATCCAATCATCATTGCAAAGTACAAGCTTTGATGCAATCAAACATATGTTACCATGCTATATAAGGTTCAATTCCCTCCTCCAAGATGTCCAATGATCCTCCTCCAAAGCAAGTCATCCTCTTAAGCAAGCCAACAACCTTCATGTGGCTGCCATGAAGAATGTCTCCAAGTTCCATAGGTCTCCAATACTTTAAGAAAGAATGTGACACTTGCATCAAGTAAAGGTTTATTAATCTAAGAATAAGGCCACTCTAATTTGGACTAATTTGGAAGTCCATCATGGTACAACCAAGGGTCATCCATACACCATGTGCCTGAGATCACATGAAGCACCACCAAGTGTGGTGTAAAAAATTCGAAGTAATCGTGAAAGTTAATACATCCTTAACCAATTAAGATACATTGCATGCATTTGAGTTCATAAGTAGATGTGGGAGCCTTAGAAGAACTTTGGGTGTAAGTTTCAAGGTATCAACACGTATATTTTTCCCTAGGCATGCATTTTCTTGAAAGGTTGGAGTAAGGAAAACGTTTCCTCAAGCATAGTATAATTTAGAAGTAGATACATGGCCTGAGTTGAAATAGGTTTGTAGCAATGTTGCAACATCGATGATTTTCACCACGATAATTTTGGCAAGAAAAATCACAATTTTAACCCATTTTTTTAAAACATTGAGTTGATGCAAAAAATTGCCTCCGAAGTCATCTTTTTCCAAATTTCATTAATAGTTTGAGGGGTTTAGGGAGAAGAAGAGTTTTCTATCAATTTTCTTCGAGCTATGGACTAGAATCACCATGTTTCCATTTGTTGTCATCAATTTATTGTGGATTTGGGATTAATTCCCATAAGTGGTTTCCACATTTGCAAGTATGTGTAATCATTTGTTCATGTTTTTTGTTATTTTTTGTATATATTTTTATAGGTTTATTGATTTTTATTAGTTTTCCCTCTTACCAATTTGTAAGAAGAGATCCACCATTCATGTCAAATATAGATATTTTTTTTATGTGCATCATTCTTTTATTTTGTTTTTGGAAATTTCAATGTATGTTACTAACTACTATCTTCATTTTTCAGTCTTGAATCTGAATTTCAATTTTCATTTTTCTTTTCCCTTGGTTAAATCATTGTTTAAAAAAAAATGATGAAAGTTGGAATCTATGTGGGTATATCGTGATCCCATTGATGGGCATAATTGAAAAAAATGAATTGAAAGTTGTGTGGGAAGGAAATAATAAAGGGAATCGGTTGGTTAAAATACCACCTTGCACAAATTCCAGGGCATGAATGATAAAGGGAATCAGTCAGTTAAAATACCACCTTGCATAAAATCCAAGGAATGAATGATAAAGGGAATCGGTTGGTTAAAATACCACCTTGCAAAAATTCCAAGGCATGAAGTGGGAATTTGTGAAAATGAAACCTCATAAATTATTTGCATTGTCGATAAATCACTTCAGGACATGGATAGAAGGAGAGATGAGACATCACCATAGAGAGCTGAGATTGCAAGAAGTAGAACTAGAAGTGAGAGCTTTACCTCAACCGCATCTTCTAGTTCCCTACTGCCCTCAATGGCCTCAACTTTCTTCATTGCAAGAGCCATAGTTGGTGCACAACCGTGTTTCAGGACAATGGTTAAAATGAAGGAGAAACAAGAACCAAACAAGCTTCTAGGTAGGTCTTTTTTGATGGAGTGGCATTCCTTTCAGCATTGCCAAGTACAACCCCTTCTACTAGCCTATGTTTGACATTGTTTCTATTGTTTACCCGAGGTATAAGGATCCTACCTATGAGAAGTTGAGAGGGCCTATCCTTCAAAATGAAAAGGTCAACCACACTCATAGATTGGAAAAGTTTAAGGAGTCATGGGAATTCATGGGATGCATTGTTATGTCATATGGTTGGATTGATCAGAAGGGTAGGACCATCTTTAATTTCTTGGTTAGATGTCCCAAGGGGATAATGTTTATTAAATATATTAATGCATATCCACATATTAAAGATGCAACATTATTATGTAATTTGTTGGATGGGTTAATCCAAGAGATAGGTCCACAAAACGTTGTCCAGTCATAACATATAACTTTGTTAATTATGTGGATACTAGAACGTTGCTTAAGTTGAGGTATCCGGCCTTGTTTTGGAATCCTTGTGCTATGCATTGCATTGACTTGATTTTAGAGGATATGGGAAAAATTGCTTATATGAATGATATTGTGTAATCGAGTAGGAGAATCACAAAATTTATATATAATGATACATCTATGCTTATCTTGATGAAACATTTCACAAACAATAGGAAGTTGGCATGTCTGACAATCACACATTTTTCCACTAGCTTCATTCACTTCAATCGCTCCTGGCTTGTATGTGGGAGGTGAAGAGAATGACCCTTTTAGATGAGTGGAAATCTTTTTCATTTAGCACTAAATTCAAGATGTCAATTTTACAAGATTATGACAATATAACTTAATTGCAAATAAAGAATAGTATCACTAGAGGAAAGACAAAGCATAGAAACAAAAAACACAAGAATTTATCCTGGATAACCCAATTGGGAAAAACCCAACAAACCTTTTATAGAGATAATAGCAATTGAGAATAGAGATAAGAAGAAAGAGAGAGAATATCTCTCGAAGATACAACCCCAAAAAACACTCTCCTTGACTGCAGTAGTGCACCTAATTTGTGTTGGAGAAACTTGTTGTGAGATGATGAAATAATGAGGGGGGCCTCCTATTTATACTGATTTTCCAAGTGAAAATTTACTCGGTCGACTTGATAGTTTGACTGGGTTCGACCTACCTAGGGAAATACACAAATAATTTTATTTTATTCTTTTCTTGTGGATTCTTTCCCTAGGGTTTACATTGATTATTTCTAAGTTTTACATGAGTAAATACATCAATATATTCTCCCGTAGGAGGTGCAGGGAAATACAATACAAGTGCAATAAGAATATCTTCTGAAGTTGCAAAAATTCCAACACTCCTTCTCAACAAGGAAGGTATTCTTCAGATATGGCCATCATTAGCATTTGGGTCTCTTCTATACATCTCATCTATCTTGGTAATCTCTATATATACTGAAGGTTGTCAACACTATCTCTTCCCATCGAGAGGTGTCATAAAAAATATGATCCATGCAATCTGTCGGTAGATCTACCATCTTTTCATTTCTGCACATCCGTCGAAGAGAACATAAATCAACATCTGATTTGCTATGAGTTTGTTTCTACCTGAGAAGCTGTACATGCTTGACATGGGCATCTACTATCAGTTCATCTCAAGTGATGATGGGAATTCTCCTACACCAAGTTGAGAACCAGGGTTGGTGGGAATTCTCCAAAACACCAAGTTAAGAACCAGGATCAATAGAGATCACCAGAGTACACAACCATCTACTACCTATTCATCTCAAGGGCTGGTGGGAATACTCCAAAGAACACCAAATTGAGAATCTAAACGTATAGTGGTCACTAGTGCACACGATCATCTATGGCCTACTCGTTTAAATATGTCGATGGGATTTCTCCCATACCTGGATGAGAACTAGGGCGAGCTGAGGCCACATGTGTACACAACCATTTACTACTGGTTCATATCAAGAGCTGGTTGGAATACTCCAACCTATTCTATCCCTTTAGCCTTATAAATTAAACCCTCTCTCCATTTGGAAGGGAGGAAGGACTATGGTACTATTATGCTGGTGGAATTTCTAGCTGATCCATATCATCCTTTGGGAGGCTTGATATCTTTCTTTGGAGGATTTGTCTTGGATTGTTGGATGGGAAGTTGCAGCGTTAAGGCTTGGTTGTGACATTCCTACCTTTTGTAATTTTATGTATCTCCTTGATTACATTAATACAAATCTCTTTCTATAAATGTTATTGTGTTGATAATGTTTAGATATTTCTTCCTTAACTGTTATCTTAGATCATTTATATGTTTGGATACGCATATGTTGTTTGCTTGTTTCCACTTGCTTGACAGGGTTTTGCAGCTGAAGATCTGAAGATTTTGGACCTTGGATCAACAAAGAGAGAAGAGGATTTGCATATTGCAGGTAAGTGATCTATCTGTTGCTTTGCATTTCTATTTGGTATAGGAAAGCAAATTTTATTTTGTACTTGATTTGTTCTATATCCACTTGGATTAGGGAGATCTGGCTCTAGTGGAGTCGCCAAATTTTTTATCAGATAAATCTACTCAATCGGTGAAACAAGTCCTCTCAAGCATAGTTACTTTATGTTTCAAGATTTTGTAAAAATGAAATAGGTCCCCTCAAGCATAGTTACTTTGTGTTTCAAGATTATGTAAAAATGAAACATGTCTCCACAAGCATAATTACTTTCTATTTCAAGCTTGTGTAAAAATGAAACAGGTCACCTTGAGCAGTGTTTATTCTTGGTTTCAAGCTCGTTAAAAAAAAAACTAACCTTGAGCAGAGTCCCTTTTTCTTGTCAAGCTCGTTAAAAAATGAAACATATCCTTCCATTGTGTCAAGACTCAATTTTTGAACCTTCTTTTCATCTACTTGTAAAGAAGATGAAACGGAGCTTGGGGGGCATGTACTACCCTACCTATTTATGTTGGATTTAGCTACTTGACCGTTATACCCGGGGGAAATTACCAACCACTGGACATCATGTTGGGAAATCACCCGTTAATGGGAGCCATTTTGAGCATACTTTATTTTAGTTTTGAGCTCATTAAACCATGAAACAACTTTTGAGCATAGTTTTATTGTGTGTCAATCTTGTTAAAAAATGAAGTAGATACCCTGAGCATTCTTTCAACTGATTTTCGAGCTCATTAAAAACAGTAAGATGGCGTTGAGCTTACTTTTCATTTTCTGTGCTCTGGTTAAAACATGAAAATTGGTTTGAGCTTACTTTATCGCTTTTTCATGCTCTAGATTCAAACATGAAAAAGGTTTCAAGTGCCTTTTATACCTTTTGTGTGCTCGATAAAAACTCAGTGAAGAGGTATCGAGTATAGTTTTACTATTTTTTAGACTCGTTAAAATTGGATTACGAAAATTGAACTCGTTCCAGAGTTATATTTAAGCTCTTTTCAGTCTCCTTAAAAACACAAAAAGATTGCCAAGCGAGCTTGTTATGTTCATGCTTGTAAAAGAATCAGAATGGTTGACTAGTCGGTGGTAGGCTATCTCTTTTTTGGACTGACTAGGCCTATTTACGAAAAAGGACCTTTTTGGAGTCTTCTTAGTCATTTTAGACTCTCTAAACATGAAACAACAAATGAGTTTACTTTCGTCGGACTCATAAAATCAAACGATGAAGGACCCTTTTTGGGAACGAACCCCTCTTTTGTTAGGTTCATAAAACATATGAGATTGGACTCGTCCAAAGGATGAGCTATATCGAGCGTTTGTAACCCTTTTTCAGCTTGTTAAAAATCAAAGAGGTACTCATCAATCATGATGGGGAAATTAAGGAAAGATTTTGTATTTTGTTATGGCAGTACATAGTCACTCTTGAACATGGCACTCATTTGCATATGCATTTCAGCACTTGGGTAATCCGTTTGTCTTCGAGTCCTGCTAATTCCTAGAGTCTTCTTACTCCTTTAAGTTTTCCAAGAATACTCTCATCATCAGTTGCATTGTGGGATTGGCACATGGATTGGTATTATTCTCGTGTTAATACTGCCAAGTCATGCCATGCCCATGTTCAAGAGAATTTTGGTCATCTGTTCACTGTTTGCAGTCAGTTTACCTTCTATCATGTTTTTCATCCCTAAGTTAGTTTTGTACATCACTTTGTTTTCTGTTTTACTCCAAAACATCTTTGATCGTGTTTCATGTCGATGATGGGGGATTCATCATGGCCCTCCTTTGACCACTCTATTCCTGTCAACTTCAACTCCTTATCTAGGAATTAGACTTAGAAACCAAAACAAGTACCTTGGGCCTACATGCCTTAATGGCAGGTTACCTCGCTTTCAACATGAGTTTACATCATTGTCTCTTGATTGAAAGATCTCATTGAGTGTTTAACTCCAAGTCATTTATTCACATTCGATGGTATGTACTGAGATACCTTAAGAATCATTGACATCAATGGTGATTTCCATCGCACTTGTTAACATTTTACATCATTGACTGGTAATCAAGTGGTTTCTACCTTGTTTGACGTCAAGACATTGTAATTGATAGGTATAACTCCCGATTCAATTTCATTCCAATGCTAATGCATTCATTTATACATTTCAGGCGGTGGTTGAGATTCCGACCAGCCTATTCATATTCCTACATGTAACTGTTAAGCTTCCTATTCTTTATTTACAATAATCCCTAACGGATTATATTCTAACAATCCCCCTTTTAATCCGAAGGGGTGTTCGTAAGTCCGAGCATGTTTCTAAATCTTTCAAACTTTTCTCATCCAAGCGCTTTGGTGAAGATGTCTGCAATTTGATCATTTGTGGAACAATGTCGAAGATGGACTGTCTTGGCCTCTACATGATGTTGAATCAAATGATACTTTGTGTTGATGTGTTTGGTTCGATCATGGAATCTAGGATTCTTAGCCAGCTTGATTGCAGAAGTATTGTCGATCAATAATGGTGTGGAGTCCTCCTG
>LPNX010890878.1:460234-509365 GCA_001517045.1 Pseudotsuga menziesii | reverse complement strand
GAATGGCAGCTTACTATGTTTCCCTAATATACATGCATCACATTTGTTCTTCTCTTTGGGAATGGTGGGCAAACCAAATACACCATTCTTTTTCAACAAGCGCAGACTGTTATAATTCAAATGACCAAATCTTGCATGCCATAATGAACTAGATGACAAATTACCTTCTCCATGTTGAGAGAGGTAGGCATAGTTCTGAACTCTTGCAGATGAACCCTTTAGTTTCAGCAGCTTCCCATCTTCGTATCCAGTCATGATGACTTGGTTGTCAGAGGACTTTCTTATTTCAATGATTCCATCAAACATGTGGATGGAATGGCCTTGCTGTCGTATCTCCACCAAGGACAGCAGGCTTCTCTGCAACTCTGGAAGATAAAGGACATTCTTCAACAAGAAATCAGGGAATCCATGCATCTTCAATCAAATGGTGCCCATTCCCTTTGGTTTAAGACTAGACTTATCTGCAAAGTAAACTACGCCATCTATTGTTTCATTAAGTTCTTCAAAACAGTCTTTTCTAAATGTCATGTGTGATGTTGCACGAGTATCAAGCAGCCAACAATATTTGTAAGATGAAAGTGAAGTCATTTCATTAATTCCAAGATTACAATGTGCAACAATACAATGAGCAGAATTAGAAGATTTACTAGCATCTTGATTTTTACTGTCATCTTTCTTCTGGTTATGCTTGTCTTTGATGGAGTCCCATGAAGCCCAACACTGATCTGATGTGTGCCCAGTCTTTCCACAACGCTTGCACTGCAGATCTGATCCTTTTTCTGAAGTTGTTTCTGCCCCCTCTGCCTCTGAAATTTCTTCTTCCTCGTCCTCTCTTGCTGCAATCTCCCTTGGAAGGGTCTTTGGATTGGTCTTTGCCAGCAAGGGAAACACCAATACTAGATGCCAAAGAGTGCATCTCTAATCTAGATACTATAACTTACAGAATGCTTAGAAAAAGATATGGGATGCAGGTTTAGATTCCTGCTCCTTTACAAATTACAATATGATTCTGCAGCCTATACAAATAATTCTACAGCCCTATCAAAACAATCTTGCAGCTGCTCTATATTTAATTTTGCAACTCTATATCATTTATTCTAGAGTGGTGTTTATATAAACAATACATTTCAAATCTTCATCAAAGATGAAAAATACATCAATACAATATCTTGCAGCACCACTTTTCAGCAGACAGCTCCACGCAGTCTTCTTCCTTCAACTCGGTCTTCAAGTAGGGCAGCTAACGCTTGGTCTTCACATGCAAGACTTAGGCTCAGTCTTCAATCAAGTCTTCAGTCAGCATCAATCACAGCAGCAATACTCCACGCAGCTCTTCAACATAGCTCCAATACAGGCCTCTTCAATACGCAGCACATATAAAAATATATATACTCAATGCATATGGATACACAACACTCCACTCTCAACCAGCGCATATATATACAACGCAGCATCCATATATACAATGCATATATACAACGCATATATTCTCAGTCACCGGTAATTCCAATACAACAGCATATATCATACATATGAGCAATATTTGCAAAATTTGGGTTTTATGCACTTCCACCGGAAAAACTAGGGTTTTTGCATTATCACCAAGCAAATTATCTCTATGCACTGAGTCCTTCACACTGCCTTCAGACTTCAAGGCAATCTCCAGAATAGCAAGGCGACTTCAATAGCAGAATACGAGCAGCTTCATTGTAATGCAGTAACTAACACCATTAACTGGTCTTCATGGCTTCACGTTCCATCAACAATAGTGCGCAGTTGACAGAAGCTTTCAATGGTGACGGGTCTCCATACAGAAAAAATTAGGTTTTATGCTGTCTGCAACTTTTTTTCTTCACGCAGCTTCACATGGAGGAGATTTTGGTAATGAAAGACTTGATCTAATTTATCTGTTCAATACTTCTGAAATATTAATAGATCCAAAGTAACTGCACATATTCTTTCTTCCTAGTCACTCAGTAGGAAGAAAGACTAAGTGGTTCGACGCCTTTTGATGCCACAAGATAGGCATATGAATTCTTCAAGATCTTGCTGAATCATTGCGAGACTAATATTCACACAGTCACCATGATGTGATTGACGTTGGCCTGAAAATGATATTTGATGCTGGAGGTCATGTACACCAATTCGCTTGAGGTCGTGTACACCAATTCGCTGGAGAAGTACTCACGCAGAATTTAAAATTACTCACGCAGAATTTAAAATAATATTTGATGCTGGAGGTCGTGTACACCAATTCGCTGGAGGTCGTGTACACCAATTCGCTGGAGGTCGTGTACACCAATTCGTTGGAGAAGTACTCGCGCACTGTACCAACAGGTTCACTCTCCAATACTCCGTTCATAGGAAGAACGCAGACAGTCTTCACATAGTCTTCAACATTATATCTCCCAGGAAGTCTACACGCAGGCTCTTCACGGTTTCATGCTAGTGCGACTCCACGTAGAATTAGGGTTAGTGTTGAATCAATGCTATGCATTGCAAGGAACGTAAGGGAATAATCAACATGCAGGCCACTCACAGGTAGTGAGATGCCAAAATTAGGTAAGTTGGCAGCAAAATAATTCAACAGTTTTGACAGAGAAAATGAGTGAGCAGTCTGGCAGCCAGGAGGGCCCAGACTATGCACTGGGCAGAATTGCAGAATGCCAGAACAACATGCAGCAGGTAGGAGTTATGGCAAAACAACCAAGCTCTGATACCACTGATAGGTATAATTCCCGATTCAATTTCATTCCAATGCTAATGCATTCATTTATACATTTCAGGCAGTGGTTGAGATTCCGACCAGCCTATTCATATTCCTACATGTAACTGTTCAGCTTCCTATTCTTTATTTACAATAATCCCTAACGGATTATATTCTAACAGTAATCACATGGTTAGATTCGTATCATTACGGGTTCTGCTTGAAGACCCTAGGTTGTCAGATATATTCGCCCAGGTTACGATAAATTTTGTTTGAGTCATATTACACGGATCCACTGTGTATTGGTTGGGGCTATGTCATCATCTCATCATGGATCTACGCTTGTGTCTAGTAGCCATGATTGTGTTCAGTCGGTCTCTACTACCATGGATCTGCATTGTATTGGTCAGCAAACATGTTATGAGTCATTTGAGATTTGAGTCAGTAGTACTGCAGTAGCTTCCAGCCAACATCCTTGCCTTCGATTTCTTCACTTTACAAAGCATTCACCTATTGAATTCCTCTAACTTCATGCTTTGGGGGGCATTCTGTTACACTGAAATCTTGTCCTCTTGATCCATGTGTTAAGCCTTTTCCTAATCCCCAAATTTCTCTCTGCTAAATTGGATTGATGCTGAGGTTTTTTCTGCCTTTTTTCCCTCTTTAGGAAGGTCGACGATGTTGTCCTTCATGCTAGGTGTGCCGAAGGTGATTGTTCCCTTCATGCTAGGTGCCTCGCTGCCGGTTCTCTATCTCCCACTACTAGGTGCGCTGACGGTGCTTTTTCCCTTCATGGAAGGTGCGCCCATGTTGTTTCGAGGGAAAAAAACGGAGCTTCGAGACCCTTCTCGAAGGTGGATGAGGTGGATGTCTATCCCTATCATTTAGGTGAGGTGGCATTTGGTTCCTAACCTATAGGGAAGATCCCTTAGATCCCTCCTCCTAATCCTCAACCTATTCTATCCCTTTAGCCTTATAAATTAAACCCTCTCTCTATTTGGAAGGGAGGAAGGACTATGGTACTATTATGTTGGTGGAATTTCTAGCTGATCCCTATCATCCTTTGGGAGGCTTGCTAGCTTGCTTTGGAGGCTTTTTCTTGGATTGTTGGATGGGAAGTTGCATCGTTAAGGCTTGGTTGTGACATTCCTACCTTTTGTAATTCTATGTATCTCCTTGATTACATTAATACAAATATCTTTCCATAAATATTATTGTGTTGATAATGTTTAGAGCTTTATTCCTTAACTATTAGCTTAGATCAATTATATGTTTGGATACGCATATACTGTTTGCTTGTTTCCACTTGCTTGACAGGGTTTTGCAGCTGAATATATGAATATTATGGAGCTTAGATCAACAAAGAGAGAAGAGGATTTGTATATTGAAGGTAAGTGATATATCTGTTGCTTTGCATTTCTATTTGATCTAGAAAAGCAGATTGTATTTTGTACTTGATTTGTTCTAGATCGACTTGGACTAGGGAGATCTAGCTTGATCCCCAATGGAGTCGCCAAATTTGTTATCGGATAAATATACTCAATCAATGAAACAGGTATGCTCAAGCATAGTTACTTTCTGTTTCAAGCTTGTGTAAAAATGAAACAGGTCCCCTCAAGCATAGTTACTTTCTGTTTCAAGCTTGTGTAAAAATGAAACAGGTCCCCACAAGCATAGTTACTTTCTGTTTCAAGCTTGTGTAAAAATGAAACAGGTCACCTTGAGCAATGTTTATTTTTGGTTTCAAGATCGTTAAAAAATAAAAATAACCTTGAGCAGAGTTCTTTTTTCGTGTCAAGCTCGTTAAAAATGAAACTTATCCTTCCATTGTGTCAAGACTCAATTTTTGAACCTTCTTTTCATCTTCTTGTAAAGCACACGAAACGAAGCTTGGGGGGCATGTACTACCCTACCTATTTATGTTGGATTTAGCTACTTGACAATTATATTGGGGGGCAATTACCAACCACTGGACATCATGTTGGGAAATGACCTGTCAATGGGAGCCATTTTGAGCATACTTTATTTTAGTTTCGAGCTTGTTAAACCATGAAACAACCTTTGAGCATAGTTTTTATTCTGTGTCAAGCTCGTTAAAAAATGAAGCAGATACCCTGAGCATTCTTTCAGCTTATTTTTGAGCTCGTTAAAAACAGTAAGATGGTGTTGAGCTTACTTTTCATTTTTTCGTACTTTGGTTAAAACATGAAAACTAGTTTCAGATTGCTTTATCTCTTTTTAGTGCTCTGGATTCAAACATGAAAAAGGTTCCAAGTTCCTTTTATACCTTTAGTGTGCTAATTAAAAAATCAGTGAATAGGTATCGAGTATAGTTTTACTGTTTTTCAGACTCGTAAAATTGGATTATGAAAAAAGAACACGTTCTAGAGTTATATTTAAGCTCTTTTCAGTCTCCTTAAAAACACAAAAGATTACCAAGTGATATTGTGACACTCATGCTTGTAAAAGAATCAGAATGGTTGACTAGTCAGTGGTAGGTTATCTCTTTTTCGGACCGATTAGGCCTATTTACGAAGAAGGACCTTTTGGAGTCTTCTTAGTCATTTCAGACTCTCTAAACTTGAAACGACAAATGAGCAATAGAAATGATGGATCTGATGGAAGTATATCGAGCCACATGAGCAAATGTTTCATCATAGCCAATTCCCTCTTTCTAAGAGAATCCTCTAGAAACAAATATGGCCTTGTGTTTTTCCACGCTACCATCTGCTCCGTGTTTAATCTTGAAAATCCATTTGGAGTTCACTATTGACTTCCCCTTAGGTCTTGGTACAATATCCCATACATCATTCTTAATGAAATAGTGGAACTCCTCTATCATGGAATCATTCCAAACTTGGTGCCTAGATGATTGTTCGTATGTGGTAGGACCTGAGTCAATGATGTGACTAATCAATGCTACATAACTTAAGAACCTTTGAGGTATTTTTATTTCCCAATGGATTTCATGTGGAGATCCATGCCCCTCAACATCCTACAATGTTTGTTGTTCCCATCTAGGTCTTTTTCGGCTTATTTCCATATCTATGGGAGCATCAATTGGCTCAACTAGATCAATGGGATCGATCGGTTCATTCTTTTCTTCAGACTCCTTAACATCTAGAGGGGGAGATGATCTCATCCCTTCAACATCATCGATCTCCGTATTAGATCCTCTTCCTTTTGGTATAGTCATTTCTTCTTCAAAGGTTACATCCCTACTGACTTCAATCTGCCTTGATCCTGGGATGTATATTCGGTAAGCATTTGAAGACTCACTATATCCCACGAATATTCCCTTCTTGCCTGAAGGTTCTAGTTTCATCCTTTTATCGTTGGAAACATGAATGTAGACTGGGAGGCCAAAGATATGAAGGTGGATCGCTTTTGGATTCACTCCTATGAAGGCTTCTTATGGAGTAATGTCCTTCAAGATTTTATGAGGGCATATGTTTTGTACATAAAAAATTGTTCTGGATGCTTCTTCCTATAATAACATCGGTAGACTCTAGTCATGTATCATGGCTTTAGATGCCTACACAATTTTTAGGTTCTTCCTTTCTGCAACCCCATTCTGTTGAGGGTTGTATGGAACTGTGAGGTCCCTCTTAATTCCCGCTTCCTTGTAGAAATAATTTAATAATGTAGAGGTATATTCTCCACCATTGTCTGATCTCAGGATATTAATTATTCTTCCTGACATATTCTTGACTTGTGCTTTGACTTTGAATTTTCTAAGGAATTCCTCAGATTCATTGGTCTTGAAGAAAATTATCTATGTATTTCATGAGTGGTCATTAATAAATGTTACATAGTAGTTGTAACCACCCAATGAAGTAACTGTCATGGGTCTACAAAAGTCAGAGTGGATTAGATCCAATATTTCCTTGGATTTTCTTTCACTTTTTGACAAGGAACCCTTGGTATTCTTACCAAGTGCACATCCTCTGCATAGGCCATCATGGTCTACATGAAGCATTTGTAGGCCCATCGCCATGTTCCTTAATGCAGGGAGAGCTTAATAGTTTAGATGACCTATGTATCACTAATGGTGGGAACCGTACCTGATAATGTTGATATGAAGAAGAATTTTGTACAATATTAATTTCTTTGTTTATTGTGATGAATACCATCTTCCACATAAGTTGTTGAAGCTTCATGCTTCCTCGTGTTTGAAAGAAAAAACTGACTTTCATAGTGACCATGTTTCTTACACTTGTAGAATTGTATGTGTGATAGATCCTTCTTCTTTTCCCTCCGATCTGGAGAAGAACTTGGTCTCCTATCTTAGTGCTTATGTTTGTGAAAATTCCTTCCTTTTCCCTTGCCTTTCTTGACATGAGTGATGAAGGCTTCATTCTCCTCAACTTGAGGACCATGGATTTGTTGCCTTGTTGTAATCCTGGTCTCTTCTTGAGTGCAGTCTACCCATAACTTGTCAAATTTGGGGAACTTGGTTTGACCAATTATGGTTTGGATGAAGGACTCCCAAGATGGTGGAAGACCATTTAGAGTGGTCATGACAAGCTCTTTTTCTTCAATGTTATATCCACTAGACCTTAGCTTGTCCCGAAGGTCAATGATGCTCGTGAAATATGAGGCAATAGATTAAGACTTAATCATCTTCATATTTGACAGTTGGTTCCTCAATGTGAGAGTCACATTGATGCTACCGTGTTCAAGTAAATTCTTCAAGTTATTGAACATCTTCCTAGTTGTATATTTTTTTTGATATTTGTGGAACCATGTGATCTTTAAATGAGTCTACCAAAATCCTTCTTAATTTCGCATCACACTTCCTCCACCGGTACTTGGCTTCTTCTTATTCTTCTTCTTCTTTTTCTGGACCTTCCTCATTGACAAACTTCAAGAGATAATTTTCTTCTAAGATGAGAAGAACCCTAGGCTTCCATAATATGGAATTTGTAGCCCCATCAAGACGATCTTCAACCTTCATTCCAATCATCTTATCTACAGATCTGAACCAGAAACCCTAGCAAGAGTTAGGTCAATAATCAATTTTGGAATTTAGTGACAATGACCTTATAGAACAATGCACCCTATTAAGGTGAGTTGAGGGAATATGAGGTTAGGAAAAAATAGTGGTGGGAAGCCTCTGAAACTTGATGCCCTAGTTTCTTTCCGCAGTGTCCCGTAGTAGAAAATTGAAACTTCTCCAAATTTGATTATGTTTTCACTAAAATATGTGCCTCCCCTAAAGTGAAGTTTCCACAACCCTTTTTCTGCTGAAGAGATGAGGGAAGCACTTGGAAGGTCAAATCCTAGCTTTCGACAATGGTTTCTTTTAGAACTACTCTGATACCATGTTAGTTTTACAAGACTATAGAAGTATAAATTAATTGCAAGTAAACAATAGGATTAGTAGAAGAAAGACAAAGCACATAAACAAAGAACACAATAATTTGTCTTGGTAAACCAAATTGGGAAAATCCCAACAAACCTTCATATAGAGATAATAGAAACTGAGAACAGAGAGAAAAAGAAAGAGAGAGAGAATATCTCTCTAAGTAAAACCCCATAAAACACACTACTTGAATGCAGTAGCACACCTTTCTGCTGGAGCAACTTGTTGTGAGACGATTAAATAATGAGGAGGGCCGCCTACTATTTATACTGATTTTCCAAGTGAAAACTAGGGCTAACTTGACAGTTTGACTGGGCCCGACCCAGCTTGGGGAAATACAAAAATAATTTTATTATATTCTTTTCTTGTGGATTATTTCCCCATGGTTTACATTGATTATTTTTAGGGTTTACATGAGTAAATACATCAGTATAATCTCATGTAGGAGGTACAAGGAAATATAATACAAGTACAATATGAATATCTTCTGAAGTTGCACAAATTTCAACAAGAGAAGCAAGAGATATGCAGGATACTAGAATGTTTCTTAAGCTAAGGAATCTAAATTTGTTTTGGACTCCTTTTTCTATGCATTGCATTGATTTGATTTTAGAGGATATGGGAAAAATTGCTTATATGAAATATATTGTATAATGAGGTAGGAGAATCACAAAATTTATATAAAATTATACATAAATTTAGTATTGTCATTTAGCACTAAATTAGAGAAGCAATCCATATGTAGGCTATTTTCATACCAAGAGAGATTTTGGGCAAGTGTTGAGGAGGTGTATTTCATCATTGAACCTTTAGTAAAGGTTCTTTAGTTGGTTGATGGAGACAAGCCTGCAATGGCTGACATGTATGAGATCATGGATAGGGATACATAATCCATCCATGCCTATTATGAGAATAAGGGGCATGAGGGTTATGAAAAAACATTATTGATATGGAGCATAATTGATGAGCTATGAAAGAATACACTCCACCACCCCATTCACACTACAAATATCTACCTCAACCTTGTGGTTTAGAGTTGATATTGACGTTATGGATGGATTCCTTATGTGTGTTCAAAGGATGTTTCCAAGTCTGCAAGAACATGTAGATATTTTGAAAGAAATGGAATTATATAGGATGGTTGTTCTGACATTTGGCTTTGACATGACTATTCAGGACAAGAAGACCAAAATGCTAGGTAAGCTTCAAGTTCATTTTGTTTCAAATTTCAATGTCTTTTCTTCCTTTGTTTCAAACTTTCAAATTTCAATGTTATTTTTTATGTTTTTGTTATTTGTTGTAGATGCTTGTTGGACAAGTTATGGCTCCAGAGTACCCAATTTACAAAATATTTACATTCAAGTGTGTTAATTTGTACACTTACTCTTGTCAAAAGAGTTGAGCTTATCTATGATATACTACTCTATAGGTTCCCAAATAAATATATAAAAAATAAATTTCAGATATGATCTATAGGCAATAATAATAAACTCATTAATTGTCATACATGCGTATCGAAAATGGTAATAAATCACACACATATGGTTTAACATGATGATTTACCCTAGAAACCCCAATGGGAAAAACCAACATCTATGGGATTTCTTCAATCTTGAGCTAGATAAAAATATAGAGAGTTATACAATCATAAGTTTATATAAGTAGAGAAACCCGGCGAGACAAGCCTGTTGTTCAGGAAAAAACACGGTTATAACCTAGGGCCTCTAGGGTTACCAAATTACTAAACTAACTTGCAGACAATCAACCATTTCAGAATTTGAAATAGAAATAGGAAGAAATAGGGCATACCTTATTTATGACGGTCGATCATAGCTTTTCTTCTTCTCTTCAAGTTGCCTCCACGGCTTCCAGGGGATCTCCAACACCTACAAAGAGCAATATATTTCCTGCAATCTTATATATTATATGAATGATTAATGAAACAACATGCTTATAATAGAACAATAAGACAATTCATAAATCATAATATATGAGAGTGCAAATACACAATATTGGAATAATGACTCTCTTTATTGATTAAAAAGTGTGGTGAGATTACAACCCAACATCTGAGATAAGTGATCCTTTGCAAACCAAGGACACTGAGTTCTGTTGTTCCAAGATATCTAAAGGAAAACCACCAACATAACTTTTCTCTATAGCTTATGATTGATTATCCTCAACCCCTACCCTCTATTTATACATGAGGAAAGAGAGAGGTTATGAAGGTTGAGATGGTTGGGGACATTTGGGATAGTTATGATTAAGGGACCAACTGTACTCAACTAATCTCATTTATATTTTTTAAGTCTGAATTAAGGCATACATGACTATGTATACTGACAAGTCGTGTATGATACGCGACTTGCTTTAAGGAGACCCGCAGGTACAAGCCATAATGATATATACGCAAGTTGCAATGCACATACTTGCATATGATATGTGGGTTTCTATGAAAATAGTCACGTATTCAACCCTAATGTTTATATAAAAATATATCCAGCTGGTAAGGTAATGATGTATCAAAGGTCATGCTCATCATAGTGTTTTTCCTGCTTCAATCCATTTTTTCCTTTTGTGTTCTGACATATTGGATGTCAGTACTCAGAAAGAGAAGTGCCATTTTACATAATAACAGATGCCCCCTAATGTATGATGTAAGAGGGAAGCAATGGCCGAAATAAATTACAATCTTAAATCTTAGAGAACTCAATTACCAAGGTAGCAGAGGAGGTACCTGAAACAAATACATATCAAAGTCATATACAAAATCATATCTGAGGATGCCATGTTCAATAAAGAGGAACACTATCGCCTTTACAATATTTGATTACATCATGTGATACGGGTAACAAGACCACACATATTACAAAGGTGGATCGAAGCCACAATATACAATGATGAGTCTTCAAAATATGGAAGCTGTGTAGTTGAACATAACACAATATTGTTCAACTTAGGTTATAGAGGTGAACCTAAGGTATTCATCGAAATCCAAAGGAACTAGTACAATCCCTACCATGTGAATAGATGTGCTGAAGTCGAACATGGAAGGAACTCAACATAATGTCAGAAAATGAGTGATACTGACAACTGAAGAAAAGGAGTTCACCAATAATGGTAGTGAATCCTAAGGTACCATCATTAAAACTTTAGATTTTTGTTGTCAGGAGATGCTGATGAGAAACCATGATGTGAAGGGGAAGGAAATGAATCCTTCAACATATCATAAGAGTGACTAGGGAACTGAATATGGGAAGGTATACACAAGCAATTCTCAGATAGGATAATGATGGAATCAAGATAATAATCAGATGAAGGTATAGATCCTTGAACAGTGAGCACGACACAGAGATGACCCAAGGAAGCTTTTGACTTGCAGATAGGACAACTAGACTTATCTATCATGTAGGAGACATGATTAGATTCTCCATGTATAAAGGACAAGTGGAGGAGTAAAAAATATTGAAGTAGTAGCTGAGTTGAAAGTATAAACTGAGACATGAGTGTCGAAAAGTTCAAAAAGTCCTTTGAACAAGTAGGACATGCTACCATTGTTTATAAACCAAAGAGAATAATTCTTCTGTATCTTTCCTGTTAAATTTTAACGAGTCCAAGAAAGTCAACTCGAGTCTCTCTTCATTTTTTACAAGCTTGAAGAGGGGAGAGAATAATTCTTGACAATGTCACTGATTTGTGGATTTTACGAGCCCGAACTAATACATGCTCGTTGGTGTTTTCATATTTTGAGAGTCTGAAAGCTCCGAAGAATACTCTAGGGGGGTGCTTTTTTTGTACAATTTAGTCTCCCGAGGCCGGAAAAGTATAAACCAATCCACAGAAGAATTCTCTTAGCTCCCGAAGGACTAAGGTATACCTTTTTCGTACTTAGTCGGCAAGGTCTGAAAAAAGGGATAAACTAATACCAAACCGGTGCACCTTTAGAAGCAGCATGTAGCCTAAGTTTAATGAATGTGAAGGAAGGAAAGATCACTCGAAAAGATTCATTTGATTATGAGAAATGGGGCTTACAACAGTAAACTCAATGATTTGTTCTTTAGGTTTTGCGAGCATGACAAAGACATAAAATATGCTCAGAATCTTTTTTGTGTTTGGATCCAGAGCACGAAAAAGAGAAAACTAAGCTCATACCGGGTGTTCCTTTTCTGTAAGTTTAGTCCCTTAGGTCTGGAAAAGTGATAAACCTATGCTTGAGAATACTCTTCTCAATTCCAAAGAAAAGAGAGTGCTCCTTTTTCATAAATTTTCCACATGGTCCAAAAAAGCCATAAACTACTACCAATGTGGATTCCCGTTCACTTATTCTTAATGAGTCTGAGGAATCAAGTTTACTCAACAGTCTAGTCTGTTTTGAGGAGTCAAACAATGGCCTAAAGTAACTCCATAAGTGCGTGGAACCTTTTAAAAGGGACAACTCGTAAAAAGATGCAAAATGAGGCTCATTTTGTCATGAAAAATGTCTAAAAAGGCTCCCGTAAACCTAGCACAACTGCGGCATGGGTACCAAAAGATGATAAAGTGTTCTAAACTAGGGTACCCATGAGAAGGAGGCCCTATCCATGGAGGAACAATGATGTAGATGAGTTCAAAAATGGTTTAACACCATAGTCTGTGGTCAAAGAGGTAATCCTAGGGTTAAATAATAAATAAGATATAAATGCACAGTACATAACGAGGACCAAATCCTACCCTATATGTTGCAGATAACAACTTTTGAATGATCTTGAACCTGTTGCACTTAGTAAAAAGTTACGGTATTAGTCCATTTATTGAAAAAATTGATTTTTAAACTATAGACCATGGGTCAAAAAAATTGAAAATTTTCTATAAATAGTTCAAAAACAAAAAATAAACATATCATTTGACAATTTACTAAACTTAGCAAGTTTTTACCTCTAACTTTAGCTGCTCATCAAGGACAAACCAATGGACCAAATCGAAATTCGCAAGTTGCAGTTTGGTGGTCTCTCCTTTCTCCTTCTTTTCATCCGCTCAAATTTTTGTTTTTTTGAAAAAAATTATGGTTCTGTGCCAGCCCTAAAAGGGTGACGTAGCATACGTGGGTCTGCTACTATAGCGGTTGTGTATACATGTTTCATATGCGACATTCTCTAAATAAACCCGCCTATGATACACGTTGTGTTGAAAGCATAGTCACGTATGCTGCGTGACCTAGCAAAACTTGTAAAATGGCCAAAATGAAAGGACACTGATGGGTTCTAATGGTTAATAATGGTCAATGGGAAGGTACAAAATGGCTCTAGAGTGGAGGGAAATAGAGAATGAGGAAATGGATCAAGAAGCACTATGGGATGCCCTGACTTTACAAGATTACAACAATGTGGTTTGTTGAAGTTCTACTACACTTCCGTCATGAGGGATAATTTTTGTTTACTAGAGACTCTGATCAGTTACTGGGACCATGACCTTGGTGTCTTTGATATTCAAGGAGAGATATTGGAGATTAACATAGAGGACATGTATTTTATTACAGGGATTTCCCGTAGAGGTATGCTCGTGAACCTTGAGGGTATCGGTAGGGGTGGTGACCCTATGAGTGTCCAGGACTACATTGATACTTATTGACCACCATGCATGCAGAAGAAGGGGACATGTGTCCCTATTGTTCACATAACTAGATTTTCATTACAATTAGTGGCAAGAACTTTGGTAAGAATTAACGGATCTTCTTCACTGCATCTAGCTACTTGGACTCATATGTAGATTGCAGTGGAGTGCATGTAGGGTATAGTATTTGACTGGTGCTCGGGTATGATCCCGATTATGAGGAAGAAACTCTCTGACTGTAAAATAGGGTGCAAGAATAAATTTGGATACACAAGTATTTTAGTGGTGTTATTCTTTGAGAGTGTTCCTGCTATTAGCCCCGCAGTAGCACTACCACCACCTTCCCCTCGCCAGCCTAGACTTACCAGATGGGGAGAGATATTTCTCTGTCAAGGTGGTGGAGGATCAGTCCAAAGTGTCTATGATGATGATTTCTATCTGTGGTGGGAGCGACAAGTATCACCTATCGAGCAACTCCCATACGTTGTACTGGACTTCCGAGGAGACAATGACCTTGTCCTCCCGCCAGGGGAGGTATGGGGAAAGATAGGTATTTTTTATTTTTATGTTATTTGTTTTTTATGAATTTTAATCATAAAGTTATAAACATACATATAAGAGTTTTAATCCATTTTTAAATGTTTTAAAATGCAGATGTTGGACCTACCCACCCCGATGGGCACCCTAGGACTTTTGTGCAGCCCACACAGGGTGGGGACCAGAGTATACGTCGAGTTATCGAGGGGAAGCTGGACAGAATAACCCAAGGGGTCCCTACCATGCGGATAGAGAGAATTCCCATTGTCATACAAGGAGTTTATAGTAGGGATTCTGATGACTTGGATATGCCTTCATATTAGGGTAGCAAGGGCCATGATACATTATAGGGAGGCTAAGGAGGCAGCCGCAACTGAGGAGGCTAAGGAGTAGGCTTAGATATATAGGCATATATATGGATTACGATCCTATTTTTTGTATATTTATATAGTTATGACAAGATATTTGGATAAAAAAATTGATTTATCTATGAACATATTTTACATATAGATATGTTTTTCTGGTTATTTACATGTGTTCCAAATGTATATGTTATATTTATTTTACCAAGTGTGTGTTAAATGCCTGTCTAGTATGTAGTTGGAATAAGCATCAGTGATTGTATTTTCATTTCTTGGAATGTCATTAAATGAAATATATTTGAAGTTTCTTTCAAGTAATCTAACATGCAAGAACTGACGTAACAAAGTAGGGTTTCACACCTGATAATCTCCATTGAGTTGGGAAACCATGAGCTGAAAGTCAATTCTGACCTCCAAATGGGTAATTCCACGTAACGCGACATCCAATAAAAACTCAATAACAACCCTGTACTCGGCCACATTATTAGTAGCAGGACCTATTGAGGGCTGGAAAATCGCAGGTAACAACAGTTAGGGATTCTCCCCAATAAATGTTCCCAACTAGCCAGTTATTGTTTGGTATGGGGAATTTGTCTGGTTTACGGTTCGGCTACCATAGGTCAAGTAACAAATTAAAATGTTTTACCGGTTACGACCCGGTCCACCATGTATATTTTTGGTTTTTTGTGTTTAAGTATGATGTGCAAGTGCCTATCTAAAAATGCAGATTGATAGAGATAACGAGGAGTGTCACAATGTGATGCGCAGGTTCTTACCTCTCGTCTTAACTCTCTCGCATCTAAATCACACACACCAAGAAACTAAATTTAACTAACTAACCTATCCCTAGGGAGCAAAATTATCAGTTATCGATGAGTAATGTATTTCTGTGCATGCATTAAGAAAAATTACAAATAGCTTATACTTATTTCAAAACACATGAACATCAATAGAAATATGAACAACAAGATAGCTTATTGTTAATGACAACCTTCATTACTCACAGTGGAAATTTCACAGAATAAACTAGAGTGCATTCATAACATGAACTTAGATTCAATGAGATATAACGATCTCACAGTTAATGGACATAAGCTGAAAATGAAATAGTTCACATTCAATTGATCCATAGCAAAACATTTGAAACATTCCACCAAGCTTTCTCCAGCAGGAAACTTGTAATTCTTTATTGCAAAAGGAAGTAGTTCTTCTTACAATATACTCTCATAAATGATTTGGGAAAAAGTCCTCCCTACATCTAAACTCTCCTATATTTATACAAAAAAGCAAAACCTTTGGGTTTCCCATCGATGACCTTTGGGCTTCCTCAACCTTTCAATTCCAAAATCTTGTCTTGTAGTATGTGCTCATAATTTATACAATATGTTACATTTTAAATTAAAATTTAAGAGAACTTTATGAAGAGGGACTAGCTTGGTCGCTGATGAACTTTTTCCAAGTATGGGCCTCTGCTGCTATCGATCTGCTCAGTATTCTGTTGGTCTTTTTGAGATCTTGTTAATCTCAGACCCTCACTTTCTTCTTCTCTTTTCTTTATCTCTGCTTCTTCATTTCTCTTTCTCTTCCTTCCTTGCTGCCTCCTCTGCAGCTCTCTTTCTTTCTTCTTCCTTATTATTCAACCAATTCTCTGCCTCTTCTGTTTTTGTCTTTTAGACATATCTTCTTTACAACAATCACCCTGTCATAAACATAGCATGTCCTTAGGCCATTTAGCTTTTACCAAAATAAAAAAAAACTGTATCAGTCTATTTACCTCCTCCATATGCATTCTGTAAAATAAACTATACACAATATTAATGCATGAAAAGAAAGAATGACAAGGCAAAGAAAATCCTGCAAGTTTGTGTCTCGAAATATTCTAAGTCCACTCTCTGTAATTAAAATCACAACCCCGGTAGAACAGACTCCTCCTCTTGATCTAGGCCGCATCTGAACTAACTTGAAATCCTCCAATGAAAGCATGAACCATAACAATGTAACCACCAATCCTCAAAACACCGAACCCTAAACTGCACTCTTCATCTCAGAAAAAACCTTGACTTGACCAAAACCCACGGAAAACCCCTGCCATCCCATAAAATAGAGTAAAAGCACACAAAACGGCGGGAAAACCCTATCAGCGGTCGGAACCACTAATACATCGATAGGATAGTTCACAAGACAGCCGCAACGGTATATTCATAAACAACTACGGTTCTGCAACAAAATACAACCTGTCGAAAATCGAAACCGTTAACCAGTACAACATCGACGATCAGACACACTATTCATTGGGAGGATAGTCCTATAGTCAAGCACAATGGTGAGCAGCAGATAGACTATGGATCCCGCGATAACATAAAATCATCGATGATCAACAACTCTAAATCTATCAGCATCAGAAACTCTAGATACTCTGGGTCGAATCCTCAACTCTAAGCACATTCGCAGTGTCGGCGAAACAAATCTAAGCATTGCCAAAGTGTTGGCGATGCCAAGCACTAAACGTTGTCATAGGATGTATTGGAGGTCGGAACCAGTGACCAATAATGCGTCGGCAATGCAAAGGACTAAACATCGGAGAAATAGTCTGATTGACAGCCGCAACGGTGGATAACAAATTGATTGTGGGTTCCACAGATCACAAAACCATCGACGATCGGGAGCTCTAATAACTATGTATCGGCGACACAAAACTCAACGCTGCCGTCATGTCGGCAATGCAAAGGACTAGCCCTCCAATCACAGTAAAAAAATGTTCCAATAGCAATAAAATAAACAGAGTCATCAAAAATCGAAAGGTTTGAACAATAAAACAAAAATTCCACAGTCTTAAAAAGATCAAAGTTTATAATAGATGAAAGAAAAGTTTCAGGAAACCAAACAATCCCAGGCAAGATAAAATCAAAAGGAGGGTCCAAAATTTGAAAAATTTGGCAAAAAAGGTTCCAACTGCAACAATTGGCGACTACCTTGTGAACACAGATCTTTGGACAATATCTTCCTTGATCAACAGACTGTTTTGACAATAAATACCAACATGTTGAATTCTTCTAGATGTCTGGATTTCCCAAATGGCATATGTATGTACTTTTAATCATTGATGATAGTCCAATTTAGGGAAAATGGAAACCAAGATTTCAAAGTCTAGATAACTCTTTTGGGGCCAAGAATATGAGTTTCATTTTTTACCTCTGTCTTCAGGTAGATCCCATCTTGGACACCACAGGATTGTAACATATGGTAAACATAAATATTCATTTGTTCGTCATTCCCATGCCATTTTTCACTTTTGTGCTTTTTTGGACTTTTGTCCTTTCTTTTGAGTCCTCCTTCTTGCCTTCTTTCTGAAATTTTATTCAGGCTCCTCTATACATAGTGTCCTTTTGTGTGAGAGATGTATTTAATTTTCAGCTCACGGACAGAGAAGAACTTTGGCAATCTTGTACTAATATGGTTCAGTACTTTGTTTTGATACATATTGCTTTCTCATGATATTTTGACTCTTATTTTCCTTTTGGCTTTCAATTCCTAGCGTGGGATCATTTAAATATAATATATTTTTTAGCATGCTTCCTCTCCATGAGTCTTTTCATGTCACCCCCTAAGACATTTTTAATGTGAAATGGGTGGAGCCTCGAAATAGTATTCCAGGCCTTTTTGATCCTGAGTTATTTTACAAGGATTAAGTAGGACTTTAATGTGTTCATATCCATTTAGGAAAACTGCTAAATTAGAAGAAGAATTTTCAAATAAATCAATAGTACACAGTCTTATAATCAAGGATTTTAGTTAATCCAGAATTCTGATGAACTCCATGCAACCAAAAGTTGTGCTTATTTATTAAAATTAATTAAAACCTAACAAACCAAAACAAACAAAACAAAACAAAGAAATCAGTTTATTTATGTACAAGATAACCAAGAAATAAAAATCAAGACAAATAAAGTTTGAGAACTAAACCATTAACTGGTAAGTTCTCTTCCCACCCTTATAAATCTTGTAACTTGTGAGTTGAGGGGCTAAGATTGGCTATAATTTGAAAAGAGCCTACCCATTATCTAGTACTACAGAACTTGAATTAAAAACTACATCTGAAACTAAATCTACTATTTTATAGTCAATCTCATCATCCCATGAAAATCGAAGGAGATCGGGTTGGGTGTCAGATATATTGTTGGCTTCTTCAGTTTGGTAATTTCCTAGTTCCAATTCAATGAAGTAATTTCCCAACACAGAATTCACTAATTCATTTTTTCCCTCCAACTGAGTAACATTGCACTTCATGTGAGGCTCTCTTAATATTTTTATCTGATTGGGACTTCCCTTATGAGGAAACCACAGATGTGACCAATATGATGCAAAGTATCCATTTAGCCTTGTCGACCAGTCTCGACTCAAAACAAGTCCATAAACATCAGGTATGTATGCTACTACAATATTGATGTACTGACATACCTTCTCATTTGCAGATAAGTGAATTAGAACATTTTCTATTTCTCCTATTACTTTCATAGCTGTCCTGTCTAATTGAATAACTTGCCAAGTGGATGGTTTAGGCTGTCTATTAATTCTCTTGCAGACTGAAAGTGGCATAACATTGATTGATGCCCTTGAGCCTACTAAACAGTTGTGCACATTATAGTTGAAAATCTCAAAAGTTAGGAGAAATGGTGGGGTTTTAAACTTAGACTTACCTCCCACACTTGCTTCAACAACTTCTTCTTCAGGTTGGTTGTTAGTGGGAAGCTCTTCTTCTAGTACTTCAAGTGCTTTTAACAATTTCTCTTTCTGCTGAGGTACATTACACATTTCAAACAATGAGATATTTGCCTTAGCCTTTTTAATGTCTTCCACAATATCATACCCCATCTCATGCTCTTTGAGGTTTCTCTTGACATTATCAATTTTATCTTCAACAGGCTTAACAGGTATGTTAATTTTCTTTGGATCTTGACTTGAAATGGTAAATTTTGGTATTTTAACATTTGTAGTGTTCATTTGAATCTTCATATTTCCTGAAGTTTCTTGATCTTCGGAAGTATTGAATTGTTTCCTTTTAACAAACCCTGACTTCTTGTTGTCACATTGGTTTCTGATGTTTCCTCTTGTTTCAGAGAACCTTCCTCTTTTGTATCAAACAATGAGACATAGTCCCATAAAACCAAAGTATCCTCCTCATGTTTTTCTGTGGATTGATTGTCCTTTTCTTCCTCCTTATCAGTTTTCGTTAGTTTGGAGTCCAATAACTGATTCATTATCAACATCATAGAATTTATCCATTAAGGGCAATTCTTCTCAGAATGAGGCTGTTGATGAAAAGTACAAAAATTATCCATGCCTACATCAGTTAAATTCATTGTTGCAGGACTGTGTGGAGGAGGTTTAGGTTGATTGTTGTCCTCCCTCCTTTTATAATAAGGTTTATATGATTCGTAAGATTCCTTTTCTAGATCTATCACTCTGTTGGATAGCTTTTGCATCATCTTCAACATCCCTTCAAAATCCTCTGACCGCTCATCCTTAGGATTAGTCAGTAATAAAGGTTTCTTACCTCCAAAATTTTTTTATTCCGATTGCACAGGATAATTTTCTATGCTCTCCATCTCAACCTCTACCCTCTCAGCCTCTTCATAAGTTTCTGATAACATAGGTTTGACTAATATCTTGGAAAACATGGCCAAGTCAGGCCCTAGAGTTGAAGTATAGTATTCAGTTAGAGATTTTTTAGATGGCTTATCAAATGCAGTAAATTTTTTTAGGTAAGCAACAAATCTTTGAGTGAAATTATGCACTTTTTCCTTCCTTTCTTTCTTTAAAGTGCATAACCCTTTCATTAAATCTGCATGAGTTTTCTAGACTGCATATTTACTTCTAAATATTCTCTCAAATGTGTCCCAGTCTGTGATTGAATTTGCAGGAAGGGAAAAATACCATGAGGCTGCTGTTCCTTTCAGGGTGTGTGGAAACAATCTACATATTACATCTTCATGTTCTCTTGCTTGTAGTCCTTCTATAGTCAAGTAAAAACTTTGCAAATGATCATCTACCAGAATTTTTTCACTTGGGTCAAACTTAGGCAACATTTTGTCAAAAGCTTGAGGCAAACCATGCAAGGGAGCTGCCAGGTTTAAAGGTGACCTAGCCTTCCAAGCAGGTGGTGGATTTGGTTGGTTTGCATTTACATGAGCCATGATTCTGAGTGGAGAATGAGGTGGTGACTGAATAGGGGTACGAACAGGTGAATAGTAAGGTGTATCTGGATCCAATTGATTCAAAGGTTGGTCAACTTTTTGTAAGGATGCTTCTACCAGTTCTTCAAGGTATTCTACCAACACTGAGTCTTCTAATTTAGGGTGATCTTTTTTCTGATATTCTCTTCTGAGTAAGACAAGAATAATCGGTAATCCTCTGATATTCTTCGCATATGCCCTAGTAATTCTTCTCAAATCATCAACTACTTCATTATCAACAGAATACAGATGCTCTTTACCCTTCTCTTCTGGAGTTGGATTGGGAAACAAACTGCTTTCAGAACTGTCACTGGTGGAGTAATTTTGATAAAATGGGCTTCCTCGGCCAGCCATATACCGGCGGCCCTCCTTCTAGTGCCAAAAACTGTTGAGGCCTAGAAAATTGCAGGTAACAACAATTAGGGATTGTTCCCAATAAACGTTCCCAATTAGCCCGTTATTGTTTGGTATGGGGAATCCGTCCGGTTTACGGTCCAGATACCGTAGGTCAAGTAACAAATTAAAACATTTTACTGTTTACGGCTTGGTCCACCGTGTATATTTTTGGTTTTTTGTGTTTAAGTATGATGTGCAAGTCCCTATCTAAAAATGCAGATTGATAGAGATAATGAGGAGTGTCACAATGTGATGCGTAGGTTCTTACCTCTTGTCTTAACTCTCTCGCATCTAAATCACACACAGCAAGAAACTAAATTTAACTAACTAACCTATCCCTAGGGAGCAAAATTATTAGTTATCGATGAGTAATGTATTTTTGCGCATGCATTAAGAAAAATTACAGATAACTGATACTTATTTCAAAACACATGAACATCAATAGAAATATGAACAACAAGATAGCTTATTGTTTATGACAACCTTCATTACTCACAGTGGAAATTTCATAGAATAAACTAGAGTGCATTCATAACATGAACATAGATTCAATGAGTTAGAAGGATCTCACAGTTAATGGACATAATCTAAAAATGAAATAGTTCACATTCAACTGATCCATAGAAAAACATTTGAAACATTCCACCAAGCTTTCTCTAGTAGGAAACTTGTAATTCTTTATTGCAAAAGGAAATAGTTCTTCTTACAATATACTCTCACAAATGATCTGGGAAAAAGTCCTCCCTACATCTAAACTCTCCTATATTTATACAAAAAACAAAATCTTGTCTTGTAGTATGTGCTCATAATTTATACAATATGTTACATTTTAAATTAAAATTTAAGAGCACTTTATGAAGAGGGACCAGCTTAGTCACTGATGAACTTTTTCCAAGCTCGGGCCTCTGCTACTATCGATCTGCTCAGTAATCTGTTGGTCTTTTTGAGATCTTGTTAATCTCAGACTCTCACTTTCTTCTTCTCTTTTCTTTATCTCTGCTTCTTCATTTCCCTTTCTCTTCCTTCCTTGATGCCTCCTCTACAACTCTCTTTCTTTCTTCTTCCTTATTCTTCAACCAATTCTCTGCCTCTTCTGCTTTTGTCTTTTAGACATATCTTCTTTAAACCAATCACCCGGTCATAAACATAGCATGTCCTTAGGCCATTTAGCTTTTACCAAAATAACAAAAAAAATGTGTCAGTCTATTTACCTCCTCCATATGCATTCTGTAAAATAAACTATACACAGTATTAATGCATGAAAAGAAAGAATGACAAGGCAAAGAAAATCCTGCAAGTTTGTGTGTTGAAGTCTTCTAAGTCCACTATCTGTCATTGAAATCACAACCCCGGTAGAACATATTCCTTCTCTTGATGCAGGCCGCATCTGAACTAACTCGAAATCCTCCAATGAAAGCATGAACCATAACAATGTAACCGCCAATCCTCAAAACACCGAACCATAAACTACGCTCTTCATCTCGGAAAAAACCTTGACTTAACCAAAACCCATGGAAAACCCCCGCCATTCCATAAAATAGAGTAAAGCACACAAAACAGCGGGAAAACCCTATCGGCGGTCGGAACCACTAATGCATCGGCAGGATAGTTCACAAGATAGCTGCAACGACGGATTCATAAACAACTACGGTTCCGTGACAAAATACAACCCGTCTGCAATCAGAACCGTTAACCAGTACAACATCAGCAATCAGACGCACTATTCATTGGGAGGATAGTCCTATAGGCAACCACAACGGTAGGAAGCAGACAGACTACGGATCCCGCGATAACATAAAATCATAGGCAATCGACAATTCTAAATCTATCGATGTCGAAAACTCTACATACTCCGGGTCGGAGCCTCAACTCTAAGCACATCCGCAGTGTCGGCGAAACAAATCTAAGCGTTGCCAGAGTGTTGGCGATGCCGAGCACTAAACGCCACCGTAGGATGTATCAGAGGTCAAAACCACTGACTAATAATGCGTCAGCAATGCAAAGGACTAAACATCAGAGAAATAGTCTGATCGATAGCTGCAATGGTGGATAACAAACTGACTATGGGTTCTGTGGATCACAAAATCGTCAGTGATCGGGAGCTCTAATAACTATGTATCGGTGACTCAAAACTCAACGTTGTGACCGTGTCAACAATGCAAAGGACTAGCCCTCTGATCACAGTAAAAAATCGTTCTGATAGCGATAAATAAACAGAGTCATCGAAAATCGAAAGGTTTGAACAATAAAACAAAAACTCCACAGTCTTCAAAAGATCAAAGTTTATAGCAGATGAAAGATAGGTTTCAGGAAACCAAACAATCCCAGGCAAGATAAAATCAAAAGGAGGGTCTAAAATTTGAAAAATTTGGGAAAAATGGTTGCAACTGCAAAATGACCTAAAAAATTGCCTCCAAAGGAAACTAGTTTTCCTGAGGGTGAATAGATGACCCATGCGGCTGAAGCTAGGTTACAAGTATGGCGACGAGCACCATATGCAAAACCTACAAACCACTCAGCTGGCATATGTAACAACCAACATATTGTATAAGAAACACTAACCAGCTAACTATTGTACATAAAAATATATACAATAAAAATACAAGAACAAGCACCATGCCTAAGTGTAGTACTTCTTCAGGTAGAGTCCATTTCTAGGCTCAGGAAAATTATTTCCATCAAAATCAATTAATTCATACGCTCCATTTTTTAAGAACTTTGACGCGACGTAGGGACCTAACCACATAGACTTAAATTTTCCTGCCCCTAGGGGTTCTTTGTCTTGATCCTAGAGAAAAACAAACTCTCCTTCAGAGAAAACTCTTGGCTTAACTGCTTTGTCATATTAGTTCTTTACCTTATTCTTATGATCCTCATTTGTTGTCAATGCATCTCTGCTTCGTTCATACAGATTTTCTTTCTAAGTGCAACAAATGTTCTTCTAGTTCCATAGTGTTAGGGAGTACATGAATGGTTATCTTAAGAGATGGAATTTCGCATTCGAATGGAGTGACTGCTTCCACCCCGTGAACTAGTTGGAAAGGTGAAAAACCTGTAGCAGTATTGACATTAGTCTGATATGCCCAAAGGGTGGGGTATAGCATGATGCTCCAACTTGACTGACTTGCATTAATGGTACGCTTTAGAATGGTTTTCAAGGTTTTGTTTACTGCCTCTACTTGTACATTCGTTTATGGGTGGATGGAAGATGAGTGATATTTCTTAAACCCTAGCATAGTAGTTAGCTCGGTCATCATACTATTCTAAAAGTGACTGCCATGGTCAGTGACAAACTCCTTTGGAATACCAAAACGAGTAATGATTTGGTTAAACACGAAGTAAGCTTATGTTTCACCGTCTGCTTTGAAGGTAGGCATTGCCTCTTCCCACTTTGTTAAGTAGTATACAACAACAATGATGTATTTATTCCCCCTAGTAGAAACTGGGTTGCATGTCACGTAATCCACCCTCCACTTAGTGAAGGGTCCTATCGCAATGATGAGAAACAACGAAGCAGGATGCGACCGCAATTTCCTGGTATAGAGATGACACGGGTGACATCACTTCACATCCTCCACACAATCTTTAAAGATCATGGGCCAAAAATAACCGGGTTGTAAATTATTTTGGGTTGTTGCTAACCCAGAAAAATGACCCCCACACACTCCTCTATGGGAATCATTCAGGACACGCTCAGCCTCTTCGTGGGTGAGGCACCCACGCAAAATAGAATCTACCCCTCTACGGTATAAACTATCACCAATGATCAAGTAGTTTTTTGCATTCACACGCAATTTACGTCGCTCTTCCCTCAAGAAGGATGCACGACACTTCAAAGTCTGGAGATATGTAAGGATATCTCCGTACCAGGGACCAGAGGTGGAAATTAGAAAGATATACTCATCTGGAAATGATCCGTCCTCTACCACTACATTCTCTTATGTAGGAAATTCTAAGATAAGCTATGCAAAAACTAAGGACTTTTGGATTTAGCAGATTGGAAATCCAAGTCAAACTCTTGGAGGATGACTATCCACTTGTTGAATTTTCCCCCGATTATGCATCGGGACAAAACATATTGAAAATGATTTACATCTCTCACCACTATGGTTGTCCTCAGTAAAATGTAGTGGTGCAACCTATGAACAACATAGACAACTTCTAATGCTAACTTCTTGATGTGGGAGTATCTAAGTTCGGGACCAGCTAATGCACGACTGAGATAATAGACAACATGCTCTTGGAGCTTGTCGTCTTCCTGAACCAATACTACCCCAATGGTCGATTTTGACGTAGCCAGATGTAATATAAATTCTTTAGAGTAATCTGGTGGACGTAATAAAGGAGCCGACAATAAAGCCTTTTACAATGCCTCAAATGCAAGATGTGCGGTTTCATCCCATAAAAATGGAGTGTCCTACTTAAGCAAGCGCATGAAACCCTGTCCTACTTAAGCAAGCGCATGAAACCCTTAGTTATCTTGGTATAGTTAACTATAAAACGTTGAAGGAAATTAGATTTCCCTTGCAGACTCTGAATTTTCCTGATAGAACGAGGAGGAGGAAGATTTACAATGGCCTCAACTTTCAAAGGATCCACCTAAATTCCTTTGTTTGACACGATAAACCCAAGTATCCTCCAACTCAACGGAGAAAACAAACTTGTGGGGATTCAAGTGTATTTTATAATGTCTACATTGTTCAAAAATCAAGCGAAGGTGTTCTGGATGGTCCTTCATCTTGCGAGAATGGACAGGAAAATCATCCAAGATATGGCTCGAAAATATTCTTAATGTCATGGAAGGCAAATTTCATTGCCCACTGAAAGGTAGCCCTGACATTTTTCAATCCAAAAGGCATTTTCTTGTATGGGAAGTTATCCCATGGACAAATAAAATCCATTTTGTGTTGGTATTCCGGCTTGATTTGGATTTGATTATATCTAGAAAAACCATCCATAAACGAAAATACTTTTCTACCCACACAAGCATCAATGATTTGATCTATAAAATGTGTGGGGTAGTTTTCCTTGAGACATGCTTTATTTAGGTCACAGAAATCAGTGCACACGCGTATTGTCCTTTGTTCCTTAACAATAGGAACATGATTGGATACCCATTCCATCAGAGCAATTGGGTAGATAAAACCATCATTTTACAAATTTTCTCCCTTAGGCTTCACAGCTCATTAAGAGAATTTTGAGGTCTAAAATGGGCCTCATAAGAGATAAAATAAAATATTATGAGTTATGCATTATTTGGGGAATGTATATTTACAACTCACCTCTTACACTACAACCAATATAACTATGGTTAAGTTAAATTGAAAAGATGTCTAAAAATAAAGTCAATAAAATTATATTTGATGTGACTAAAAGTGACAGTACTTTTGAATAAATAAATTACTTTATGTACTTTAAATAATGAACTTATATAATAAAATAAAGCATGTTATTTTTTTGAATATAACTTCCTTATTCAATATTCACACTATTTGTAATTTTAAATTTGAAAACAAATATATATAGAATTATCATTATTAAATTTACTAATTAAAAATAAAATATAAAATTTAATCATCATTTTAAATATACTAATTATCTACTAATATCAATATCAAAATTATTTATAAAATATATATATTAATCAATATAAATTGAATTATTTATATAATATTTTTATTAAACCACATATTCACTATAACGTAACTAATTCTTTTATATATCCCTTTCATAATCAATTCCTTTGACTTTTTAGTTATGTTTTAAAGAGTACGTATCATACTTTGAAATAATGTTTACTTTTTTAAATATAATATAATGTATTAAATGGTCATCACACATTTTATTTATTTATTTTGAATAATATTTTAATTTTTTATTAATACTTTATTTTACATTGAAATATTAAAAGTACTTTTTGTTTCTAAGTACTTTGAAAGTACTTTCATGCATTTATATTAAATTCAAAAGTAATTTAGAATACTTTTTTCATTATAAATATTTTTTTTACAATATTGTTATGGTTAACTAAGGGTTTTCATTTACCATTTAGAATTTGACAAATAAGCATTTTTAACTCAACTAGTGCCACCTCAACCATTATAGATGATGTCATCCTCTAGAATGTGATTGGTTTTTATAAAGTTGATTTTGATGGTACATTTTTTGTTTTGAGATTCTTTTTTGACCTCAAAATTTTTCTAATGGCCGCTTTACGCGGATTAACAGGTTGAAGATTTTGTCGAATCGGTTTAGCATAGGGATAGGTTGGGATTTTGTGCTCTATAATCAATGGATCAATGCCTGGCATCTCCTCATATGACCAAGAAAACATGTCACGAAATTCCTTAAATAAGGCAGTGTATATGGAAATATCCTCCGGAGAGAAGTTTGCACTGATATGCACATTTTCTACGACATTGGGGTTTGCAGAAATATTGATTGGAATGGTAACATAAATATTTTCCATATTCCCCTCAACAAATATTCCCTCCTTTGGTAAAGGATTAATCGGTAAATAAACATCTTCCTCCAATCTCACATGGAACTCTTGGTTTTCGATTCTACTCAGCTCTGGAAGAAAGTAGGACCTGTGGTGAAGATCTTCACAAATCTCATCTCACCCACTCATAGATTCCAAAATGGCTTCATCCGAAGGAAAATCCATGTCTAAGAAGTCATACGAATATAAATAGTTCTCTTCCCAGGAAGGCAGATAAGCTTCTTCCGACTCCTCTGAGATTGTAGAAGCAGTCACGATAGAATCGACAATGGTGTCAACTTGATAAGCTAATTCCACTACAAATAAGGGAACTTGAGGTTCATGATGGGAAGGAAGGTCCCAAGGATCATTTCAATCAACAACTATCACGATAGAATTCCCTACACTCGTAGAGCCTAGATAGTTTATCGAGGCTGGTATATCAAATGTGCCCATCAAAGGAGAATACATTCCAACCCTCGAGTTCTGATTAGCTGGTTTAGTCTGATCAATCAAAGGTACAATGGACTCATTAGTTTCCAAATGGCCTTTCCGAGTAAAACTGATTTGGTCAATAGTAACCAAATTCCCTTCGTGTGGAAACACCACCACTTGAAGAACAACCGAGGAAATTGCACACATGGCATAAGTCTAGCTTCTCCCTAAAAGAAAGTTATAATCCAAAGGAGCATCAATCTCTTCTACTCCAGCAACTACTGCTTTCCCTACCAACTTAATCTCAAAATCCAATAGGATACCACGCAGAAGGAAAGACCTTCCGTCGAAAGTAGTAAGTAAAGTGTTTGATGGAACTAGCTCCAGGGAACCTAAAGCCTTCCAGCAAGACATTGACATTACACATGTGGAAGCACCTTCGTCAGCAACTATACATCCATTGGTTTTGTTGCCATGAAAAACATCTATCGACAAAGCCACATGATACGACATGAGAATCTTAACATCTGAAAGATTGAACTTCGCCAACAGGCTCGATAAATCCATGTTGCCTAAAGCTGCTAAGAGGGCATCCCACTGAGCAGGAGAACTATGTAACACTTCCAATGCTGACATTGCACAAGTATTTTGAGCCAAATATTCAAGCATGGAGTAGTTAGAAGAATCCCTAGAGTTAGGATTGTGAAATGCTTTTTTAAAGACACCTTTCGTTATCTTAGGAATTTGATCAACAGGTTTCTCGATAGTAAGAGGGTTAGAAGTTTCAGCAGTAGACTTATCAACATTGTTTGTGGGTTTCTGCTTGTTTTGACTACCCTCATCCTTCTTCCCTTTCTTCTTTTTCCCACTGGGCTGCTGATTTCCCTTTTGAGAAGATTGTGCAAAAACATATGCACTTTGAGGTGAGGGGGTGGCAGGCTTTGCTACCTTCGCTATAGATTGTTTCACTGACAACTCATGGAGCTGCTTAGCCAATGATTCTACAGTGGGAGAACTTACTAAACCAACCACACCATCGGCATGGGGTCTGGGATTTGGTTTCTCTACACTATTGGTAGAACTCGGCGCCTCAGGTATGATTTCATACAAGATCCCAGACTGAGCATATATCGAGTCTAGCTTCTGGGCTTTGAGGATAGCCTCTTCTTCTGTGGTCACCCCCGAAGTGGATACGTCCTTAGATATATAAGGTAGTAAATATTTTAAGAACCACTCTAATAAGATCTCATGGGGTATAGTGTCTTTGATAAGCCTCTTCTGTCTTCGCCACTCTTGGATGCGATCCGAGATATATGTGACTTTATCTTGCCGAAAATTTGACAATAGGTATGGGTCGGCATCATACCGAATAAGGAGATGGAAGTGATTAAGGAACACAGTTGCTAAATCCAAAAAAAATTCATATGCACCAAAGGGAAGTTCAATGTACTAATTTTTTGCAACATGCGTCAAGGTCCTATGGAAAATCCTCAACCGAACGAAGTCATCGTTCAATGAGTTTGAAAAGCACCATAGGTGAAAAGTGGTTATATGGGCACTTGGATCTTTGCCAGCTTTTCCTTCAAACTTAGGAATGTATGAAGGTAACTTAATAGGAATAGGTGGCCATGTTGCACTATGCAGCACCGGGTCATTCATCAACTTTGACAAATCTAGCAAGTTTAAAGCTGTCAGAAAAGGAATCTTAGGTGTAATTGGAGCTTGAAAATCATGAGTTTGGGATGTAGAAGGACTTGCCCCCTGGTTCCCAAATGAAAAGGTTCAGTTTCTCCTAGTCATCGGTTATGAAGTAGTTGGACTACTTTGAAAAGGATTCCGATCGAAAGCTAGTGGGTTACGTGTTTGTGATGCACTATAAGTGGTTTGAGCCGCTCCAGATGAAACTGGAATTTGGAAAACAGGAGCAGGTATCCGTCCACTAAAAAGTGAAAAGGGAGAGCTCGTGAAAGGGGTTGAAACCAGTGTCTGAAAACCTTGGCCAAAATCATTTATGTTTCCAAACTACATGCCCACATATGTAGTTGTATGACCTACATAAGGAGTGGATGGGCGAATGTTCACCCCATTCCATGGGAAACCCTGGATGAACGACGAGGATCCACTTGGACCACTCTAAGTAGTATGCATGAAGGATGGGGAATCAAAAGGTGCACTGGGGATCCCAGTGACTACCCCACTAGATGGATCTACTAGATTAGAGGGAACGGATGGTTGAACCACTCGGTTACTTGGTGACAAGGGTGCAGTAGATGCACTTGGTATTGAAGTACCAACTGGGAGAGGTGAGACTCCACCATCCAAAATGGCTGAAGTTGGGGTAGAAATACCCTCTCCAGAGCTAGACATAATTATGTTCACAAGAAAACCCATAGCAGGTGAACTAAAGGGAAGAACCTAGACAATCACAGGATCGTTTAAGTCAGTTGGAGGTGGGTTAAAAAATTTTGCAAACTTGTTAGCCTGCAAGTCTTCAATCTCTACTGCAATTGTTGATTCCTGGTTAATCCTAAGTTTTGGTTCACCTAGAACTTCACTAACTCCTACTGGTTCAAAAGAACCATCAGTATCTAGTCTCCACCTTTGAGGGGGCGATGGAGGCTCCATTGTAATAGATGGAGGAATATTTTTCAACCTTCTTGACCTACAGAAAGGTTGGTCCTCCACAACTAAAAATTTGACTCACGCACACCTAAAGGCGAACTAAACACAGACAAACCAAATAACACTCACTAAAAATGTCCTAAACTCAGACATACACAACAACTACAAGGTACACCTTCTAAAGGAAATCCTGGGATGATTAGGGCCCAAGACCAACTAGTGAAGATTGATGGATGGTTACTTGGCATCCTGTGAAGATGTTATTGGGAACAAGTGCTAGAATCACTCAACCACCCTCCCAAACTATCTACCGAGGTTACCTTCCAAGTCCATCCAAGGTGTATCAGAAATAGCCTTCCAATAACACCTGTGTATGATCCCTAGTGTCAAGAAACTAAAGGCTACTACAACTACACCGAGAGTCTGGCGGAACAGTCATAAGCATGATCCTTATGCATGGATAGGGTAGAAAATCCCAAAACCCTGTCAACGCTGGCACCGGACAGGGCCTAAGAGGTGGTACTGACAAGATCCCCAAACACATAAAAATCCTGATATACGCTCAAACAAGGAATCAGAGGGTTATCTCCTCAACTAGGTTCTTCACGGCCTCGTGCTTAATTCCTGTGTGAGAGGATATTTCTAGATGGTTTCATGTAGAAGAGGATTTACCTATTGAAAGGCCTACTACGTTTGAAATGAAATGCTTATGGACTAGTAAATTCCCTAGTCCACAAGCCTAGCATGAACTAGTTGATGTACAAGCCTAGAAAAAAGAAACTTACTAGTAAAATTTTAATTAATTGTTCTTTTTAATGGGTTGTATTAGTCAAAGGTAGTGAGATGAGATTGTATGATGTTATAGACTCAGCAGAAAGAAAGAAAAAATGATGTATAGAAATTTCCAAAGTAAATACAACTACAATTCCAATTTTTCTTTTCTTTTTCTTGTAAAATGAAAGTGAATGAATTTTTAAACAAAGCATGAGAAACTACAAGACTTAATTTTTTTTTTTCTTAAAAAATAACTAAAAGAACTAAATGCAACCTAATGCAAAAAGTGCAAAAAATATTTTGTCTTTTCTTTTCAAAAAATTCCAAAAATTATAATGCAAGTAAATGAAAAATAAGTGGCTTTGAACAATCTGATCATATACCAGTAAATGATGTAAATAGACCCTACAGTAACACACTTCACCCAAACAGGAAGAAATGGTACAAAACCTAGACTTGGCGGAACTATCAAATAAAAGACTAATAGATCCAAAATGACAAGAATGACTTACTCAGACCACTAATAGCAGTACATAGCATATAGTGTTTCAAAGGACTGATCAACGACCTAAAACACAAGCACTCAAACCCAAAAAGCCAAGTAGGAGGACCTAACACATTCACCAATGAAGAAAGTCAAACATAAAAACACTAAAGGACTTGACTAATCAAGTAAATTGTGACATGTACAGACCAAAGACCACAGTATCTGTTGAATTATTGTAGCTTCGAAGAATATTCTATATGTATTTGTTTAGTGGTCCCCAATGTTTTTACCAAGAGAATCACTTGTATTTCTTTATACCCCAATGTTTCTAATCAGGAGAACTAATACAAGTCATGAGGAAGTCCCCTCTATTGTAAGTTGGGTCATTAGTACCCCAGTTGTGGTTACTCGAGCCTACAAGATTAAATTAGGATTACTCGAGCATACATAACTGAATTAATTATTAAGTGAATGAAAGAATATAAATAGAGGTGAGGCGCTCCTCATTTGGAACACACTCACACTCATTTGTGTAGCACATGAGAGAGAGAGATAGAGACAGAGCTGTAGCTGGAGAACAAGGAGGATCAGTCTTTTGGGTTTTACCTTTTATCTTTTTTGGGCATCTATATTGAGGAAGATTTTGCTAGGTTTTTCCCTTTAGGGTTTTCCCAGGATAAATCTTTGTGTTCTTTTAGTATGGTTGTGCTTGTATATCTTTCAGTGGTCTTTTGTCTTATGGTTATGTTGTTATGATGTTAAATTTTTTAAGATCTGATATAACCATTAAAATTCAACATGGTATCAGAGCCACCCTGAAAGAAGACACTCTGCAGCTACAAAATCTAGGGCTTCTTATTTTTTGGGTCTCTCTCCACAATCCATCAAAAAAATAAGGCTAGGATGACTCTCCATTGAAGGGTGCATCTTTCTGTTGAAACAGAATTTGATTTAGGGCATTTTCAGTTTTTGCTGCGAGAAATTAGGGCTTTTTACACGAGGAATTTTTGAGTGAGCCCAAAATAGGATTATTCTCCTCATTAAAATAAAATTTTAGAGACTTGGGTCAAGATTTTTGCTTGGGTGAAACTCTGGGAAAGTCAAACCCTAGTTTGAACCCACGCTTGAAAAACCCTAAAATACTGAAACTGATAGTTTTGGTAGATTCGCTATATCTCGAGACTGGAGAAGGATCAGGTGCCAAAAATTTCACAGGTTGAAGATAAATTCCTTATGTACACTGTGTCCAAGTTTTAGACTCAGAATCACTATATTATAGGAGATATGATTCCTCCAAGTTAGGGTTCAAGCCACTCTCAGGATTCATCCCTAAACAGGACACTTACGGAGAATTGTTATATCTCGGGGTATAAAGGTCCAAATGAAATTTCTCAAGATGTTCCAGAAAGGGAACAGATGGTACGTTCTGTGGTAAGAATTTTAGACCCAGAAGATGAAATAGTGACACATGGAAATACATACAAGTTCGATCTTTTGAACAATCCTGAAATGTGTCACCTTGGGAAAATGCGCATAAGTCCCAATTGGTAAAACCAATTCTGCTCTAACCTAGGGTGTTGGAAATAATACAGGTGAGGATACCATATCAAAAAATTTTAGACATAGAGGAGCATTAATTTCGGAGATACCACAGAAACAATATCAGGCATTCTGCAGAAGAAACTAAAGAAAACTAGGGCATCAGATATTTTGCAATTCTGATCATAGTTTTGGGAAAATGAATATGATGTTCAGCTCACCTTTAGGAGGCACGTCTTTCTATCCAATTAGATATGAAAGATTTCAAGTTTTGAAAATTAGGGTTTCTCTGACAAACCCTAGATCAGCCAGATTTGGAACCAGGACGAACACCTCATAGTGGTAAGATCTAATCTTTTGCCATTCACATTTAAGTTTCTCATTTCAAAATGACCTAGCACCCCAACTTGATGAAACGCTTGGTAAAACTGAAAATTTTTTGAGCATGGAAGCATAGGATTTCACTAGTTCTTGAATAAACTGAATTGGACACCTACATAAGTAGAGAGGTTCCAGTTCCAAAGGGAAATGAGGCTAAAGCCTTACACAAGAAGAAAATCGACTCATGATAAGAGAAGAAAAGATGGGAGAAACTGAAGATCAAGTGCTCACGATTCAAAGAAGATCCCTCAAGCGATGAGGAATACGAAGAACTCAATTCTTGAAGAACATCTTATCCATCTTAGCATTTGGATAAGAATGAAGATTCAGATGATGAAGCAGAAGAATTAAGGAGTCTACCCATGAAACGAATAAAAGATAAGTATTTAATTGTCATTTCATGATATTGTTTTGTTATGCATTTGATTATATTCAGTTGATGTGTTATGCATGATAGACTGTTTGCATTAATGACATTATACTACTAATATGCATGTGATGGGTAAGTAGCTCATGGTGCTATACAACTCTCCATTTCTCCTTATATAGAATTAAACCTCTTTGCTGACATATTGGATTAGTGCACAATTTCAATGATGTCATGGTAGAGATGAAAGGCATCTAGAAAGTTTTCATGAGATATGGATGAATGTTGTATTGGCTAAACAATTGCATGATGTATAATAATTTGTCATTATGCATATGTTCTATGAAATAGTTCTAACCATGCTACTGGTGCATTTGAATTGTAGGAAAGGTCCTGTACAACCGCCTATAAGAAAAGAAGGATGAGACTTTTTCCGAAGAACAAGTGATGACAATTCAAGATACACTCCAATAAACCTGAATCTGAAGCTCCTAGGGTCAAAGACACCGTGACAGAAGAAAGAGATTCAGAGAGTGATAGATCCACCTCGAAGGATGAAGACCACCATGGGTATGAGATATAACTCAAGATGAAGAAAAGAATGGCGAGACTTCCAAACCAAAGTAAGAGGCCTCAGACACACTCTAGTTGTGTAACACAGTTAGGTGACATCATTGATGCTAACCTTTCCAGTTATGAAAGAAGCTATGATCAAAGAGTAAATATAGTTGATCATGGGGAATGATGTCTATGATATGGTTTCAAGACCTAAAGGGAAGTCCGTAGTATCTTCCATATGGATCTACAAGAACAAGCGTACAAAGTCAGGTTCATGATTTTCCTCAGAAAGAATAGACTATGACATGGCATACTCTATTGACTAGACCCACTAGAAGTATATATCAAGCATAGCACCACCTGTACAAGATGATGCTCTGCTTTAGGGGGAGTGACTACAGAAGACCTCTAAGTTCGACATGGTACAACATGATGGATAGATTCCTGATATACTGAGACTTTACCAATAATAAAGTGGGTTCAAACCTTCAACGTTGAATACGAAAGACTAGGATATGTTGATGACCTAACAGAATGATGGAAGAATACCATAATGATGTTTGGGATATAGTAACCAAATCGAAAAGCAAGAGCATGGTATCTTCCAAGTGGACTTGCAAGACAAAACATGTTGCTGATGGAAGTAAATATTTGTGGCTAGAGGATTTTCTCAGAGAGAGGGAATTGATTATGAAAAGACACTTGCTCCAGGAAGCAAGGTACACTTCCATCAGAACTATCATGGCACCTGCTTCCATGATGAAGTGGGATCTACACCAGATGGATGTAAAGACAACCTTCCTGGATGGTATGATTTAGGAAGAGTTTTACATCAAACAACCACAAGGATTTGAAGTTGAAGACATACAGACTCATGTATGCAAGTTGAAGAAGGCCATGTACGGCCTGAAGCAAGATCCCAGAGCTTGGTATGGAAGGATAGATAGTTTCCTGACGAGCATAGGCTTTGCCAAGAATAAAACTGATCCTAACCTTTACCTCAAGGTTATAGGATATGAACCTGTCATACTATTACTATATGTGGATGATTTATTTCTGACAGGGAATGAGAAACAGATTGTGGAAAGCAAGAAGAAACTCGCCGAAGAATTTGAGATGGAAGACCTTGGGTTAATGCATTATTTCCTAGGTATAGAAGTATGGCAAAGTTCAGAAGGAAACTTTCTCAACCAGGGAAAGTATGCAGTAGAGATATTGAAAAGATTCAATATGTTGGAATGTAAAGCCATGGCCACACCCATGGATTCCAACTTGAAGTTGTTAGCCGATGAATCGTCAGATTTAGTGCATGTGACTCAATATAGATTGATTATTGGGTTGTTGATGTATCTAACAAATACTAGACCATACATTTGTTTTGTTGTGAACACCTTGATTCAATATCTAGTTCGACCTAGACATGTTCACCTGATAGTTGCAAAACATGTGATGAGATACCTGGAAGGGACTATAGAATTTGATATATACTATGATGGAAACCATGATTACAGATTGCATGGCTATACAGATGCATATTGGGCTGGAAGTGTCTCAGATAGAAGAAGCACATCAGGTGGATGTTATTGCTTGGGGTCTGCTATGAGTTCATGGTTTAGAAGGAAACAATCCAATGTTTCTCTTAGCACAGCAAAATCAGAATACATAACAGCTTGCTCTGCTAGTTGTGAAGCCATATGGATTCAGAAGGTAATGTCAGGTCTATTTGACCTAGAGATGGATACTACTGAGATTCTATGTGATAACCAAAGTTGTATAAAGATGTCAGAGAACCCAGTGTTCCATGGTAGATCAAAGCACATAGAAATCTGGTATTTATACATACGAGATAAGATACAGATGATGATGTTTCAGTATCACATACTGGAGATACAGATGATGATAGTTCAGTATTCACATACTGGAGATACAGATGATGATAGTTCAGTATTCACATATTGAAGATGTAGATGATGATGTTACAAGATGATGATTCAACATTGATGTGTTGACAAAGCTTCTATCTCAGGTAAAGTTCGAACACTTTCATGACAAGCTTGGTGTTGTTCGGAAATACCTTCCATGAAAGGGGTATCAATGATGTTGCAGTGGGATTGCATCATCCCTGGGAACTTGTCCTAAAGTGATCCGGTGACTTCGGTCTTCGAGAATGAAGAAAGATTGTATCATCCTTGGGCACTTACCCTAAAGTGATCCAGTGACCTCGGTCCTCGATAATGAAGAGGGATTGTATCATCCCAGGACATCTGTCCATAATGGATCCGGTGACTTCGGTCCCCGTGAATGTGGTGGGACTGCATCATCCCTGAACTTCTATTCAAAATGTATCTGGAGGCTTCGACCCCCATGAATGTGGTGAGATGGCATCATCCCTGAACTTCTGTTCAAAATGTATTTGGAGGCTTTGACCCCCTTGAATGTGGTGGTATTGCATCATCCCCAAAATTTTGTTCAAAATGTATCCAGAGGCTTCAGCCCCCGTGAATGTGGTGGGATTGCATCATCCCTAAACTTCTGTTCAAAATGTATCCAGAGGATTTGGCCCCCGTGAATGTGGTAGGATTGCATCATCCTTGGACCTAGTCCTAAAGCGATAGGGACTAATTATCCCGTAATTAATCTAGTGACTTCGGTTGTCGAGAATGTGGTAGGAATGCATCATCCTTGGACTTAGTCCTAAAGTGATAGGGATTGGTTATTCTGTAATCAATCCGGTGACTTTGGTTGTCGAGAATGTGGTGGTATTGCATCATCCCTGGACTTTAAAGTCCAAAAGTGATCTGAAGACTGTTGTTTTCATGTTGTGGATTACAGGTTGTTGATGATGATGATGATGTTACTGATCGAATGATCAGAGTGTGATGACGATGACGTACTAATCGCAAGATCAGAGTATGATGATGATGATGATGCTAATCGAAAGTTCGGAGTATGATGATGATGATGATGATGATGATGATGGGAAAGATCAAAGTGTTGCTGATGATGATGTTGTCAATCGAAAGGTCAAAGTGCTGATAATGATGTTGCTGATTGAAAGGTCAAAGTATTGTTGTTGCTGAAGATAGAAGATTGAATATGAAGACTAAAGTATTGATGATGATGCTGTTAGTCAAAGTGTTGCTGCTGCTAAAATTGAAGATGAAGACTATATGATGTTGAAAAGCTTCCAATGATTTATAGATGTGTCACCCTGGTGATGTTGATGATGTCCTCTCTCTCCTATTATTGTTGTTGTTGATGATGGTGTAGAATACCCTTCTCGTTAAGGGGGAGTGTTGAATTATTGTAACTTCAAAGAATATTCCATATGTATTTGTCTAGTGGTCCCCGATGTTTTTATAGGGAGAATCACTTGTATTTCATTATACCTTGATGTTTCTAATCGGGAGAACTAATAAGAGTCATGAGGAAGTCCCCTCCATTGTAAGTTGGGTCATTATTACCCCAGTTGTGGTTACTCGAGCCTACAAGATTAAATTATAATTACTCGAGCCTACATAACTAAATTAATTATTAAGTGAATGAAAGAATATAAATAGAGGTGAGGCGCTCCTCATTTGGAACACACTCACACTCACTTGTGTAGCACATGAGAGAGAGAGAGAGAGTTGTAGCTAGAGAATAAGGAGGATCAGTATTTTGGGTTTTACCTTTTATATTTTTGGGGCATCTATATTTAGGAAGCTTTTGCTGGGTTTTTCCCTTTAGGGTTTTCCCAGGATAAATCTTTGTGTTCTTTTTGTATGGTTGTGCTTGTCTATATTTTAGTGATATTTTGGCTTATGGTTATGATGCTAAATGTTTTAAGATCTGATATAACCATTAAAATTCAATAGTATCATGTCAAAACAGAACCTTCACAAGCATTTGAGAGATCACAAAATTAGGGACAAGCAAGAACCCTATAGACTCATAGACACCTACAGGAATATGTGACTGTTATAAAGGAAACCCACATATACAAAGTGTAACATGTGACTGTCACCTAAGCAACCCATGTATACTGTCAAAAATTATCAAAAAGAAAAACAACTGACGAAGAGGCTCTGAACATGCAATACTGGAAATCAAAGCTAAAATCAAAACAAGACAAAAATAGAATCAGAAAAAGAAAAAACTGGTCAGGAAATCCTAAACAAAGGACCCACAACAGGTTAGCCTCACCAGCGGAGTCGCCAGTTCTGTTGTTTAGGAAAACACACCCTTATAACCTAGGGCCTATGGGGTTATCAACTTACTAAACTAACTTGCAGACAATCAACCATTTCAAAATTTGAAATAGAAATATGAAGAAATAGGGCATACCTTATTTATGACAATCGATCCTGTATTTTCTTCTTCTCTTCAAGTTTCCTCCACAACTTCCAGGGGATCTCCAACACCTGCAAAGAGCAATATTTTTCCTACAAGATCTTATATATTATATGAATGATTAAGGAAACAACATGCTTATAATAGAACAATAAGACAATTCATAAATCATAACATATAAGAGTGCAAATACACAATATTGGAAGAATGACTCTCTTTATTGATAAACAAGTGTGGTGATATTACAACTGAACATTTGAGACAAGTGCTCCTCTACAAACCAAGGACACTGAGTTCTGCTACTCCAGGATATTTGAAGGCAAACCACTAGCATAAATTTTCTCTATAGCTTATAATTGATCAGCCTCAACCCCTACCCTCTATTTATACATGAGGAAAGAGAGAGGTTACGAAGGTTGCGATGGTTGGGGACATTGGGATAGTTATGATTAAGGGCCCAACTGTCCTCAACTAATCGTGTTTATATTTTTTAAGTTTGAATTAAGGCATACGTGACTATGTATACTGACAAGTAGTGTATGATACACGACTTACCTTAAGGAAACCCGTGAGTACAAGCCCTAATGATATATACGTGATTTTCAATGCACATACTCACATATGATACACGGGTTTCTATGAAAATAGTCACGTATTCAACCCTAATGTCCATACAAAAATATATCCAGCTAGTAAGGTAATGATGTATCAAAGGTCATTCCCATCTATAGTGTTTTGGATGCCTCAATCCATTTTGTCCTTTTGTGTTCCAACATATTGGATGTCAGTGTTTGGATAGAGAAGTGCCATTTTACATGATAACAATCATAAGAGAGTTATACAATCATAAGTTTATACAAGTAGAGAAACCTGGCAAGACAAGCCCTAGATATGCATGCAACTACAACTGCTTCTCCAAGGAATGTGTCGTCTTCTCTACTTTTCTCTGAATCTCTGATGAACTTCCTCTACCAATCTCATGAAGAAGTAAATTCCTATCTTAATATGAAGAAGAGATTCCTCAGTGCCCCTCTTCTCTGCTATGCTCAATTGATGAAGAATTGTGCCCTTCTCTCTTAGAATTGTGCCTCTGCTCTAGAAGTGTGCCCTCTTTTCTTAGTAGTGTGTGAGCCTCTCTCTTTGTCTCATTTAATCCTTGATTGAGATCTCAATGTTCTCTCCTTAATCTCTAATGGAATACCTTCAATATATTATCTCTCATAGCTTCAAGATATGTTCCCTATGTATCAGAACTGTTCCCCCATTGGAGAAGTGTGCCTCTCTCTCTCAAGAATGTGCCTCTACTCCTTTGATCCTTAATCTCTTAAGAGATCTTATGTGATGATATCTCACACAACTGGAATTCTGCACCCTCTTAGTCTCAGAAGGATATGCCCTCACTCTCTCAGGAATTCTCCCTCAATCTCTCTCAGATTAATGCACCTTTCCTCGTGCACTGATTCACCCTCATTATCTCTCATATGAATGTGCCCTTCCTCCTACACTCACTCACCCTCTCCATGCAAACCAATCATTCTCATGTAGCCTCTCTTTATATGAAATTTTTTCACACAAGTTCAGCCATCGTGATGATGTGTTCCTATCAGTCTCTAAAGGATATGCACCTTAGTCTCTAAGGTGCATCCTCCTCTCTGATCACCTATATATCACAAGTGTCAAGAAGCTCTTGTCTTTTACCCTTTGCAACCTTTTATAAGATTTTGGTGACTTTTAGGGTTTTGATACCCTATCCTGCTTTTCATGCACATTCACATGCATCATGCATATATCATACATGCATTGTACAAATATCATGCACATGCATCATGCAAATCACACTACTGCATTAAAAAATTATTCATCATGCATTCCTCACATGGAATTGGTAAAATTCTCATAAAATTTTATGCATATTTCCACCACTAGATCCATGCCATATGGTTGAGTGTTTCTCACACCTTAAATCCATACCTACCTTGCTTGTGTCCCTTCATTCTAAGTATGAATACATGAAGGACACCCTGATATAAAAATATCAACACTCCCTCTAGCAAGGGAAGTTCTTCTAGCACCCGTATCTATCAAGTCCTTTGCTACTGCAATTGCTTCCTCTAAACTAGATGCATCTGTTGCATGCTGATTTGATAATATGTGATCCTCCTCCATCAATTTACTCTTTAGGGAAGGCTCTTTCTCTCCCTTTGTCACTAACACTGATCCATGCTCTAGATTCCCTCTCGAACACTGCTCCAAAGTTCCTCTAAAGTTGTACACAACTTGATCCACAACCCTATTCTTGAGTCTCTTACTTTAAGATGTTTCATATCTCTCTTGAGCTTATCTCAGAGTCAAATCATACTAGTTGACCCTCTTTCTAGAACTAGAATAAGTAACCTCTGCTTGACTCCCCTGAACTAAGGGTGCTCCCTCGGTTTTCCATATTGAGGATTGACTACTTAGATACACTTCAATCCTTGGAGCTTATCACTCTCTCTGAACTGAGGACTGACTATGCTCATCAATCCTTGGAGATTATCTCTCTTTGTCTGTCTCAGAATCAGAACCTATCCACCAAGATCCTCCAATTGTAGGTTGGCCACACACTACATACTCATTGTCAATCTCTGTCTCAAACAATGAAATTGCACCTAATATTTCCCTAGACCCACCTGTAAGTTTTCCCATCAACCTGTGCAACTTTCCTTGTCTAATGTCATGCCTCACTACTACATCCAAGGCCGCTCCCTCTAAATATAAAGTCTTTTTTCCATTTCAGAACACCACACTATATTCCTCATCCTATAGAGCCGATACCGAGGGAAAATATTTCATCTCTAGTCCATGCATCCTTCCTTTCATCTTCAAGGAACCTATTGACTCGAGTTAGAATCCAACCCATCTAGCTCCCTCCATTGCTTGCGTGATCCTATCTCTGAAACCCTAAAGAAAATTTCCACTATTCCCATCATATGGATATATGTATAACCCTCTCTTTCATAGATATTGGGTTCACTCTCACAGATCTGATGTCTTCTCTTTAGATTTGATATCTTCTCTCACAGATCTGATCTTTGCTCTTCAGATCTTATATACTATGCACTCTCTACAAAACCACCATGTAAACCCTTGATTTATTCTCAAAGATGACACTATGATACCATGTTGATTTTTACACTTACTATTATCATAATAGCTAATATTATCTATGATATACTACTCTATAGATTCCCAAATACATAGCAAATAAAACTCAGATATGATCTATAAGAAACAATAATAAACTTGTTAATTTTTTAACATGCAAAATGAATCTGGAAATCAATCACACACATATGGTTTAACACAATGGTTTTCCTTAGAAACCCCAATGGGAAAAACCATCATCTATGGGACTTATTCAATCTCAAGCCTGCGAAAATATAGAGTTATATAATCAGAAATTTATACTAGTAGATAACTCAGAAATTTATACTAGTAGATAACCTTGGCTGTACAAGTCCTAGATCTGCATGTAGCTGCAACTGCTACTTTGAGGAATGTGCCATCTTCTGTACTTTTCTCTAAATATATGATGAACTGCCTTTTTTCCAATATTAGAAAGAATTAATTGCCTCTCTTACTCTGAAGAAGAGCTCCCTTTGTTCTATTAGATTTTTATCAATTTAGATAGTATTATCTTAGGATCTTATTTGAGAAAATAACATGCACAAAAATAAATCAAAAGAGACAATAGACACAAATATTTTCCTCAGGGAATCCATAAAGGATAAAACCCCGCAACTTCCTCAGAGATAGAATAAGCACCAATAGCAGCAGTAAAACCCAAAGACAGTAAGATGATCTCCAACAATTGTTCTATCTCTTATCCCAGCTCCTTCTCTCTCACTTATGCGATACAACTAAGTGTGAGTGACTGTGTTATAAATAGAGAGGCTCACACTCTATTTATACTAATTCCCGACTTAACAATAAATCACTAGGGCCGACTTCTCTAGGAGAGTTTAATAACCCTAGGGCCCTATAACTGTGGGGACTTTAACCATTGATCAATAAGGAGGGTTACCCTCTATGAATTTACATGACTTGTTTACATTATTGAATCTCCTGATAGGATCATCGAGGTATGACATGACTCAATTACATTACAGATACTTCCTGATAGAAACATCGGGGTACAACACATAAGATATACAAGTGAATACATTCTGAAGTTACAAATTGTTATACAGGAATAAACACCTTATAATCGAAGGTCTGGGGTTACCAACATACTCTTAAAACTTACAGGAAATCAACTTTAGAGTACAGAAAGGAAACAGGAAGATAGGATAGACTCACCTGATTCACGACGGTTGATCCTAGCTTTGTCCTCTTCCACTCTGCTTCTCCTCCAAAGCTTTCAGGGATGTTTCTCATTCACCTGTAAAGAGAAAATCCTCCAAGTGCAAGCTTATACATGTATATAGGGTAGGTTAGATAAACAAGATATAAAGTGCTTAATCAAAAATATTCATCAAACCATGATACATGAAAGACATTCAAAACACATTTGGAAGAAGGATTCTCTTTATTAACAATAGTGAATGAGTTAAGATTACAACCCAATGCCTGAGACAAGGACTCCTCTACAACCAAAGGATTATGAGTTCCACTGCTCCAAAGACTTCTAAATAGACACCACGAGCATAACTTTGCTCTCCAAGTATGATTCATTAATACCCTCCCCAAGGCCTTTATTTATACTTAGTGAAATAAGGCAGTTTCGAGGGTTGAGGAGGTTGAGATAGTTAAGATGGTTATATTTAAGGGCTTAACAAATCTCAAATAATCACGATTTATTATTTTTAATGTCAAAGGAAAGCGTACGCAGGTATTGATACTGGCAACCCGCATATGACACGCGAGTTTCTCTAAGGGAAGCCCGCGTACAGATCTGTACGCGGGTTGCAATTACAAATACTCGCGTACAACACGTGACATGCTGTAGGAAAATTTGCGTATGTACGCAGGTTTCATATAGGAAAAGGTGCGTATAGCATTTGAAATATTCAAAGGTAAAAATGGCAAGCTGGATGGATAATGAATGTATTTCATAACATGCCCATCTATAGCGTTTTAGGCAACCTTCAATCCATAAATGTCCTTTTGTGTGCCAACATAAGAAATTTCGGCACTCGGATGGAGAAGTGCCATTTGGGTGGATAACAGATGCCCCATAATGTTTGAGGTCAGAAGGAAGCGATGGCTGAAATACATTATAATCTTTATCTTTGGAGAACTCAGAAATCTGATGGAGCAGAGGTAGTACCTGAAACAAATACATAATAATGTCATATACAAAGTCATATCTGAGGATGCTATGTTCAATATACTGGAACACTAGCTCCTTTACAATATTTGAGTACATCATATGATACGGGTACAAAACCACGTATATTACAAAGGTGGATCGAAGCCACAATATACAATAATCATGAGTCTTCAAAGATCTAGAAGCTGTGTACATAAATAGAACATAATCTTGCGCAACTTAGTCCATAGGTGAGGAACTAAGGTCTTCATAAACAATCCCAAAGAACTAGTACAATCCAAGCCATGTGAATAAATATGGGCTGAAGTCAAACATGGAAAGGATTCAACAGTTTGTCAATCAATAGGTGATAATCGACAACTTAAGCAAAGGAATTCACTAATGATAAAAGTGAATCCTGAGGTACTATCGTCAAAACTCTAGGTCTTCGTCATCAGGAAGTACTGAAACAAAACCATGCTATGATAAGGAAGGAAATAGATCCTCCAACGGATCACAAGAGTGACTAAGAACTGGGCAAAAGAAGGGAGACACAATAGATAACATATATAACAATGATGGGATCAGGATAAAATTCAAACATTGGGTTGAGTCCTTGAATAGTGAGCATGACACAGAGATGACCCAAGGCAGCTTTTAACTCATAAATAGAACAACTAGACTTATCTGTCATGTAGGAGACATGATCAGATTCCTCAGGTATAACGGACAAGGGGAGGAGTAGTAAACTTGAAGTAATCGCTGAACAGAAAGTGAACACTGAGACATGGGTATCAGAAAAAACAGAGAGTGCTATGTTCAAGGATGACATGCTGCCACTAACTAAGAACAAGAGAAAACTTCTTCCTTACCTTCCTTGTTAAATTTTAACGAGTCCAGGAAAGTCAACTCAGATCCCTCTTCATTTTTTAACAAGCTTGAAAAGAAGGGAAAATAATGCTTGATAGTGTCACTGATTCGTGGATTTAACGAGCCTGAACTAGTACATGCTCGATGGTGTTTTCATAGTTTAGAGAGTTTGAAAACTCCAAAGAAGACTCCAGGGGGGTCCTTTTTCATCCAATTTAGTTTCCTGAGGCCAAAAAAGTATAAAACATACCAAAGAAGAACTCTCTTAACTTCTGAAGAAGAAAAGGCGCACCTTTTTTGTACTTAGTCAGGAAGGTCCGAAAAAGGTTAAATTAACACCTACCCAACGCTCCTTTAAAAGCAGCATATAGCCTGAGTTTTACGAGTGTGAAGGAAGGAAAGATCACTCGAAAAGATCCATTTGATTACAAGAAACAAGGCTTACAACAATAAACTCGATGCTTTGTTCTTTAGTGTTTAACGAACATGACAAAGACATAAAGTACACTCGAAATCTTTTTCATGTTTAGGTCCAGAGCACGAAAAAGAGAAAACTAAGCTCATATCGGGGGTTCCTTTTCCGTAGGTTTAGTCCCTCAGGTCCGGAAAAGTGATAAACCTATGCCTGAGAATACTCTTCTCAATTCCAAACAAAAGAGAGTGTTCATTTCTCGTATTATTCCACATGGTTTGAGAAAGAGATAGCCTACCACCAATGTGGATGCCCGTTCACATATTCTTAACGAGCCTGAATGGACAAGTTTACTCGGTAGTCAAGTCTATTTTTAGGAGTCAGACCTGGGCATAAAGAAACTCAATATCTTTCCCGTGAAGTCTTAATGAGTCTGGAAAAGTCAACTCGCAGCCTCCTTATGGTTTTTTAACGAGCTCAAAGGAGAGCAAAAAGAATGTTCTAAATGTGAGGAGACGAGTGTCAAAGGCAAGCGAAACTAGTTCCAAATGCAAGGAACAAACCTATGCATAATGCAAGGAAAGTGAGCAAGATAAGGACACTCGGGGAAAGTCTCCTTAGGGTAAAAGGTGTCAAGTTGCAAAGGCAAAATGATACAAGGATTAGCGACGATGAGAACAAAGATGAGGGCTTATACAACGAGCTAAAAGCATGGAAGCCGGAATCAGGCTCAAAAGCGCGAGCATGATACATGCAAATGCAGTCACAGCTTGAACAACAAGACAAGGCTAGTAAATAGTTGTGAATCCAACCAAAAAACTTGTCTCCAAGAAACAACAACATCAGAATCATATTCAGAAGAAATGATCCGATGTGGGTCACTTTGGTAGAAACACATGTGACTTTGCTATCTTATACAAAAGGTAAAGTCAAGGCAGAATCGACCGAAGAAGATTCTATAGAACCAAGGCTCGAGGGTTTATAATCAGTAAGATCAACTTCAGAAGGAGAGCAAAAATCAACAAGAGAGATAGAGTCTGCAGGAACAAACTCAGTATCACGGGAGTTGAAAAATTCATAAGAAAAATCAAACTCATCAAGATAACTGACTTGCTGATCAAAGGGAGAGTCAAAAGACTCAACAAGACCAATATAAGAAGAAAGGTCAGGCTTATTAGGAAAATCAGGGTTAGACTTAGTCACAACTGAACCAACTTCCAAAAGAAGGTCAGACTGTATCAAAGACTCTAGGAAGACTTCATCCAAAGGAAGGAGATCATCCGAGATACCTGACACATGTCTAAACTTTCAAATGGATCAACAGAGTGGAGAGTAGGCTCCATGGTCTATATAGGATGACTCACCTGGTCAACTGCTGGGATCAAGTCTTGAGAAGGTAAGCATGAAAATAGAGGCTGCTTCTCAGTAGCAATTGAACGTAAAGGACATGAGGCCACATAGCTCACTTGTGGCGGGGTAGTGTCTATAGAAACACTGGGAATCAATAAAGGAAATACCTGGTCTCTAGTTGGGTCAAGAGACGGATCAAGAAAATCCAACTGATTGATAGTGACAATTTATTTTCCATGATTAAAGTACATCACACGAAATAATGTTGACACCACAGCTTGCATGGCATAGACAAAATCACGTCCAAGGAGCATATTGAAGTCCAGGGGGTCTTCTATCACCATGAAGTCAACTAATATGGTATTCCCACCCAAAGTAACAGGTGTTTGAGAAAGAATTCCCAAGGCTATACGAGTTCTTCTATCAAATGCCAGTAACTGACTAGAGGTCAACACAAGGCTGGGAGATCCCATGCCTCACCAAGCACGAGCATACAAGATACTAATTGAGGCTCCTTCATCAACAATACAACGAGCAATTGTGTATGATTCAACTTTGACCTTTATTTGGAAAGGTGCATCAGAAGGAAGGTGCAGCTCAACTAGGCTATCCCAATCAAAGGAAGCAATCCGAGAGCTTGGTGGGGGTTGATCCGAAGCAAGTTCAGTGCCCCCTTGTTCAGTAAGTTCTGAACTGGCAGTGAAGAAAATGTGACTAACAAACACTTCACTCTCCAAAGGAAGAGTGGGATCGATCAATACTGAAATCGATTCAACCGCTTCATCAAAGTCACTCTCCGTAGGGAGAGTGGGATTGACCAAAGATGGCATTGGTTCAATCACATCAGAATCACTTTCCGAAAGGAGAGTGGAATCAACCAAATCTGAGATTGGTTCGATCACTTGATCAACCAAAGGTTGAGTAGGTTGTTGAGAAACTATAGGTTGTTCAGGAGAAGGAAATTCTTGAGTCTTGGACCACACTCTTTGCACCTCTGCGATAGCAGGGCGCTGGTGATTAAGATGATCTCCCTCGCACAGCTTACAAGAGAACTTAAATTTGCACTTCAAACAACCAGTTTTCTCGACAGTGTCAACATTACTAGCAGTGGCTGACTGTTTTCTCTCAACATGACCTAGAGAGGTTGAGATTTTTCCCCCAGCATGAACTACAGAGGCTAGGTGACTGGGTCCAACCTAACTAAGAGAGGCTGGTTGTTGAGAGACTTTAGGATGTTAAAAAATGGGATGACCATGAAACCAAACTCTTCGCACCTCCACGATAGAAGGGCATTTATAAGTAAGGTGGTCTCCCTCACAAAGCTTACAAGGAAACTTGGGCTTGTGTTTTGAACGGTTAGTCTTTTCAACAGTGTCAACATGACTTGCTGTGGCTGACGGATTGTCTTCAACATGAACCACAGAGGCCGAGAGACTGCCCCCAACATGAATTGCAGAGGCTGAGAGACTAGGTCCAAGATGACCTGCAGAGGTTGGATGAGCACCACCAGCATGAACAACAGAGGCTGAATGGTTAGGATCAACATCCTTTGCAGCAGTTGAGTGTGCGCCCCCATCATGAACTTCAGAGGCTGGGTGGATGGATCCAACATGACTTGCAGAGGTTGGATGGGGAGGTTCAACTTGAACATCAGAGGTTGAACGGGTGCCCTCAGCATGAACTGCAGAGCTTGAGTGATTGGATCCGACATGACCTAGAAAGGTTGGAAGGATCCCACTAGCATGATCAATAGAGGCTGGATGGATGGATCCAACATGACTTGCAGAGGTTGGATGGGGAGGTTCAACTTGAACATCAGAGGTTGAACGGGTGCCCTCATCATGAACTGCAAAGTCTGGGCAGTGAGGTTCAACTTGACCTGTAGAGGTTGAACGGGTGCCCCCTTACTTATGTACCTTCTTCCTATTCCTCCTTCTTTTACTCCTTTAAGACTGTCAATTACTAGTATCAGTACTTTCACTGCATGAGGTAGAAGGAGGAGGAGAATCAACTATAGGTGAAGGGGAAGCAGTGTTTTGATGCC
>LPNX010890878.1:433774-460068 GCA_001517045.1 Pseudotsuga menziesii | reverse complement strand
GGAAAATAATAAAATAATAGTTAAAATAATAAAATAATATTTATTAATTTTGGAGGAAGAAAGAAAAAAACTACTTTTTGTGTTCGTATTTTCGACATATCACCCTGTGTTTTTACTCAAATTTCAATTGGGAGAGCTTGTTGGATGCGGAATCAAATTCCGCATCCAACGAGCTCTTCCAATCGAAATTTGAGTAAAAACACAATGAGATATGTCAAAAATACGAACAAAAAAGTAGTTTTTTTTAATGACAAATATGCCAATTCAACCATTATGGTTGACTTATTTTATTGAAATTCTATTGGTTCTTGAATTCCAACTCACAAAAACTTATTTTGGCACGTTTTCTTATAAGGCCCATTTTAGACCCCAAATTTCCTCTAATGCCTTGATATAAGGAGCTTACTTGAGAAGCATCAGGAGCATTCAGGATAGTTGGAGTGGAAAACAACCACACCAGTAGCCCTAGGGTGAATCTAGGAAGATTTAGGGTGGCCATCAAAGGAACACCAACATTCCCTGTGAGAGGAATATTACAAGGAGTTCCCATCATGGGTATATCTTGGTTGGTGTTCAAAGGAGTGTTATACATAATTTCAAACTAGGAGACAAAGTCTGAGGTTGATAGGAAACCAAAATTACAAAGCACACACCTAAAGGCACACTAAGTACAGAAAAACCACACAACACTCACTAAAAATTCCTAAAGCCAAACAGACAAACAGGTATAAGATACGCTTTACAAAAGAAAGTTGATAGACAAACAGGTATAAGGCACAAGTGGAGGAATCACCCACTTCCCTCCCACACCTTCTACCAGGGTTACCTTCCAAGTCCGTCGAAGGTCAACCAGAAATAGCCTTTCGGTGTACCTGTGTATGAACCCTAGATGTCAAAGAGACTAAAGGCTACCTTAACTATATTGACATTCTGGGGGGATAGTTGCAAGTCTGGTTCATACGCATGGGCAGGGTAGAAAAGCCCGAAACCTTGTCTAAGACAGAATCCCCAGATGTGCAAAAACCTTGGTCTACGCTTTGACAAGGAATCGGAGGGTTATCTCCTCAGTCCAAGTCTCCACACGGCCTCGTGCTTAACTCCTTTTTGAGAGGATCTTCCCAAATACAATCAACACAGAAAAGGGTTTACTTAGTGATGGCCAACTACGTCTGAGATTTAAATACTTTGGAGTGTTAAAACTCCCTAGTCCACAAGTCTAGCCTAAGCTAGTTGGTGTACGACCCTATAACATAAAACTTGCTAATAATTTTTAAATTATATCATTTATTTTAAGGGTTCTTTTTAGTCAGAGGGTAAATGGCGTGAAACCTATGTGGTGTTTTGACTCAAAGTTGAAACAAAATGACTACACAAAGAGAACTGAAATGCAAAAAGCAAAAACTATTCTCTTTATTTTTTAAATAGAAACTTGAAAGCCACAAAAGAACAAATTCTTTTTACTTTTTATTTTTTATTTTTTAAAACAATTATATGCCATGCAATCTAGACTAATAAACTAATCTACATGCATATAAATAAAACATGCATTTTTCTTTTTCTTTTATAAATGCAAAAGAAAACTAAGACTATATTTTTGTAGTTTTGAGATTATATTTTAAAACTGAAATGAAAACTACTTATGCAAAAGCAAATGCAAAAGCTTGAAAATGTTTTTCTTTTCACTTTTGAAAATGCTCAAACCCTACTATGCACTAAACTTGAGTATACTTGGATCAAATCAACTGTATAAAACAAGCAAATTGAAGCAAACAAATTAATAAGACCAAAAATAAACCAACAAGGGAAGACTTGGAACCTTAGCTTGGGTAGGTACAATGACAAGAAATCACCGAAATCACACAAAGGCAAGTGGCAAACCAAATACTATCAAAAGATAGACTGGAAAAACATTTCCCAAAACCCTGATCACTGATTCGGACAAAACACTTCAACCTATAACTCGAATAGGTCAACCTACTTCAAAATGCAAACAGAAGACAATCCAAACAAAAGAAACCCAAGGGCTTTATAAGAAAGCACAAGGTGTGGCCACCAGGGTCATCAGATTGATTGCACAGTGTTTATAAAGAGGGCCAACTAACAAATAGGAATCACAAAAGGACAGGGACAAGCAAACCCTAGCCCAAAAATCCCTATTTCCAGGCTTGTACGCGACTGTGTATAAGGGCAAGTCATGTACTGTACGCGACTGTCCAAGAGAGCAACCCGCGTATGCAGGCCTCTGTACACGATTGTGTATGAGAGCAACTCGCGTACAGGTACAAAATTTTTCTCAAAAAGAAGGAAAATCCACAAGGTATTCAAACACTATGGTAAGCATGAACCAGGATAAAATACCACACACAAACTCAAGGCAAAGACTGGTCAAGGGAGACAGAAATAACCTACATCAGTCTGGGATCCCCAGCGGAGTCGCCAGTTCTGTTGTACAGGAATAAACACCTTATAACCGAAGGTCTTGGGTTACCAACATACTCTTAAAAGTTACAGGCAATCAACTTTAGAGTACAAAAAGGAAACAGGAAGATATGATAGACTCATCTAATTCACAACGGTTGATCCTGTAAAGAGAAAATCCTCCAAGTGCAAGCTTATACATGTATATAGGGTAGGTTAGATCAACAAGATATAGAGTGCCTAATCATAAATATTCATCAAACCATGATACATGAAAGACATTCAAAACACATTTGGAAGAAGGATTCTCTTTATTAACAATAGTGAATGAGTTAAGATTACAACCCAACGCCTGAGACAAGGACTCCTTTGCAACCAAAGGATTCTGAGTTCCGCTGCTCCAAAGACTTTTGAATAGACACCACCAGCATAACTTTTCTCTCCAAGTATGATTCATTAATACCCTCCCCAAGGCATTTATTTATACTTAGTGAAATAAGGTATTTTCAAGGGTTGAGGAGGTTGAGACAGTTAAGATGGTTATAGTTAAGGGCTTAACAAATCTCAAATAATCGCGATTTATTATTTTTAATGTCAAAGGAAAGCATACGCGGGTATTGATACTGGCAACCCGCATATGACACACGAGTTGCTCTAAGGGAATCCCGCATACAGATCTATACGTGGGTTGTAATTACAAATACTCGCGTACAACACACGACATGCTGTAGGAAAAGCCGCGTATGTACGCAGGTTGCATATAGGCAAAGGCGCATATAGCATTTGACATATTCAAAGGTAAAAATGGCAAGCTGGATGGATAATGAATGTATTTCATAACATTCCCATCTATAGTGTTTTAGGCAACCTTCAATCCATAAATGTCCTTTTGTGTGCCAACATAAGAAATGTCGGCACTAGGACGGAGAAGTGCCATTTGGGTGGATAACACAAATACATCAACACTCCCTCTTAACTAGGAAGGTATTCTCTTGACACAATTCATCAGCACAAGTATTCTTCTCTGGATCAACATCAAGTCTAGATCATCGGATCATCATCACTGGATCAACATCAAGTACAGATCATCGGATCATCATCACTTGATCAACATCAAGTCTGGATCATCGGATCATCATCACTGGATCAACATCAAGTATGGATCATCGAATCATCATCATTGGCTCAACATCAAGTCTGGATCATCAATGGATCATTATCAAAGCTGGATCATCACTGGAGCATCATCAAAGCTGGATCATCACTGGATCATCATCAACATTACTTCTTTCTCTAGCTCGATCAGCTGGTGCCATCTCTCAATTTTTCTCTTCATAGGAATTTCTACAGATCCAGCCCTTTTTCATGTTGGTTGTAGGCCTAGCCTCCATGTAGGTCTTCATCAACAGAGCCAACCCTTTTTCATGTTGGATGTACTGCATTTCCTTACAAGGAATTCCCCTACAGATCTAGTCCTTTTTCATACTGGATGTAGCACCTTGCCTATCGCAAGGATTTCCCCTATAGAGCCAGTCCTTTTTCATACTGGATGCAGCACCTTTCCTCTTGCAAGGATTTCCCCTACAGAGCCAGCCCTTTTTCATACTGGATGCAGCACCTTGCCTCTCGTAAGTATTTCCCCTACAAAGCCAATCCTTTTTCATACTGGATGCAACACCTTGCCTCTCGCAAGGATTTCCCCTACAGAACTAGTACTTTTTCATACTGGATGTAGCACCTTGCCTCTCGCAAGGATTTCCCCTACAGAGCCAGTAATTTTTCATACTGGATGCAGCACCTTGCCTCTCTCAAGGATTTCCCCTACAAAGCAAGTCCTTTTTCATACTAGATGCAGCACCTTGCCTCTCACAAGGATTTCCCCTACAGAGCCAGTCCTTTTTCATACTGGATGCAACACCTTGCCTCTCGCAAGGATTTACACTATAGAGCAAATCCTTTTTCATGTTGGATGTAGTACTCAGCAATTACATCTGACCATGAGAGGAACCAATCCTATCACCATGCCAGAAAGGCACAACACTTATATCTAACCATGGGATGCCCCACCTACCACCATGTCAGAAGGGCTCATTAGTTACATCTTGACCATGGGAGGCCCCGCCTACCACCATGTCAAAAAGGCTCATCACTTACATTCGACCATGGGAGGCCTGGCCTGCCACCATGTCAGAAGGGCTCATAGACTCATCACTTCCCCTTGGATTGAATCTCAATCTAATGAACACCAAGCTTATTCTTGAAGTACTCAAACTTCACTCTGACTAATGGCTTGGTCAACACATCAGCTATTTTCTTGTCCATCGCAACATACTGAAGCTTCACTGCTCCCCTCTACACCATATCCCTAATATAATGGTATTTGATCTCAATATGCTTCGACTTGTCATGGAACACTAGGTTCTCTGACAACTTCACACAACTCTAGTTGTCGCAATATATACAAGTAGCATCTATCTGGAGAACAAAAAAATCGGATAGTAGCTTCCTCAGCCATACTACCTCACAACTAGTCAAACAAGTTGCAACATACTCTGCTTCGGCTGTACTCAATGCCATGCAGGATTGCTTCCTGCTAAACCAAGAGATCACACCTGATCCCATATTGAAGCAGCACCCAGAAGTGCTCTTCCTATCAATGGCACTACCTGCCCAATCCGAATCCACATAACCTTATAGGTTAATCTTCTGATTTGCCTCATACTTAAGCCCATACTCAACTGTACCCTTCAGGTAACTCAGAATATGTTTTGCAGTAATCAGGTGAACATTTCTAGGATCCGTCAAGTACTGGCTCAATGTGTTCACAACAAAGAAAATATCTAGTTTTGTGTTCGTCAGGTACATCAAAGACCCAATCATCTGACGATACATCATAGCATCAACTGACTCTGATAAATCATCACTCAATAGCTTCAGTTCGATGCCATAGGTGTGGTCATGGCCTTGCAGTCCATCATCCCGAACCTCTTTAGGATCTCTACTGCATACTTCCCTTGTCCCCTGGAGATTCTATTTGCATTCTGCCACACCTCCATGCCTAGAAAGTAATGCATCATACCCAAGTCTTTCATTTGGAACTCGGCAGCAAGATTCCTCTTTGTATCAACAATCAACCCATCCTCACCTGTTACAAACAGATCATCTACATATAGTAGGAGTATCACTGGGTTCCCTTCTTCAACCTTGTAGTAAAGGTTGGAATCCGTTTTACTCTTGGTAAAGCCTAATCTAGATAGGAAGCTGTCAATTCTATCATACCATGTCCTGGGTGCATGTTTCAAACCGTACAGGGCTTTATTCAACTTACACACATGAGTTTCTCTATCATGTGTCTCAAAACCAAGTGGTTGCTCCACATACACTTCCTCTTCCTCTTCCATTAATTCACTGCAGCCAGGGAAAGTACCGATCTAATGGAAGTGTATCTAGCTACAGGTGCAAACGTCTCTTCATAATCTATTCCTTCTTTCTGGGAGAAGCCATGAGCCACAAATCTTGCTTTGTATTTCTCTATGTTGCCATCTGCAACATGTTTGATCTTATAGATCCATTTGGAAGTCACAACAGACTTCCCATTTGGTCTAGGGACAACATCCCAGACATCATTCTTCATGATCGACTGGTACTCCTCGATCATAGTATCCTTCCATTCTTTCTTCTCTGCCAAAGGTTCTTTATTAATGATGTCACATAATAGTGCTACATAACTGGAGTAGGACCTAGTTCTTTTCCTTTCTCTGTGCATTTCTTCTGGAGCCCCATATCTTTCTACACCTTGGATAGCCTCTCATACCCATGCAGATTTCCTCTTGTGAGGATTCTTCTCTTTGGGTGGATCTACAGGTTCATGGGGTTCTTATATTTCTTGGTCTTCTTCTTGAGTTGTATCATTCATAGTTGTGTCTTGAATTTCGGGTACTTATGTTTCTTCACGTTCTTCAACAGGTCTCTTTCTGGATTTGTTGTAAGATGAGTCTTCGTCAAATGTTACGTCCCTGCTGATGTCGATCTTCTTGAACCCTGGGAAGTATATTATGTAATCCTTCGAGCTTTCACTATATCCCACGAATATACCCTTCTTCCCTAAAGGATCTAACTTTGTCCTCTTTTCTTTCGGAATGTGTATGTACACTGGACAACCAAATATTTTGAGATGATTGACTTTAGGTTTCTTGTCGGAGAAGACTTCTTCAGGTATTTTGTTCTCGAGTACTCTATGTGGAGTACAGGTTTGTACATACACAACTGTTCTAGCAGCTTCTGCCCATAGATGCATGGGAAGATCTTGATCATGAAGCATTTCCCTTGCAGCTTCCATGATCATTCTATTCTTCCTTTCTGCAACTCCATTCTGTTGTGGATTATATGGAGTGGTCAACTCCCTCTTAATCCCTGAATCTCTGCATAACTCTTTGAATTCATTTGATGTGAATTATCCACCATTGTCTAATCGAAAGGTTTTGACCTTCAACAACTTTTCTTGCAAGTGGTAGTTTCCTATAGTGCACATGTGCAAGCCTTATGTGCCAAATTTTATTTGGCTCTATTGAGTCATGGATCAAGGCTTGTTACGATTGGCCCTTTAGCTTGTATAATCCTCCCTCTTGCTCTCCAATCACAACTGCATCATCTATGGTTTTTCCCTTTGGCCACATAAGAACTTGGCCATCTATAAATGAAACCCTCATGCCTTTTGCATCCAATGCAGAGATGGAGAGGAGGTTCTTCTTTAGTCCTAGTACAAACAAGACATCCTTCATCTTCATAGACTTTCCAGAGTCTAGCTTGTAGGAGGATTCACCACTACCTTTTATTGGATATTGGTAGTCATCCCCAAGTTTCACCTTGAGGGGTGACTCATGTTCTGATAATTTCACAAATGATTCTTTGAATCCTGTCATATGTTTGGAAGCCCCACTTTCTATAAGCCAATCATTGCTTCCATGTGTGATAGTTCCTGTGAGAGAGGAAATCAAAACATATTCTTCATCACTTGAAGAATCATCACTTTCTTGTTTGACTCTCTTCTTGGAAGGTTCATCACTTTCTTGTCTGACTTTCTTGTTGATGTATTTGTAACTTCGGAATGTATTCACTTGTATATTTTATGTATTGTACCTCAATGTTTATTCTGGGAAGTGTCTGTAATGTATTTGAGTCACGTCATGCCCTGATGTTCCTATCGGGAGATTCAATAATGTAAACAAGTCATGTAAAGTCATTGTGGGTAACCCTCCTATTGATCAAGGGTTAAAGTCCCCACAGTTGTGGGTCACTAGGGTTATTAGACTCTCTTAGAGAATTTGGCCCTAGGTGAGTTAATGTAAGTCGAGTCATTAGTACCCCAGTTGTGGTTACTCAAGCCTACATAACTGAGTTAGGATTACTCGAGCCTAAATAACAGAGTCAAATATTAAGTGAACGAAAGAATATAAATAGAGAGTGAGACTCTCTATTTATTATACATTCACTTACACTCAGTTGTACCGCATAACTGAGAGAGAAGAAGTTGTTGGGACAAGAGAGAGAGAGACTACTGCTGTCGGGAGATCATCTTACTATTTTTGGGGTTTTGCTTTCGATGCTGATTCTATCTCTAAGGAAGTTGTGGGGTTTTCTCCTTTATGGTTTCCCTGAGGAAAATTCTTTGTGTCTCTTGTCTCTTGTGTTTATTGCTGTGCATGTTATATTCTCGGATAAGATCCTAAGGTCATATTGCTTAAATGATAAAAATCTAACATGGTATCAGAGCTAACCTAAGAAGAAGACATTGTGCAGCTGTAGAATCTAGGGCTTCTTACTTTTGGGTCTCTCTCCACAATCCATCAGCAAAAGTATGCTAGGCCGACTCTCCATTGAAGGGCGCATCTTTCTGTCAAAGCAAAATTTGAATCCGGGCATTTTCAATTTTTGGTGTGGGAAATTAGGGCTTTTTACAGAAGGGGAATTTTTGAGTGAGCCCAGCATAGGATTTATCTCCTCATCAAAAAATGAATTTTAGAGACCTGGGTCGATATTTTTGGTTGGGTGAAACTCCGGAAAAGTCAAACCCTAGTTCAACCCCGAGCTGAAAAAACCATAAATACCAAAACTGATATGTTTTGGTAAATTTGCTATATCTCGGGATTGAAGAAGTCTCAAGGGCCAAAACATTCACAGGTCGAATATAAAATCCTGATGTATGATGTTTCCAAGTTTTAGCCTCAAATTCGCTATATTATAGGAGATATGATTCCTCCAAGTTAGGGTTCCAGCCTCTTCCAGGATTCATCCCTAAACAGGACACCTGAGGAGAATTGATATATCTCGTCCTAAAAAGGTCCAAATTAAATTTCTCAAGATGTTCCAGAAAGGGAATGAACTGCACTTTCTGTGGTAGAATTTTCAGACCCCGAAGATGAAACAATGACATGTGGAAGTCCATACAACTTTGTTATTCTAAACAGTCTTGAAACAGGTTACCTTGGGAAACCACTCATAAGTACCAATTGGTGAAACCAATTTTGATGAAACATATGGTGTTGGAATAGGGACAGGCGAGGATATCTTAGTGCAAATTTTTAGACACAGAGGAGCAGTAATTGTGGAGATACCGCAGAAACAGTATCAGGAATTTCTGCAGAAGAAATTGGAAAACTAGGGCTTCCTATTCCGGGAGCTTCCCTCCACTATTTTTAGAAAAGGAGTACATTGGATAGCTCACCTTGAAGAGTTCTATCTTTCTATCCAATAAGATCTAAAAGATTCCAAGTTTTGAAAATTGGGGTTTCTCTGACAAACCCTAGATCAACCAACTCCGGAACCAGGACAGACACCTCAAATCGGTAAGATCTAATCTTTTGATGTTTTCATTTGAGGTTCTCATTTCAAAGTGATCTATCACATCAGCTTGATGACAAGATTGGTGAGGCTAACAACTTCCAAGCATGGAAGTATAGGAAGTCACTATTTCTTGAAGGAAATGAATTGGACACCTACATAAGTAGAGAGTTTCCAGTTCCAGAGGGAGATGAGGCTAAAAGCCTTACACCAGAAGAACTTGGTCAAGGCCAAGAATATCATTGTTGATTCAATCACGGATCACCTTATACCACAAGTGTCTTCCCGAAAGACACCAAAAGAGATGTTTGATTCCTTGACCAAGCTATTTGAAGGGAAAAACATAAATCAGAAAATGACCTTAAGAAACCAGTTGAAGAATGTGAAGATCCAGAATGTAGAGACCATACAGTCATACTTTACAAGGATCTCTCAAATCAAAGAACAACTTGAAGCGATAGAAGAAGAAGTGGAGAATGCAGAAGTGGTGATAGCCATCTTGAATGGCCTCCCAAGATCATGGGATTCATTCATGCGAGGAATGTGTGCCAGAAGGACGTGATTACTTTCAACAGACTCTAGGAAGAAGAAGAAACTCAACTCATAATAAGAGAAGAGAAGATGGGAGCAGCTGAAGATCAAGCTCCCACCATCCAAAGAAGATCCCTCAAGTGATGAGGAATACGAAAGACTCAACTCTTGAAGAAAATCTTATCCATATTAGCATTTGGATAAGAAATGGTGAATGAAGAATATGATGAAGCTGAAGGCTCAAGAAGGAGTCTACCCACAAACAAATAAAGATAAGTATTCAATTGTCATTTCATGATATTGTTTTGTTATGCATTTGTTTATATTCAATTGATGTATTATGCATGATAGAATGTTTGCATTAATGACAGTATACTACTAATATGCATGCAATGGGTAAGTATCTCATTGTGCTATACAACTCTCCATTGCTGCTTATCTAGAATGAAACCTCTTTGCTGACATATTGGATTAGTGCACAATCTCAATGTTGTCCTGGTAGAGATGGAAGTCATCTAGAAAGTTTTCGTGAGATATGGAAGAATGTTGTATTGGCTAAAATAGTTGCATAATCATATATCTTTATGCAAAATAATTTTTCATTATGAATATTTATTATGAAATGTTTCTAACCATACAACTAATGCATTTGACTTGTAGGAAAGATCGCATAAAATCACCTACAAGCAAATAAGGATGAGACTTGTTCCGAAGAACAAGTGACGACAGTTCAAGATGAAAGTCTATAGAGGATGACAAGCTCATAGATGGGTGTGAGAAGAACTTTTGAAAAAATTCAAGATATAAGATATTGGTGTCCAGTGATCCTAGATGGATACATAGAATATTAGTAGCAGATGAAGCTACTTGTCACTCCGGTATAGAATGTTCCGCTTCAGAGGGAGTGACGGCAGAAGATCCTGAGGTTCGACATGGTACAACAGGATGGACAGATTACTGATGACTCTAAGATTTACCTTTTCTTCAAGGTTGAAGGAGGAAGACCAGTGATGCTCTTGTCACATGTCGATGACTTGTTCCTGATAGAAAAGAGGAACTCATTAAATTTGCAACAAGAAGACTTGCTGCCGAGTTCGAGATGAAGGACTTGGATATGATGCACTATTTTCTAGGCATGAAGGTGTGGCAGAATGCAGATGGAATCTCCCTCAGACAAGGGAAGTATGCAGTAGAGATCCTGAAGAGATTCGAGATGATGGACTACAAGGCCATGACCACACCTATGGCATCGAACCTGAAGCTATTGAGTGTTGCTTCCTTAGAGATGGTTGATGCTACGATGTATCGTCAGATGATTGGTTCCTTGATGTACCTGATGAATCCGAGACCAAATATTTTCTTTACTGTGAACACATTGAGACATGTTAACTTGATGGTTGCAAAGCATGCAGTAAGGTACCTGAAGGGTACAGTTGAGTATGGGGTCAAGTATGAGGCGCATCAGAAGATTAACCTGGAGGGTTATGTAGATTCGGATTGGGTAGTGCCATCGATAGGGATAGCACTTCAAGGTGTTGCTTTAGTATGGGATCAGGTGTGATCTCTTGGTTTAGCAGGAAGCAGTCCTATGTGGCACTGAGTATAGCTGAAGTAGAGTATGTCGCAGCTTGTTCAGCTAGTTGTGAGGCAGTATGGCTGAGGAAGCTACTATCTGATTTATTTGATCTCGAGTTGGATGCTACTTGTATATATTGCGACAACCAGAGTTGTGTGAATTTTTATGAGAACCCGGTGTTCCATGAAAAGTCGAAGCATATTGAGATTAAATATCACTATATAAGGGATATGGTGCAGAGAGGAGTAGTGAAGCTCAAGTATGTTGCGACGGATGAACAGATAGCTGATGTGTTGACTAAGCCATTGGCCAGAGTGAAGTTTGAGTACTTCAGGGAGAAGCTTGGTGTTCTCCAGATCGAGGTTACCTCCAAGAGGAAGTGATGAGTCCGCGAGCCATTCTGACATGGTGAGAGAATTGGTTCCTTCCATGGTCATATGTAAGGGCTGAGCCATTTTGTCATGGTGAGAGGATTGGTTCCTTCCATGGTCAAATGTGAGTGCTAAGCCATTCTGAGGTGACTGTGAGATGTGTTCTCACATGATCAAATATAAGTGCTAAATGCCATTCTTTGAATGGAGACACCTAGTCAATTACCAGGAATTTCAGTCTAGGACTGAATCTCAGCTTAAGTGCTGAGATGCCATTCTCTGGGAGAATGGATGCACCTGATCAGTTACCAGGAATTTTAGTCTGGGACTAAAGCTCATCTTAAGTGCTGAGATGCCATTCTCTGGGAGAATGGAGGCACCTGGTCAGTTACCAGGAATCTCAGTATGGGATTGAATCTTAACTTAAGTGCTGAGATTCTAGTCTTTGGGAAAATGGAGGCACCTGGTCAGTTACCAGGAATCTCAGTATGGGATTGAATCTCAGCTTAAGTGCTGGGATGCCATTCTCTGGGAGAATGGAGGCACCTGGTCTGTTACCAGGAATTTTAGTATGGGAATAAAGCTCATCTTAAGTGTTGAGATGCCATTCTCTGGGAGAATGGAGGCACCTGGCTAGTTGCCAGGAATTTCATTATGGCACTGAAGCTCAGCTTAAGTGCTGAGATGCAATTCTATAGGAGAATAGAGGCACCTGGTCAGTTACCAGGAATTTCAATCTAGGACTGAAGCTCAGCTTAAGTGCTGAGATTCCATTCTCTGGGAGAATGGAGGCACCTAGTCAGTTACCAAGAATTTCAGTCTGGGACTGAAGCTCATCTTAAGTGTTGAGAGGCCATTCTCTGGGAGAATGGAGGCACCTGGTTAGTTACCAAGAATTTCAGTCTAGGATTGAGAGCCTTTCTGACATGATGTGTGATAAGTTTCCTATCATGGTCAGATGTAAGTGCAGAGCCTTTTTGACATGATGTATGATGAGTTTCCTATCATGGTAAGATATAAGTTTTGAGCCTTCTAACATGGTTTGCAATGAGTTTCCAACCATGGTCAGATGTAAGTGTTGGGCGTGCCTTTCTGACTCGGTCAGATATAAGTGCTAGAAGATGAAGACCTACTTTGAGGCTAGGCCTACAACCATCATGAAAAAGGGATGGCTCTATAGAACTTCCTGTGACGAGAAGAATCAAGAGATAGCACCAGTGATGATAAACCAGTGATGATCTAGATCGAGTGATGATTCATATCCAGTGATGATGATCCAGCAGTGATGATCTAGATCCAGTGATGATGATCCAGATTGAGTGATGATCCAGATCCAGTGATGATGATCCAGATTGAGTGATGATCTAGATCTAGATGAAGATGACAAGAACTCAATGATGATCCAGATGATATAGAGAAGAAGAATTGTGCTGATAAATTGTGTCGAGAGAATACCTTCCTAGTTAAGAGGGAGTGTTGATGTATTTGTAACTTTGGAATGTAGTCACTTGTATATCTTATGTATTGTACCCTGATGTTTATTCTGGGAAGTGTTTGTAATGTATTTGAGTCATGTCATGCCCTGATGTTCCTATCGAGAGATTCAATAATGTAAACAAGTCATGTAAAGTCATTGTGGGTAACCCTCCTATTGATCAAGGGTTAAAGTCCCCACAGTTGTGGGGCACTAGGGTTATTAGACTCTCCTAGAGAAGTCGGCCCTAGGTGAGTTAATGTAAGTTGAGTCATTAGTACCCCAGTTGTGGTTACTCGAGCCTACATAACTGAGTTAGGATTACTCAAGCCTACATAACAGAGTCAAATATTAAGTGAAGGAAAGAATATAAATAGAGAGTGAGACTCTCTATTTATTCTACATTCACTTACACTTAGTTGTAGCACATAACTAAGAGAGAAGAAGTTGTTGGGACAAGAGAGAGAGAGACTACTGTTGTCGAGAGATCATCTTACTGCTTTTGGGGTTTTTCTTTTGGTGTTGATTCTATCTCTGAGGAAGTTGCGGGGTTTTCTCCTTTATGGTTTCCCTGAGGAAAATTCTTTGTCTCTTGTCCCTTGTGTTTATTGCTATGCATGTTATTCTCTCAGATAAGATCCTAAAATTATATTGCTTAAATGATAAAAATATAACATTGATAGTTTCACAAATGATTATTTGAATCATGTCATATGTTTGGAAGCCCGACTTTCTATAAGCCAATCATTGCTTCCATGTGTGATAGTTCCTGTGAGAGCGGAAATCAAAACATATTCTTCATCACTTGAAGAATCATCACTTTCTTGTCTGACTCTCTTCTTGGAAGGTTCATCATCCTCTGCAACATGAGCATGATGTCTTCTCTTGTAGTTCTTCTTCTTCGTTTGAGAGCCACCTTTGTTTCTAGGACAGTTTCTGGAGATGTGTCCTTTCTCATCACATGTAAAGCATCTGATACTAAAAAGATCTCTATTAAATATTCTAGGGTTATCTTTCTAGTGAGAGTGCTTGCCTTTGTGATGATGATAGTCCATTCTTCTTTTCTTGGAGTGTACTGTGAGAGCTTGATCTTCACTTTCCATATTTTCTTCTCGAGCTACTATTCGAGCTTCTTCTTGTGAGAATTCCTCCCACAGTCTACTAAAGGTGACTAGTTTTCTTCTAGCGCAAATTCCTTGAATGAAAGAGTCCCGTGACCTAGGGAGACCATTCAAGGTGGTCATCACAATTTCTACATTCTCCACTTCTTCATCCACTGCTTCAAGTTGTTCTTTGATCTAGGAGACCCTTGTAAAATATGACTATATGGTTTCCACATTCTGGATATTCACATTCTTCAACTGGTTCCTCAAAGTCATCTTCCGGTTTATGTTCTTCCCCTCAAATAGCCTGGCCAGGGCATCAATCACTTCTTTAGGTGTCTTTAGGGAGGACACCTGTGGTATGAGGTGATCCTTGATTGAATCAACAATAATCCTCTTCTCCATGACCAATTTCTTATCGTGTAAGGCCTTAGCCTCATCTCCCTTTGGAACTAGAACCTCTTCATTGATGTAAGAGTCCAAATCATTTTCTTCTAAGACCAGGGAGATCTTATACTTCCAGGCTCGGAAGTTATCAACTCCCTTAAGATTTTCATCAAGGTTGGTGTGGTGAGTCATCCTAACCGAGAACCTCAAATGAAAATACAAAAGATTTAGATCTTACCAATTTGAGAAGTTGAAAACTAGATCTGGAGTTGATCTTCTGCAGTGTTGGTTTTTTGGTTCCAGGGAAAATTAGGGTTTGACTTTCCCAGAGTTCTACCCTACCAAAAACCTTGATTTTTGTCTCTAAATTTGATTTTGAGGAGAGCAATCCTAGCTTGGGCTCACTCAAAAATTCGTCTTCAGTGAAAATCCCTAATTTCTCGATGCAGTGGTAGGTCAAAAACTGAAAATGCTCAGAATCAAATTCTTCTTCGACAGAAAGATGTGCCCTTCAATGGAGGTTCATCCTAGCCTCCATTTGCTGATGGATTTTGGAGAGAGACCCAAATAGTAAGAATCCCTAGCTTCTGCAACTGTACAGTGTCTCCTTCTCAGGTTAGCTCTGATACCATGTTAGATTTTTATCAATTTAGACAGTATTATCTTAGGATATTATCTGAGGGAATAACATGCACAACAATCAATCACAAAAGAAAATAGACACAAAGATTTTCCTCGAGGAAACCATAAAGGAGAAAACCGTACAACTTCCTCAGAGATAGAATAAGCACTAATAGCAGCAGTAAAACCCAAAGACAGTAAGATGATCTCCGACATCTGTTCTCTCTCTTATCCCATCTCCTTCTCTCTCACTTATGTGGTACAACTAAGTGTGAGTGACTGTGTGATAAATATAGAGTCTCACTCTCTATTTATACTAATTCCTGACTTGACAATAACTCACTAGAGCTGAATTCTCTAGGAGAGTCTAATAACCCTAAGGCCCTACAACTACGGGGACTTTAACCCTTGATCAATAAGGAGGGTTACCCTCTATGAATTTACATGACTTGTTTACATTATTGAATCTCCCAATAGGAACATTGGGGTATGACATGACTCAGTTATATTACAGATACTTCTCGATAGAAACATCGGGGTACAACACATAAGATATACAAGTGAATACATTTCAAAGTTACACATACATCAACTTGTTCCCCTCTTCTCTACTAGGCTCAACTAATGAAGAACTACACTCTTCACTCTTAGAAGTGTGTCCTTTCTCTAGAAGTTCCCCCTCTCTGCTCATTAATGTGACCCTCTCTCTTTGTCTCAGTCAATCACTAATTGATATCTCAATGTTCCCTCATTAGTAAATTATGGAAGACCCTCACTATCTCATCTCTCTTATCTTCAAGATCTGTGCCCTCTGTCTCAAAAGTGCACTCCCATTGGAGAAGTGTGCCTCTTTCTCTCAAGAATGTGCCTCTGCTCATATGCTCCTCAATATCTGATAAGATATTATGTGGTGATCTCTCACACAAATGGAATGATTCATCCCCTCAGTATTAGAAGGATATTCCCTTACTCTCTCAATAATGTGCCCTTAATCTCTCTCAGATGAATGTGCCCTTCCTCATGCACTGATTCTCCCTCTCAATGAAAACCAGTCGCCCTCCTGTAGCCTCTCTCTATCTGAACTTGTTTCACAGAATTTCATCCAGTGATGATCTCTCACACTCCTGGAATGATGTGCTGCTATTAGTCTCTAAAGAATATGCACCCTCACTCTCTACTCAACCCTCTTAGCCAAAGAAGTGTTCCCTCCTCTTTGATGACATGTATCTTGCAAATTTCAAGAAGCTCTCATATTTTACCATCTGCAACCTTTTATAAGCTTCTAGTGATCTTTAGGGTTCTGAAACCCTAACCTACTTTTCATGCACATGCATTGTGAAAATCTCATGCACATGCATCATGCAAATCACACTATTGCATTAAAAAATGGTGCATCATGCATTGCTCACATGCAATCAGTAAATGTCTCATAAACTTATGTGCATGTTTCCACCACTTAATCCATGCCGACTGGTAGAGTGTTTCTCACAACCTACATCCATGCCTACTCTGCTAATGTCCCTTCATGCTAGGCATGATTGCATGAAGGACATCTCGAGATACAAATCTCAACAAAGTTCCCATCCAAACATGTAGCCCATTAGGATGTGAGAATAGTTGGAGTGTGTTTGAGAAAATACACACTAAGAAATACAACAAGTTAAAAATTTTCAAATTAAAATTTTAATTCCTTTTAAATTATAAATTTGTAATTTTATGCTATAAACCCTTTAATATATACTATAAAATTTAATTTTAAATCTATTACCCTCATATAGGTTGGAATCTCATCGCCTTAATGACATGGTATATTTATACTACAACCTTTGGTTGTGGGTAAGGAAACTTCATAAAACACCTGTCATGGACTTGGCCCCCGATTGGTTACATAAGGATTTGTAGGAGGAGGTGGGCCAGATGGAAGGGGATGTGGTAGAAGAGGAGGATTTTCCAAAGAATACACCTTTCTAGGAGGTGACAATTGACACTATGAGTGCACCTCCACCTTCACATACACAAACACAACACGAGACACAACAAATTGGAATTGGACATAGCCGCATAGAACTAGAAAAGTGTCAAACTCTATATTCTCTCTCTAGTGTATATTCTCCTTCTATTAGAGTACATCAGAATCCACTTCCATCTGCAAGGATTCTTCATCTAGAGGAAGAGCCAACACCCTTACCCACAAAAGGGTTAGAGGGACATAGTTTCCAATAGACTCACTACTCACTACTCAGGAGTTAGGACTCAAGACATGATTTAGTATTGATGTGTGATGTATCATTAGACATATTATATACCATTTTATTTTCATGTTTATGTGGAAATGTATTTATTTAAAGTTGTTGCTTTAAATGCTCAAAATTTGAAAAAAATGATATTTTATATTTTTTAAAATTGTGTCAATATTTTCTGATATTTCCCCTAATGTCGTCGATAATTATCTTTCTAGACCTTTAGTAATATTTTTGTCGACATGATGTTTGCATCATTGCTTTGTAGGGAATTGAATGAATAACTCAAATATTTTTAGGGAATTGGATTTGGGTTGTTAACCTCTCCTAGGCGTTCTATAGCTCGGGGAAAACCCTATCTACATGCAGAAATAGCTACCTTCCATCTATAGGATGGAAGGGTAGGGTTCCTTGTTGGGTTGAAGAGAAACTTGCAAACAATATTGAAACTAAACTATGAAACCCTGCATGAAATGGTTAGCAAACAAGAATATGGCTGTAAGAAGTCACTGGAAAACCTGCAACAAAGCATTAGACAACAAGCCTGCAAGCAAAATAGGTTAGAAAACTACAATGAACATGAAAGAAAACACAAATATACCTTCTGTTTAGGTGGAAATGGGCCACCATGCCCTAGCTTGGGGAAGCACCTCTCTCTTTGGGATGGAAGCTTAGCTTGTGGAGCAATGTAGGAGAGGGAGGGTGAATGGCTTGAGAGGCAAATGGTCTCAAGGAACTCACACGGGCAGCATAACGATAGGGAGAGAAGGAGTGTTTTGAGAGTGACCCCACCCCTCTATTTATAGTTTTTTCTTGATATTTTAGGGTTTTAAGCCCCTGGTTAGGGCTTTAGCCCATTTTTTGGGCTTTAAGCCCCTTTCGGCTAATTCTTAGCTCCTTTGGGGGTTTTAAGCTACTTTGAGGGGTTTTAGCCCCTTTTTGGAGGTTTTAGCCCCTGTGAGAGCTATTTTGGCTCTTTTTAGGGATTTTTAAGCCCTTTTCATGTTTTTGAGCCTTTGCAAGGGTGTGGGGGCATTAGAGGAAATTTGAGGTCTAAAAGGGGCCTCCTAAGGAAAATAATAAAATAATAGTTATTAATTTTGGAGGAAGAATGAAACAAACTACTTTTTTTTCTTCGTATTTTCGACATATCTCCCTGTGTTTTTACTCACATTTTTTCAAGTATTTCTTGTTTTTGGGGTAGCGGAGTCTGTCAAAAGTATGCAGTGTGGGTACTCATTGGATGCAGAGTTAAATTCTGCATCAAACGAGCTCTCTCGCTCGGAATTTGAGTAAAAACACAAGGAGATATGTCGAAAATACGAACCAAAAAAGTAGTTTTCTTTTATGACAAATATGTCAATTCAACCATTATGGTTACACTCATTTTATTGAAATTCTATTGGTTCTTGAATTCCAACTCACAAAATTTATTGTTGGCGCGTTTTCTTATAAGGCCCATTTTATACCCCAAATTTCCTCTAATGGTCGAATGAGGGTAGTGTAATGGATGTCTTTAGGTGGTGTAGGTCATGTAGAGCTTACTAAGGGATTTTTTGGGTTAACAGATTGCCCCCTAATGTGTAAGGGCAGGAGCTCATCGTATGGCCGATGGACATCATAGGATTTTCTGGGGAGAGGTGGTGCTTCTTGGGCTGGGGCATGGTGGCTTTTTGTTTTTGTATTAATATGGTTCCCATCAATGGGTGAGATACAAATAATGTGTGACATGTATATGGACGAGGCGGGAATATCCATGCTCATTACGATGTCAAAAGAATAATGTGATCTAAGCTCTATAATACAAGAGCCGATCATGTACAACTATTGTTACAATAGTGGTTTCCTCAATGAGAAGCTGAATTGATACTGATATGAAGAACTGCTACATTGGACCCATGGCATTCTCATGGAATGCTATATCTCCATGATTGATGGCCTGCTGGATCTGGAATCGTACATAGCTGTAGGTACTTACTGACGGAGAGTCAGAGTCTTTGTGGTACAAATATGCTACATCAATCATAAATCTATATAGAAGCATTTTTGGGGCTTCTGAACCCTGTCTCCAACACAGCCCAAAAATCACAAGGGACATGAACCTATTTGGGTCCCATAATAGAATCACCAAAGTGCTAGAGTCAGGTGACAACTGGGGTCTTCAACCAAATACTGCACACAATACCTTGTACAAATCTCAACGGTGCGATGATGTAGCTGGAGTCAAGCACATGAGACACAACCATCTCAAGAGGCACTAAGGACTCCTCTCAAGTCATCTAATAAACTCATCAATGACGTTAATGAAAGCAGGACACAGGGGCCTTGTTTGTGCCAGAAATTGTTTCCAAGGCCAGAGAAACAAGCCAACACAATCTCAAACAAAATTCAATAAGGATAACAAAGTTTAAGGGTTTCTGTAATGTGTTTTTGGTCGTGAACTTTGGGAACACACGGGGAATGCATTCATGAGAAAAATAACTACTGAATCATAAGCAAAAGAAGATAAAGATGCATGATATATCTAACAAGATCCAACAGAAACAGTATTGAGGTTCATACATAAATGACAAGCATTACCAACATATAAACATAAACCAGTAAATGAATATATCAATTAAGCAACTAGACAAGCTGAAAAATGAAGCCAACACAAAAAACTGAAGGGAAAAAGTCACATATATCTCATAATTTTATCATCAACTGCATAAAAGAGTTTTGTACTTAACTCATGAACAAGTCTGAAAACCAATTGAGTTTGAAGACCTCCTGAAAGCTCCCAAAAATCGAACCCTCTCAATGAATTTCTAACCTCTCTAAATACTACTCTTTACAAAATCAGTTAGGGATCTAACCCTAACTGCCTTGCATCCACTCGATGAGGTAAAGTAAAATGTACAATATTACAAAATTACAAAATATGCTAAAAATAGTAAATCACTAACATATGTGTTTATCAAAAAGATAACAACTAACTAAATAAACAACTGACTTATAGATCTTTTGCTACTTCAGCCAATAGAGCGATACCATCTAACACTTGATATTTCTTTTTATCTCTCTTCTGCTCCTGCTCCATTTCATTTATCTTCTTAATGGGCTCCTCGTTTCTATGCTGCAGGTCCTGAACTGTCTTCTCCAACTCTGTGCAATGCATGTCAGTAGCTCTTTTTCTCTTTAGAGATTCTTTTGATACTCCTGTTAACTCATGAAAATTATCATTTACCTCTTGTAGGTCTTCTCTCAGCCTTCTGTTAGCCATCATCAATCCATCATTAACCTCTTGCATGTAACTCATCTGGTGTTTGTACTGCTTAACAGTTTTCTGCAGGTTTTCTTTGTCTGTGTCAATGACCTTTTCTGTGATGGCTTCTTGTTCATTTGTGGGCCTCCAAGGTATGTCAAGCCTCTTGAAGATATCTGCATCATCATCCTGCACATTTGTGGAAATGTTAGGAAAATTAAGGCCTCCATGAGTATCTGTCTCCCTGGCTACAACTTCAACACAGGAAACCCTAGCTTCCTCCTCCTGCTGTTGTGCTAACAATTCTGATTTTAATTCAATAAACATAGTAGACAGCTTGGGCTTAAGCTGGGTGACATTTGATTCCTCTGCAGACTGTACTGATGTTTTTGTTTTTGCAGGTTGACAAGGTGAAGCTTTGGCAGCTACTGTCTTCTTTGTTTTAGGGCTCATCTTTTCAATTTTTGCTTTTTCATCTGATGAAAGCTCATCTAGAACAGTGATTCCTTCAACATTCAAACGAGGGTCTAGCAGCGTTTTCATGTTTAGTCTTAGCTTATTCTTAGGCCTAGTCTTAGGCCTCCAACCCGGTGCAAATTCCCTCAACATTTTCAAGGTTTTTCCTTTGTGTTTACCTTTACTAATTTCAATGGCTTCAAGACTGCTTTTCTTCTTTTTAGGTTTGACTGTTTTGCTTCCTGAAGTAGAGAGTTCTCTGTAAGTTTCAGTTTCAACTGTAGTTTTTTCCACTTGCTCCTCTTCTAGCAGGTAACCTTCATCATCAGACAATATAGTAATGGGGCTTCTCTGTTTGGCTTGAAACTCTTCTTCATGTGCAGCCACCTCTTTTGTATCAGCAGCTTTTACTTCATGAGGGATCTCTGTTTGTACCATAGGCTGCAGCAGCTTCTTTTTGTCTTCTTCAAACAGGGAATATTGACCTTTAGTACCTGCTGAAAACACTTTGGGTTTACTATCCTCTTCCCCCTGCTCTGATGCTTCCTCAACTTTGACCTCTTCCTTATCTTCAAGTTTAGGCTTCTGACCTAATTTTCTCATCAAAACCTTACCCTTGTCTGCTTCCCTCTTAGGTTTCTGATCTTCTTCTTTGGTTTGAAAGCCAGACCAAAAGATGAAAAAGTCCCAGGTCTTCCCTTCATGCTGCAAAACATTGCTAATAATCAACTTAATTAGCCCATGATGAAAGATTGATTGAGAAGAATGGTCCATCTACCCTTTCACCCTGTTGGACATCTTCTGCAAGCTTTTCAAAAAGAAGAATGGCAGGCTCATCTTGGACACCCCCACCATATGTTGAAGAAATCTGAAGTGATACTTATACACATAAGCATACCTGCCCTCACAAGTAACATAACTCTGCAAAATTCTAATTGGCTCTATCCATTCCTTTCTGAAAAGTTGAATAACGAAGCCTTTATTCCAATCAGGGGTGACATTTGGTAATAGATATCTCTGTGGATCAAAGTCAAAAGGCAGTTTCTTAAACCATGGTTCACCTTCATTCTTAATCTCTGTGGCTTCTGCATTCAGCTCTACTGTCAGCTTGAATTTAAGACTATCAAAGGTCACCATGTCATTTTTACAGCATTGTGCAAACCTACAAGACACTTGAGCATTATACCCATCTATCTTCTTGAAAAAGTCCATCCAACCAACTTGTTGAAATAATTCAACACATCCAGGGAGCTTTTCAATCCACCCTACATCAGTTGGTTCAGCTCTGTTCACTTTACCACTCTTACCCATTGGTATTCAATAGCTAGAAATTGTATGGCTTTTAGGGTTCACCTGACAAATATTGTTTCTTCTTCAAACTTCACAAGTTTTCAAAAACTTGCCTTCCTCAATCTCCACTGAATGATTCTTTTAGTTTATTAATACAAGTCAGCTTTATCACAGGTATAAGTAGACTAGGTTATTTAGAGCACTCCAGCATCTTAACTGCAACAGATTATGAAACCTAATTACCATTCAGATTGTTTTCAAACAGAGGACCATCTTCAGTCTACATATCAAACCTGTGTATCAGTACCCACAACCTGCCAGAACCATTTATGAACCATCTTTGCACAATAAAAGTTTCACATGAAGAATTTCAGCTGCCAACCTCTTAGACTAAATGTAGACTGTTTATAGGATAGATGAGAAGATTTATAGAGCAGAAACCATCTCAGACTTAGTCCATTTAGTCTTTCAGTAATTTAAGTATCACAATGACAGTAGGTCTTCAACCACTCTCAAGCCTTTAGCTCCTCGCTGCCTCCATTCGCTTTTGAGCAGTAAGTTTCAAAACCTAACAACATTAGGTCTCCCTGCAACTTCAGATATTCGATTCCTTCTTTGAATTGCTTAAAAACAGAAAATCAATTTAGGGCATTGTAACACTGTCAAATGTATAGTTCCTCATATCACTACAGTTTAAACCTTGACAGGGTTATACTTCATCAAAAACTGTTATCTTCAACCCTCACTCAGCCTGGCATCTCAGAGCGCTTTAGATAGCTATGTATCTGGCCGAAACTTCATTAAATAACACAATTTAACATCTCCCTCGATCAATTTTGACAGAATAAGCCCCAGCGAAAAAGCCCCAAAATTGCAGTTATAGTGGCTTATCGTGAAATACCTTTTAATTGATCAGCTGCAGTGATTTAAAATCATGCCCTGAGTTGTCAAATTCTTCACCTTGAATGTACAAATGTCCTTCTATGATCAATTTTACTGCAAGCAGTGAAATTAAGGAGCCCTAATTTCCCGTGTGGCCATAATAACCTCACCTCTGTTCTGCAGCGACACAGTCCGGTTTTTCAGTGGTTATGGTTACCCCACTAACTCCTTCGTCTTTGACAGTGCATGCAAATGACAACTCATGCCACATTAGACCAAATTACGCTGCTACCTATCAAGCTAAAATGCATTAGGAGTAATGATAACCACGTTTTGCCTCACGATCTGGAACCACTTGGAATCATGATAATTCTGGAGTTCACACGCAGTAAACACCCTCAAAGCACGAAATCAGTCACTTCATATCTGAAATCATGACAAATTTTGCTAAAAAATCGGAAGAATTTGGTGTCACGATATTCTTGTAGCGCACCTTTGGTGATTTCGAGCTCCAGCGCTACAAGAATAATTTTAACACTGTTTTGGCGCTTTTTTACAGCTTTTTGTCATTTTGCATGGATTTTAAAAGCTGTTTGAGTACTGACTATGCATGATCATGCTCAGAGTATGATATATGAGTCCATTATTTGATATGATGACTTTTAAAACCCTTCAAAAGCTTAAAATAACAAAACTAAATAAAAATCTGAAGGTAAAAATTGAAAATTTCACTAAAAATCTAAAAATTTCCACAGTAAGTAAAAGAGTAAACTCAAACAATTATGCAAGCTAAAATAAGAATGACAATCAAACATAAAATTTGAAGAAACAAGTTCCTGACTTAACAGGCCTCTAGGTCTATCCTCTGGAATATGTGTGTTGTCGTCGACAGTGGGAGACCTACAACTGGCCAAGGCAGTGGTGTTTCCTTGACCAAAGGCACAAGGGAGATAATCGAAATATGTGAGACAATTTGAGGACTAGCCCATTGATTGGGGGGGGGAGGTGGAATAGGGGTAGGGAATCACGGGGGACTCAAACTTCCTTTCTTTAGAGTATGACGGCAGGGTAGACCAGGAAGCAAATGAAACTGACTCATGGGAAATGGATCATAGCTGTAATACTGGGAATATAATTGCAGATGGGAAATAATTGGGGGAGGTAGACACTTTTGGTATTGAAGGAATCCAAGGAAGACACATCGCAGAGTACTCTGAACAAAGGCGACCCAAAGTGGGAATGATTCCAAACTTTTATATATGGAGTGGTGTCTAAAGACACCATTGTGGTACGATCTCGTGGATTTTTAATGAGCCCAAGAAAGTAAATGCTTGATGGTTCTTTCAATTTTAGAGAGTCTGAAAGCATGAAGAAGACTCCAGTGAGGTCTCTTTTTTGTTGATAGTCTCCTGTGTCCGAAAAAGGTTAAAAGTGTACATAGGAGAGATTGCCCATACTTTGGGGGATGGGAGACTTCTTTTTAGTTGGTAGTCCAATTAGGTTGGAAAAGGTTAAACCTGTACTAAATGGATAGACATTGGCAAATACTTTTACGAGCATGAACAAAACCAAGTTTGCTCAGCAATATTTTCTTGATGAGAAGGATGGAAAAGAGCTTAACGACAACCCATGGTGAGATTTTTCATAAAGTTCGGCCCCTCTACCCAAGAAAGCATAAAAGGATGCAGAGGGGAATGGTCTTGGATTGAATGTGCCAGGGTGGTCCTTTTCAGATGGTAGTCTACATAGTCCGCAAAAGGAAATAAATGAGACAATGTATATGGAAACAATTGTGCTTGACAATCTTTTCATTCTTTTAGGAGTCAGAAAAGAGCTTAACGGAAACTCTGGTATAGTCAACCGATCGAGGGGGCACTGAAGGTTCCCCCATGTCGAGACAATGGATAGTGGTCCAAAGGTCATATGTGTAGTATGGATTGAGTAGGTGGCTCTTGAACATACCAATACATGCATGAGATAGATAGTGGCAGCGGCACGCGAGTTGATGTAGCAAAGGCACACAAATGGAGGTGGCTCTCGGACAGAGGTCAGGTCCTGTTGGCCCGATTTTCTGAATCTAGGCCAATAAGGAGGTTTTGTCCACACAATCAGCTTAAAGCAGCGTCCGGTATGTTTAATTTAACAAAACCTCGCAGGTTATGGTCCTGCTACCATCTAGTTTGTCTCTTAAAGAGAACTTAAAACTAGCAAAATCTAACCTACTCTAATGTTTATTTTACCTATATATCTAAATATCCTAAGGTTGCTTTCTTAAGGAAAGACTTCGATTTTTGGGAAGTTTTCTAAATATGAAAACTTAAGTAAAGTATGCAGAATGATTTAACAGTGCTAATTAAATTTTAAAAAATAAAATTTAAAACTAATTAATCTATCTATCCTATTTAACCCTATCTCAGCTGAGAGCAAATTTAAGACTATATTAATTATTAATCAATAACAGAAAAACTGGAGTGTGATCAAAACAAACATATTTAAATCACAACAAAAAGCCACTCTGCTATAATAGAAATGAAATCTAACCTGTAAACACACAGTTAATTTCAATTTCCCAAAACTGATTAATAATTAATGATCAAGATAGTCATTTGAATTTGAGATAATGCTTATTTAAAGTCACTGTTAACATACAAATGAGATTTTAAATAAACAGAACAGTATATCATTAAAACTTATGTTTATAGTAAACATACTAATAAACAAAACCATAATGAAATATTTATTCAAAAATACTAACTTGAACTGATAAAGTTAAATAGATGATTGAACATCAGTATGTCACAGCAATACTGAGTTAATATATAAGCAGAAAACAACAAACTGAAACATATATATATATATAT